>CM029380.1:24785455-24827955 GCA_017165825.1 Hepsetus odoe
CCCCCCCAACACACACACACACACACACACACACACACACACACACACACACACACACACACACAGACACACACACACGCACACACTAGAACACACTCATAAATTACAGTGCAGGAATCCTAAAGAGTGCGTGTAAAGCTGATCAGGCTATAATGAAGCTTTTCATTGGCCATGCTGTGGATTAATCTAAAGGGATTTCCCAGAAATATTTACAAGCACTTAATGATTCACAAACTTTATATTTAGCTGGGTTTATTTATCGACGGGTATCATCTTCAAATAATAACTGCTCCTTAAACGACGCGCGCCATAATTACACGGCCATCGTGCTCACTCGTTCACAGACGTGACAACGTTTATGAAGCCCGTGTTGGAAAACGATCCACTTTGGCAGAGAGATGAAAGTGCGAGAGGTTAGCCTTTTGGCGACTTTCGCTCATTAATAGGCTGGATTTAAGCTTCAGAGTTTTTCAAAAAGAATTCAACCACTTTTATACCATTTCGCCCTCATCCAGCGCTCACAAATTCATCCGGAGTGAGTCTGCAGTGGCTCGGGTTTCTTTCCAGTGGACGTAAATGGAACCAGACATCCCAACATAGATCATCTCCAAACCCAGCAGTGACCCTACAGTGAGTTTTGATGGTTGAAGATGTAAATTTACTTCTACTGACTTCCATGTCCTGATTACAGGGACGGTCACCCTGGAGCAACTCAGGGTTAAGGGTCTTGCTCAGGAACCCAGTGGTGGTAGTGCCAGAGGCAAGTACCCTGTGGATCAAGTATCGCCACCCTGGTGGTCCAGCAGTAAACATTTCAGTAAAACGTTTTCCAGAGGGACTATTTAGGGACAATACAGGGACTAATTTGTCCCAGAATGCTGTGCATGTATCCCTCCACCATGATTTTAGTTGTAGGCCCTCTCTCAGCTGGGACAATGTCTCAGGCAGCATCTTCACAAACATTTTATGTCTTTGAGGGAGCTGTAGGCATCTGGCTCTACCAGAAGAAGTCATCTGGGCCCCAAGGTTTCTCAGCTGTTGAATTTTGAGAACTTGGTGGAATTCTCCTTGGAGAAACACAACAAGCCTGTGCTAATAGACCAGACAAATATTTTAAAAGCAAAGGAAATACAAGCCCTTTGCGCAATCGGGTGAAAAATCAGCATCAAACAGGACCTGAGCAGTGATAAGGACCTCCAGAGTCAACAGCGAATTCCTCCTAACGGATAAATCACTGAGGACAGAACACCAAACACACAGCTTCACCTCCACATGACTTCACCGCAAAACCAACACCAACATTTTCCACTTACCTGCATTCACCCCCCACCAACACCTCTATTTCTCATTTAAAGGGAAAGTACAGACCTGATGAGCCTCCATCCACCACCTTGTGTTGTATTTCAGTGGCAAAGCCCGGCAATTCTTTCTGCCATAGAATTACAGATTCAGGTACTTCACTCAGTCACACTTTCATTTATGCACAAAGGGGCAGCGGTGGTCTAGTGGTTCGGGAGTTGCCCTGGATCGGAAGACTGTGGGATTGATTCCCTCACTAGGTTGCCCTGAGGTACCCTTGAGCAAGGTACCATACCCGTCACTGCTCCCCAGGTGCTTTCAATAGCTGCCCCCTGCTGCACATGTGTGTATGGGTGAAATGCAGAGGTTGAATTTCATTGTGTTGTGCTGTGCTGCAATTCACAATGACAAGAATAGTCACTTTCACTTTCAGTCCCACAATTAATAAGTACAGAAATGTGCTGCGAGTAAAAAGTAAAAATACAGGAATGTACTGAGAGTATAAATTAAAAAGTACAGGAATCTACTGAGACTGTAAAGTATAAAGTACAGGAATGTACTGAGAGTGTAAAGTAAAAAGTACAGGAATGTACTGAGAGTAAAGTAAAAAGTACAGGAATGCACTGAGAGTATAAAGTAAAATGTACAGGAATGTACTGAGAGTGTAAAGTAAAAAGTACAGGAATGTACTGAGAGTGTAAAGTAAAAGTACAGGAATGTACTGAGAGTGTAAAGTGAGACGTGTCTCCTCTGAAGGACTTTCTGTCTGAAACGGGTGTGGATGTTGGGAAGGTGATGGAGGAATAAGAGGATTAACTCAGACTGAAGTTAGGAGTCTGTTCTGAAGGGTTGAGGGTGCAGTTAAGAACAACTCCCAGCATCATCAGCACTTCTAAACAGGAAGGTAAGGACATTGCACATAATTTAAACACTACTCTGCAAACACACACACCCATACACACACACACACACACACACACACACACACACCTCCAGCAGGCCCTCATGATCACCTGCTCCTTGTACTGATGTTGTTGTAGGTTTTTTTCTTTGTTTTTTTCTTTGGGAAATGGTCGGATGTTTTTCACAGCTTTGCCAGAACCCTCATGGAGGACCTACTGTAGACAGCACACACACACACACACACACACACACACACACACACACACATGTTTTGTGAATTCTCAGGTTACATTATATATTACTATCTCTATACAGGCTCCAGGAGAGTGACAGAGCCCTTCTTGTAAGTTAATACATATGCGTATGTGTGTGTGTGTGTGTGTGTTATAAAGGTAAGTATCAATGTTTGTGCTGTTTGGACACAACTTCATAATTAAACTTCAGTGAATCAGTGTAAAAATGTGTAGAAATTAGAGATACAAGGTTTTGTTGTAACACTGATTAATTTATAATAAGAATATTGAACACCTAATCCGAAGAACAGTAAGAAAATAACCCGTGGCTGGTTTTTTGGTATTGTCAAGACATTTTTATACTGGAAATATAAGAAAACCAAGACACACACACACACACACACACACACACTGTGTAGCTTGGCTGGTTGGGCCGGTTAGTGAGCGCAGCGGGAGAACGGCAGACCTTATCGCACACACACGCTGCCTATCGGAATGTTTTTGCACGCATAATCGCTTTATCGGAATACCACCCTGCTCCACGCCAGGGCATCGACCGGGCGCAGTGGCAAGATGCTACACGTCCGTCAACAAGAGCAGCCTCCAGTCTGGCATTCTGGGCACAAATGATCTTTAAGTTAAACCTGCCCGATCACTACTTGTGTAAAAACAACATTTACAAGAAAGCCTTAATCTTGACCCACTGACCTCAGTGTGATTGTCCCGTATCTCTAACAGACTCACTTACTTGGTTTCTGAAACTTTATGATTCACTGATTCACTTATGTGCAAATCCCCCCCCCTCCACACACACACACACCACACACAGGAGTGTGTGAAGAATTAATCATTTATTTGGGTCTATATTTTGGGGTCACAGTATAAATACATCTTTAATCGTAATGACAGAGAAGCCCGGAAAAACCTCTTCAGGAGGGTAAAATGTAATTAGGGTTGCCACGGAAACGCACTGCAAAAACCAAACCTCCAAAGTACACAACCTCACACACACACCCTCACACACACACACACCCTTTCACACTGTCCCATTCACACACTCACACACATGTTAAGCAACAGGCCTGTTAGAAAATGATTGATTTGCTGTGGAAAGGTGTGAAACTGATTCTGGGCTTGGAGGGAAGAAGGGATTTACTCAGCCGTCTTCACCTCAACATGAAATATATTGATTGTTTTTTTGGTGTCCTCGTCTCTTAGACATGAGCTCATCACCTGCAGCACAGACTGCTACCTTTTCCTGTTACAAACATGCATGTAGATCCCACATCCCAAAAAACAGAGGTCTAAAAACCAGATGTAAGTTTTAGATCCCTGTCCAGCACTGCCGCAATATTTTAGCCCTAAAAACAGGGACGTCCCTGCCAGAGCTCCACTTTGGGGACGTCTGCATGTGTCCTGTGGAGAGTCCCTCCCCTCACACTGGCGTCAGGACGAGAGTTTACAGAAGGACAGACAGCTGTGTGTGTCCTCAGTGTGGACGGTGGAGAGACAGCTGTGTGTGTCCTCAGTGTGGACGGTCAGTAACGCTGTCTCTCGGGAGACGGAGGACGAGAGACTCTCACTGTTACAGTAAAGGGTGATGATGAGCTGATGTTAGCGAGCGTCCCTCTTCTCTCCAACAATCATCGAGAAGTTCTCAGACTGAAGATGAAGATCTTTAACTGGAGAACTGATTACTGATCTCTCGTTACATCACTGTCCACACAACCGTGTCCCAAACTGGACACACACTCAATAGTGTGGACAAATAGTGCACAACCACTGGACACACACTCAGTAATGTAGTGTGTAAAAATAGTGCACAACCACTGGACACACACTCAGTAATGTAGTGTGTAAAAATAGTGCACAACCACTGGACACACACTCAGTAATGTAGTGTGTAAAGTGTAGAAGTGTGTGATTTGGGACGCAGCCTGTCTGTTCCTGAAGATACGAATAAAAACACAATCGGTAAAACACTGGACTCGTCTTTGATGAAACGTTTCACTGTAAAGACGTGTGAACGACTGGTGTCCATTCTTTCATTCCCTCTCCAGAGACAGAGACACGTCCACCGTCTCCTCCTCTGGACTTTGTCTCTGTAGAAGTTCAGCATCATCGGTTTGTGTCTTTCTGTCTATCTTTCTATCTGTCTGTCTGTCTGTCTGTCTGTCTGTCTCTCTATCTATCTATCTATCTATCTATCTATCTATCTATCTATCTATCTATCTATCTATCTATCTATCTATCTATCTATCTATCTATCTATCGATCTATCTTTCTATCCATCTATCTATCTGTCTGTCTATCTATCTGTCTATCTGTGTATCTGTCTATCTACATAGTGGTCTGTGGGTGAGTGGTGTACTGATTGGGTTTGTGAGAATAAAGTGTGTTGCACTAGCGGGTGGAGCCGACAGTACTGGTGAAGACTCTGAAGGGTTAAAGCTCGAACCGGTTTGGTGGGAGTAGAGAGACGTCTGCTCTCTGTCAGGGTGGGACTAATGGACCATGACAGTCCCCACAGGAGCTCCTCTCCAAACTCAGTAATGGGGGCAACACTCACCTCCTCTAATGGAGGGCTTCATCCACGGACCACCACACTGAACATCACACACACACACACACACACACACACACACGTTCAGACATCACACATCACAAACTCAGAAACTACACACACACACGTTCAGACATCACACATCACAAACTCAGAAACGATATACTCACATCACACACTCAGAAACTACACACACACACACACACACTCAGAAACTACACACTCACATCACACACTCAGAAACTACACACTCACATCACACACTTAGAAACTACATACACACATACACACACTCAGAAACTACACACTCACATCACACACTCAGAAACTACACACACACACACACTCAGAAACTACACACTCACATCACACACTCAGAAACTACACACTCACATCACACACTCAGAAACTACACACACACACACACACAGACACACACACACACTCAGAAACTACACACTCACATCACACACTCAGAAACTACACACTCACATCACACACTTAGAAACTACACACACACACACACACACACTCAGATACTACACACACACACTCAGTGCTTGTGCATGTGTGTGTGTGTGTGTGTCTGTGTGCATGTGTGTGTGTGTGTGTGTCTGTGTGCATGTGTGTGTGTGTGTGTGTGTGTGTGTGTGTGTGTGTGTGTGTGTGTGCACTGCACGGTGATCATTATCCTGATGTTAATCGACAGAGATGGCTTCGAGGGAGTGACCTTTGACCTCGTCTGCATCCTGCTGCAGATTTTATCTGTCAGATTTGCTACTCCTCTGCTCAGACCGACTAAAGGACCAGCGTGTCTCTGCCCTCATGATGTCATCACACACACACACAGGTGAGCACACACACAGGTGAGCACAGAGCCCTTTTCACGCAGGACGTGACGTTTCTGAGAGAGGGTGGCATGGTGTGGCAGTGGGTGGTTTTGATGGTGAGGCAGCGGTGGCCTAGTGTTTAGGGACGAGGCCCCAGGAAGGTTGTGGGTTTGAATCCCAGACCAGTAGCTTGCCCTGAGGCATACTTGAGCAAGGTACCGTCCCCGCATGTGTGGGTAAAATGCAGAGACTGCATTTTGTTGTGGTGTGCTGTGTTTCCTAATCACAGGTTGTCAATTTCACTTCACTCCTCACAGCAGGAAGCTCTTGGGTTTGATTCCCAGGTGGGACGGTCTGGGTCAACGTCCAAAGACATGCAGGTCAGGTGGACTGGAGATGATAAATTGCCCCCTAGGTTGTCCAGGGTGCCCCCATCTTTCACCCTGTGAGAGCTGGGATAGACTCCAGCACGGCCTGCGACCCTAATCAGAGCCAGGCTAGAAACACTCCTGCTTCACCAGGCTTTCAGTCCGACTTAATTATACTGTCAACTTGCTCGTATTTCTATTTCTGTCCTGAAACTGTTTATCCTTAATCTGCTTTAAAAAAAAAAAAAAGTTTTCTTTTAAAATCCAGTGTTTTAATTACGCTTCAATTATGTCTTTCTTTCACCCTTTAAAAGCTTCTTATTTGCTCTTTTGCAAAACACTTTGAATGATTGCTGAGTATTAAAGGTGCGAAAGAAATAAACTTGCCTTGCTTTTCAGCAGGAGGGGTTTTATTACTGAGTCTTTCCGAATGATATATGCAAATGATCTCTGTTTTAATTGGCTGTTCTGTATCGAGCCTCACTCAGATGAGAATGTGCTGGGCTGTAGGAAAAATCACCAGTAAACTGCAGCAGGCGGATTGCTTTTTTTTCATGAAGACTTTTATTTGGACTACAGATCTTCCTCCACAAAACACCTCCAGACCATCACAGTCCACCTCCATGCTTCACTGCAGGAACAACACACTCTGTGCCATCCTTTCCTCCATCCACCGTCCCACCTAAACCCTTCACTGTCTCCAAATCACTGAAATTTATTCTCTTCTGTCCACAGGACCTGTACTCAGTCCTGAGCACTCCAGTATGTCCCACAGTCGTCTCTGTTTATGGTCAAACCATGAAGTGAAGGTTTTCTGCAGCAGCTGGAGTTTCAGATTTTGGAGAACAGAATTAACACAAAGTGAATGTCAGTCACCTGCGATGGACTGGCGACCTGTCCAGGGTGTTTCCCGCCTCTCAGGGATAAGCAACCCCCCCCAGCCTGATTAGGACAAGCGGCTTAGAAAATGAGTGAGTGAGAGTGAGTGAACGTCAGTCACTGTAGACAGAACTGATATGACTTTACAGCCAAAAGCTTGAGCTTTTGTGAGGAAATAACGTGTTACTTCAGGCTATAAACCATTAAAAACCACCATGTTCACATTTTTGAGGTATTTCTGATATTTGCAATACAATAAAAAGCAGTGTATCTTATTTGAACATGTAGTGCATGAAAATATGTTCATGGGTGTGACATCACAAGAAAACTGTGGAACAAGCAATAACAGCTTACGAACCTCGCCGGGGAAATTTTCATGATGCAGGCTTCCAGAAACACATCTCGTCAACCAGGCCCAGGCATCTCCACCTTCTTTTTGGGATTAGACCCCAAGCACGAAACCCAGCTGAAACTAAACAAACTAAACCTCAACCCCTCCAGGCAGACGAGGGGGGGGTATTTTGCAAATCTCCATGGACACAAATCTAGGCTGTGCTCAGCCAAAATAGTAATTACAGCAGGAAAATGTAAAGAAAACAGATTATCCCCCATCCGCTAATGCACCCATACTGCAGGACTCACATCGACACGCAATAACCCCACTTTTCACCCTCGATCTCAAGGGAAGAGGCAAACGAGCAGTTTGGAAAAACTAACCATATAAGCTGCAGTGTGTGTTATATCAACTCCCGTTTCATCCAAAAGTATTCAGACAAGTCACACACACAGCTTGTATCTCCTTAGAAAAGCACTAAGGACATACAAGAGCCTGAGGTTCCAAAACTGTTGGGCTAGAAGGCCCCCAAGCACTGGACCGTGAAGTTCTCTGGAGCTCCTTTCTGATGAGCTGGAGTGGAGTTTGTGCTCAAACAGTGGTGGAACATCATTGGCCTAATGTTTAGGCACAAGGCCTCATGATCAGAAGGTTGTGGGACCAGTTGGCTGCCCTGAGGTTCCCTTTAGCAAGGTACTGTCCCCATCACTGCTCCCCGGGTGCTGGATATGGTCCTGTAGGACGGTGTGTGTGTGGGTTAAATACAGAGGATGTGTTTGGTTGTGGTTCATTGTGTGCTTTGTGTTCACAATGATAGAGTCATTTCACTTTACCCCACCACACTGATGCTAATTGGAGGGCTAGTACATTCAAATTCTCACAGAGTGTGTGTGTGTGTGTGTGTGTGTGTTTCTGCATGGGGGGGCGGTGAGTTGTCAGAAGTGGGTCTGAGTTGTGTGTAAGCTGAGTGTTTGTGACGCGACGCCACTCAGGCAGAAAGCAGTGCTGGTGCAGAGTGTGTGTGATTCCCTCACAGCTTCACACACTCTGACAGCTCTCTGCTGGGGTGCAACTGCCCCCTGAAAAGCACCCTGTCCCATCCCCTATCTACCCCTATACACCCCCTCCCTGAACGCTGAAAACAGTCACACTCTACATGGGCCTGACTCCACCATTATTTACTTCAAAAACCAAAAAAGCAAAAAGTTAGAAGCAAAAATTGTGTAAATTCAATATAAAGATCTACAGAGTGCTTGAATACGGGGAGGAAGAAAGTACAAATACTTTCACTGTGTTTAAGTAGAGTTTTCACATATCTTTACGTGTGTTCCTCAGAGGAGTACACTTCCTATACTTTTGACTTTACACTCTCAGTACATTCCTGTACTTTTTACTTTACACTCTCAGTACATTCCTGTACTTTTTACTTTATACTCTCAGTACATTCCTGTACTTTTTACTTTACACTCTCAGTACATTCCTGTACTTTTACTTTATACTCTCAGTACATTCCTGTACTTTTTACTTTACACTCTCAGTACATTCCTGTACTTTTTACTTTACACTCTCAGTACATTCCTGTACTGTTTTCACTTGGACTTTCACTTTTGTTTTCACTACAGGTTTTAGAAATATCTGCTTTTTTGCTTCATGAAAGGATGTGTTGACTTTGGTAATTGTAATTTGGTCACTTCTGCTTTATTTCTAAATTTGATTGTGGTTTGAAGTATTTTAAAATGCCCAGTTCTTGTCCTCATTATAATACATTTAATGGTTCTTTTCTTAGCATCACCACCCCTTAACCCCACTGAGCCACTGTCCCTTACAGCTCCTCCTCCTCCAAACTGACCCTTACCCACCAGCGCCGTCCTCCAACGCCCCTGTCCCCCACCACCGCTGTTCCCCCTCCCTCGCTGCAGCTGTATTCACTCACAGTGGGGCTCCAGGCAGTTGGGCCTCCGGATGGCCCGGGACGACCACCGGACACTTTCATTTTTCTCATGCTTCTTCATTCACAACAATGCATATAGAGCGTCAGGTGACCATTTTCCATTTGCATATAATTTTCATATATTTGCATATCATCCGTTAACATTTTGCATATTCTTCTGCACGGTATTTTACTATGCATGGCATATTTATTCCAGTTATATTTCAGTTGCAGTCCTGGTACGGCTATTAATCTACATACAGATATCTGACCCCTGCAAGAAAATAAAAAAATAAAAAAATAAATAATTTTAATATGATGCAGACGTGATTTCTGGGTGAAGAACTTTTTTTAAAGGATCCCTTTCCCCCTATAAGATTCAAGATCCAAGATTCATGATTTTGTCACATACACAGTTATACAGATATCATAAAGTAATAAAATTAGGAATACAGTGAATACCTTGTCAGGAAGAAACAACCTTGCCATATAACTTCAATTAAAACGGTTTGCGAGACCCATACGGCCAAGTATAGAGTCATTATTTCTAAGTGTGTGTCAGTTTTGGTGAGCAGCACTTGCTAAATTAGACTTTAGCCTGTGTTCACAATCACAAACCACCAAGTTCCTTCGGAAAGAACAATCCTACAGTTGTTCTGCTCCAAACCACTAAGCGAGGAGGAGCCGGCCAAAAATCATCACCGTGGAGACGATCCTACTCTTTTGCCCTCGTCCCGTTGCGGAGCCAAACCCTGAGGTCACGGCTTCTTGAGACATGGAGGTTTCAGTTACACAATAGACGTTTCTCCTTATCATACTACATCTACTGTTTGGGTTTCCAGGAGCTACACATCACTGCTGTTTGTGTATCTGCTGTGATTACCATTCATTCTACCACAATGAACTCATCCCCCCTTTTTTTAGAACACAGGCTGGCCTTAGAGGACAACACTAGTGGCTGATCCTGAAAGCAGGATACGTTATCCAACATTTTGCCCTGATTTAGATGAGCCAGCACTCAAGGCGTGTGAACATGCTGAATAACTAGAACATTGTGGGAGCGTTCAGACTGACGTGAGTTTCCAACATCACCTGCGTTAGTGAGTTAGTCTGTTACCGTCCGAGAGGTCAAGCACTATCTGGTCTTCCTGCCACTTCAAAGGAGCTGTTGACTGTTTATAAGATGATGTAAATGAAATGTCTGGTTGAAGAACCTCTGTTAAAGGCTCCCTTTTCCATGTAGAGGGTATAAATATACAGCTAACGAGCTTCTATATCATCATACCTACATTTCACCAGCAATTAGTATATGAATCATATATACAGCCAAAGAGGGTTTATATATATATATATATATGTGTGTGTGTGTATTTATCATATGTGGTATGGGTTTATATCATATATATATATATATATATATATATATATGTCGGGCAGCGGTGGTCTAGTGGTTAGGGGAGTCGGCCACAGGATCAGAAGATTGTGGGTTCAAACCCCTCACCAATAGCTTGCCCTGAGGTACCCATGAGCAAGGTACCGTCCCCGTCACTGCTCCCTGGGCACTTTCATAGCTGCCCCCTGCTGCACGGTGTTTGTGTGCATGGGTTCAATGCAGAGGTCCAATTTTTTTGTGGTTCACGTGTGCTGTGGTGTGACCTCGCGATGACAAGAATAGTCACTTTCACTTATATATATATACTCAGTCAATTTACACATTATTTGAGCAGTACATGTGAGGTTATATCATATGTCCACTCAATGAGCTTATATATCATATATGCAGTAAATGAGCTTTTATATTATATATACAAGCACTGAGGGCTTATGTCATATATGCAACCAATTATTTTACACGTCTTATATGCCGCTAATCAGGGAATATATAATATATATCATTTGCAAGGACAGTATATATCATATATCTCTAAGACACAGTCACTGAAGATGTGTCAAATACATTACATTATACACAGGCAGTTTTTCAGTTCTGCATGCAGCTCATGGTTTCCTGTTCCAGCGGAGGCTCTTGTGGGAAACTTGAGCTGCAGTCTGCTTTTGTTAGTTTGCTGCTTATTGATTTATCCACAAGTCGCTTTATTAATTTAAAGCTATATTGGGATAGTAGGGCTAAAATCATAGATTTGATGGTCACTACTGATGCTTAAAAGGGTCAAGTACAGGAAAACTCATGCAATTATCATTATCTCTTCGTTTGCCCATGTGCCGATGGATGACATCAGCTTTCTTGATCATGGGCTCGTTTGCTTTGCTTACTATTAAGAAACAGTGTCAAAATGGAACGGCCAAACCTGTCTCTGCTGAATTTTTCCTTGAATTATTCTCCCAAGAAGAAGAATTCCCTGCAAATAGTTCCTGTTCAGCAGCGAGGCTGAAGTAAACCCTGAGTGCTGAATGACTCGTGAGCTGTAACTTAAGTCTGGGAACCACACACAAACACCCTGCCCAACAAAAAAGTCCCTCGAACGTGTTAATTAGAGTCTGAGCTCAGGTGTGAACCTCACCGAACCTCATACCTGCAGCTCGTGTAATTTCTCCAAACTTGGCCCGCTTCAGCCACAGCTGTAATTATTGAATTAGTATAAAAGTTCAGGCGGTTCCTCGAATTTCACATCCTTATTAAGCTTCCTGATGAAATATTAATCCCCGGGTCAGGAAGTCTCTGTGTGTGTGTGTATGTGTGTTTCTCACGTTCGGCCCACACACACCTGCGTGGAGGGTTTTTGTCGGGAGAGTTGGCTGAACACTCTGTCTTACCTGCAGAAAGGAATGCACGCTAAACCCCTCTTTTCCATGAGACGGAGCGACAGGTGCTCCAAAAACCAAACAGGCGATGGGAGAGGTCTGAATTAGTGGGCTTTACGGGCACAGAATCAGGCTTTTCCTTTTTCAGGCGGCCTCCTTTGAAGGCGCGAGACTAAAACGCTGGGGCACGGCGTGGTGAACAGACTAAATCCTGCTCGATGACAGAATTTCTTCTCCTTTATACGTTTGTCCTTTTCTGGAACAATGTCTGCAAAACGTGGTTTTTACAGAGGATCCTCAAGAGACGGGACGTTTTTGTACCACTTTTACAGTTCTGTGTCTGGCAGGGACACTTAGAGTCCAACCTGGACCAATTAACCATTTAAAAATAAAGTCATTTGTGTTATTATAGTAGATGCACAATAATTCATAGTGGGATACTGGATCCACTCATTGCAGTTATTAAATAATTCACAGTAGGCACTGAAGCATTTATATTGGATGCAGGAACTCGGAGTGGATGCTGATTAGTTCGTCATAGAAACTGAACAATTCATAGTGGAAATGGGACACACTGATAGTTAGTAATGAATAACTCATTGCAGATATCGAATCATTTAAGGTGGAAAGAGAATAAAGAGCCGATGTGGAATAGTTCATAGTAGACACTGAATCATTCATAGTGTATTCAGATTTCCTTCATCATAGCTACTTAAAAATTCATAGTGGACACGGTATAGATTCATAGCTGTTACTAAACAACTCATCGCGGATAATGACTCATTAATAATATATTCGGAATCATTTATAATAGCTACTAAGTAATTCATTGTATATTCTGAATAGGGAAGAAACATGATAATCAAATGATACTGAATCACTATGAGTTACTTATAGTAGATACTGAATCATTTGTATCGGATACAGAATAACTCTGAAACTGAATCGTTTATAGTAAATTCTGAATATTTATTAAAGGAATAATTGAATGAATAATTCATTGTAGATCCTGTGTGTAATCCACATTGTATTTTAGTTGTTGGTAAATATCTCACTGTAGATGATTAATTATTTATACTATATTCTGAATACTTTCTGATGGCTGCTGAATCATTCATTGTGTTCCCTGCATGGGGAAGAAAATAAACGACTATGATCTCAAATTCATGAAATAAGTGACTGTAACTGATTTTGATCACTGGTAATTGCTGATGCTGTCTGTCAGTCTTATCAGGAGCGGTTTTATAGACAGATGGACGAGGCATTCCTCTCTGGAAGTGTAGCGTCGTCTGTGACCGCGACCAGACCGGCCCGTTTAAGAACCAGTCTGGGCGTCAACCGAGAGTGACGTGGGCGGAAAGCGAGAAGTTGGCCGAGAGTCATGGGAAATTGAGGAGGATTGACGTGCTCCACGGTGACATCAGGCTTTATGAGTGGAAACAATGAGGCAGGGGGGTCGGCTCTGCACGTCACACCAGCACCGGCACACCTCACGGCAGCCCTCGCCAAGCAAAACACCGTGGTTTATCCGCCAGCCGCCCTGCCGGTGATGCAAGCCTCCTGCAGGTCATGAGTTCACCGTGAGGAGGTCATGGTGTCTGGAGGTAACGTCTAGCACTGATCTTTGAAGATGATAGGGACGAAAAGTATCTTTATCTTTGGGTAAATCAGTCTTGCCTTCCTGCACAGTGGTCCATGATACATATGATGAAGTGAAAGTGACTATTCGTGATTGTGAACACAGTGAACCACAACCAAACAAACACTCTGTGTTTAACACACACACAGCATCCAGCAGGGCGCAGCTATGTCCAGTACCCTGGAAGCAGTGATGGGGACGGTACCTTGATCAATGGAACCTCAGAGCAACTTAATGGATTTGAACCCACAACCTTCCGATCCTAGTTGCTAAATTCTAGGCCACCCCCACCCCACAATACATTCATTTGCACT
The DNA here is from genome assembly GCA_017165825.1 of Hepsetus odoe. NCBI lineage: Eukaryota > Metazoa > Chordata > Actinopteri > Characiformes > Hepsetidae > Hepsetus > Hepsetus odoe. The sequence continues at coordinate 24,799,511 of CM029380.1, forward strand.
TTTTTTGGCTCTGTGTTTTGTTTTTAATGAAAATGGAATAAATGTTGTAAAGTTTTAGAGGCGGAGCCCAAATGCATTTAAAAAGCAAGAATTTAATCTTTTACGATGTTAGTTTTATTAACAACCACAGTATCATATTCTTTTTCTTTCCTCTGCTCCCTTTAGTTGTCTCCACAGCGGATCATTCGTCTCCATGTCTTCCTGTCCTCTGCATCTTCCTCTTTCACCACATCCATAAACCTTCTCTTTGTCCTTTTTCTTCTCCTCTTTCCTGCAGCATTCTTTCTGCAGTCTTCTATTTTTCCTCCTTGTTTCACACTTTAAGAAAAGACCAACAGGAAAAATAGAAGACAGAAACAAGAATGACCACCACTTTTTTCCATCAGTCCATGTTCTGAGGTGGGGAAGCATGTCTCAGCACACACACACACACACACACACACACACACACACACACACACACACACACACACACACACACACACACCAAGGGGTTTATCATCTCCAGGCCACCTGATTTGGACTTTTGGAGGAACCTCATTTTCAGTAATAAGCAGAGAAAGAAAGAGAGAGAGAATAGGGAGAGACACAAAGATAGAAAGCAGAGATGGGAAGAGACAGATAGATAGATAGATAGATAGATAGATAGATAGACAGATAGAGAGAGAGACAGACAGACAGACAGATAGATAGATAGATAGATAGATAGATAGATAGATAGATAGATAGATAGATAGATAGATAGATAGACAGTCGGACAGACAGACAGACAAATAGATGGAAAAGATGCAGTTAGTGACAGAAATACAAAAAGAAGTTGAGAAAGATACACACAAACACACACACACACACAAACAAGTGCACACGCTAACGCACACACACACACACACACACACACACACACAAGTGCACACGCTAACGCACACACACACACACACAAGTGCACACGCTAACGCACACACACACACACACACACAAGTGCACACGCTAACGCACACACACACACACACACACACACACACACGCATGCACGCACACACACTCTGCTGCTGGAAGCTGCTGGAAGAACATGGAGCTTATGTTCAGTCCACACAGGAAGAACCCAGACTGGGAACCAAACCCAGAACACTGCACCATCATTCCCCCATCTAACTCAGATTCTTCAGCTCACACACACTAAAACGACTAAAGCGAAAGTTTACAGTCAGCAGAGTTTCTCCATTTATTTCCTCGAGTCAGAAATTATTTGCTGTGATTCTGTAATCACCTACCATAACAGCAGCTACATTCCAGACAACATTCAGAGAAGCTGGAATGAAAAGTGGAGGTGCTGACAGTCCAGAGAAACATTTCGTAAAGCTTTTCAATCGTGTCTGGAAGCTCTGCTGACAGTCTGGACCTGGCAGCACTCGTTTGCTGCGGAGGGTCAGTCAGTGACCCGTCCCGACACCAGACATGATAAATGAACTTGTGTCAGGAGGAAAGAAAAATTCTTTAAATGTCTCTGAAAGATAGTGTTTGAGTTAGAAGGTGCACACACACACACACACACACACACACACACACACACACACACACACACACTCACACACACACACACACACACACACACACACACACACACACACACACACACACACACACACACACACACTTACTGGAGTATGGTTTCATCTTTCAAGTCCATTATTGAGATTTTGGATAATTAACGTCATTGTAGCAACCTGCTAAAAATAGAGTCCAACTTAGAACCGTAAATGGAACTGGACATCTGAATGTCCCTCACAGACGTGGTGGTGGAGACGATTTCTGATGTCTGAGATGTTGTTTTAAGTTTGGAGAAGATTTTGGACTAAAACTGAACCCGTTCATGGAGGAGGGACACGAAGGAAAGTGATTTCACCGTCCCATAGAGACACTCAGACACATGGAGCTTCACGGTGGGACAGAAAATGAACAGATTTGGGACGTCCGGTTCTCACTAAACTCTGACTGCTTATCACTGCATTGTGCAGACTTTAAAAATGAGTGGAATTTTGCTTTAAAATCTGCTTTTTTTATTCAGTTGTTGCACAACGAAGCGAGGCATCCCAAAATGCTTGTTTTTGATCAGTTGTTGATCTCCTGAAGTCATAATTCATGGTTGGCATGCCTCAAGAACAAGTTCAGACCTTTTCTGACCTTCATACTTTCCAACATTCAGACATGCCATGCTTTTAACATGAAAACGCTTCACATCTGACAGCTGTGTTACGTTGCTGCAAGACCAAACCGAGACCCTGCAAAATCCGACTCGATCAACAGCAAGAACGACAGATTGGTGCAGATTTAATACTTCGAAAGTATTAAAAACACTTTGTCATTGTGGAACGCAGCACAGCACAATGAAATTCACCCACACACACGCTGCAGGGGGCTTCAGCTATTGAAAGCGCCCGGGGAGCAGTGACAGGGACGGTACCAAGGGTACCTCAGGGCAACCTACTGGTGAGGGGTTTGAACCCACAATCTTCCTATCCTGTGGCCGACTCCCTAAACACTAGGCCACCGCTGCCCCAAGTTTAAGAAAAGTTAAAACTCTGCCTCCTTTGGGACAAACATAAGGACCTTAAGGACCATGTTGTGGCTTTTAAGATCCAAATATTTCTCTGAACAGAGTCATTACATTTCAGATGAGTCACGTTTTATATGATATAATTGCTCGACTGTAGCCTGATTAAAAGTCACGGTGTGTAATTTCTGGTATTGTGTTGGAGACGCCACAGATCAAGTAGTTTCTCATCAGTGGAGCTCTTTTATTAAAGCTTTCTGAAGGTTTTTTAAGTGCAGTTCCTTGCAGCCGGCAGAAGTATTTCTTACAAACCTTTAAAAGATACCTTTGAAAATGATTTCTTATACATGAGTCAATTACTTTGCTTTTTGGAAAGTCCACGACTCAGGTCCTGCTGTTTAGCTCCATTTATTGTCAGGTGTAACGAGTTAATTATGCTTTTTCATTAATTCCCGGAACACTGAGGTACATCTTGAAATATCTGTCTATCAGATGGTCTTTTTAAATATTATGTTTTACAAAAAAGAAAGACATTAACTTTTGTTTGAAGCTATGAAAGAAAAGGCAGTTTCCATGCATCATTCTAAAAGATCATTTTCATACCTCCAAAATGATTTTTCTTTAATGTATTAGGTGATCTCCACTTTATAATAACTGCCTGTAATACCTGTGTAATAACTCATCAGTAACGCATGTAATAACAATGTAACTACTGGGGATTTGCTGTCTCAGCTGGATTATGGTGCAGCTGATGTAAGAACATGAGCTTAATTACCAAAGTACATTCTTTTGTAATTACATGTAATTACACAAGTACTAACTGCGGTTAATACATGTGTAATTACATAAGCTGTACTTAAAGAAAAAACTAAAATAATTGAGAGAGCAAAATTAAGACTGGTAGTAAGCACAAGAAGAGAGAAAGAGATAGATAGATAGTTAGATAGATAGATAGATAGATAGATAGATAGATAGATAGATAGATAGATAGATAGATAGATAGATGGAGAGATAGAGAGAGAGAGGCAGAGAGAGCTAGAGAGAAAGAGAGAGAGAGAGACAGAGAGACAGAGAGAGAGAGGGATGATCCATTTGCGTGGCTCCATTGTTCAGTGAGTCTTGTGTAACTGTTGGTGTTGATCTCCGGCTGCATTAGCAGGGCCTCACTGCCTGTTTATGCTGATGCCTCGCCTCCCGACTCTAACCGGGCCTGACAGGAGTCCTGCTGTGGCTTCTAGATGTGACCGTAACCCTGAGAAGGGGCCACATCATTAAGGGGCCGAACGGTCCCATCACCTCACGCTTACCATATAATCTCTCTCTCTCTCTCTCTCTCTCTCTCTCTCTCTCTCTCTCTCGCTCTCCCTCTAACACACACACACACACACACACACACACACACACACACACACACACACACAGACCTATAACCAGTTCTACAGTTCTGTGCAAAAGTGCCTTCATTTCTTTATATTTTGTAGGACAGCACCCTGTATTATACTGTTCCCTGCCTTTCTGACACTCTCATCTTTCTCATATTGAGATTTAAGGGAAGAAACAGGAACGAGGTTCTAGGTAAAGTGATTCCACCCACTCAGCATTCAGCACCAGCAGTAAACGAATCCCCTGATCATCTGGAATCATCTGCTCCTGGTTCTTCACTGCTTCATGTCTGAAGTTAGACGCTTTGTTCTGCTTGAAGGTTCAGATGTAGATCACTGTGTGGATTAACCAACACAGAACTATCAAACTGCTCAGGTACAGAGACTGGACTGAAAATGAGAGACAACAACACTGTCCTTCAGGAAGATCTGGAGAACTGCACAGGTACAGAGACTGGACTGAAAATGAGAGACAACAACAATGTCCTTCAGGAAGATCTGGAGAACTGCACAGGTACAGAGACTGTAATCTGACATTGTGTTGGTCTCTCTTGTGCCTGATTGGTCAAGGCCTGGACAACATAGGCCTGGTTTATGCAGCAGATCCTAGAAATCCTGTAAGTTGGGAGATCCATCTATGGATTAGAACATCCTACAGATGCTGGATCAGATTTCTGGGGAATTGAAGAACATCTTTATTCTTCAGTCGATTCCTGAACCTTGTTTGCATTGAGAAGGAGCTTCATCCTGCTGAAAGAGGACACTGCCATTAGGGGACGCTCTCACCATGAAAGGGGAACTTGGTCTGTAGTGACATTTAGGTGTCAAAGTAAGTCCACAGGAATGTAGGACCAAATGTTTCTCAGCAGATCATTGTCCAGAGCCCCTGCTGCTTCTGCTGGCTTCCCATAATGCATCCTAATGCTGCCTCTTCCTCATGGAAGGACATACACACACCCGGGCGTCTACCTAAAACCTGGTTCTAAGAACAGGACTCATCAAAACCAGCCTACCTTCTTCCATTGCTCCATGGTTCAGTTCTGATGCTGGAGCTTTGTTGATGGATAGCATGGATCAGCATGGACACTCTCTCTGGTCTGCAGCCCCACAGCTTTCTATCAGAACAAGAACTTTTTAGGTGCTGCAGCAGCTCTTCTCTGGGACCAAACAGTACACTCTTTCACTCCCCACTTGTTGCTGGTTTAGCGGTTCTCCATCCTTGGAGCATTTTGGGTTGATACTGACTACTGCATGCTGGTTACACACCACAAGACCTGCCATGTGGGAGATGTTCTTTCTCACTTAAACTCACCATCATAGTTTGTCGCTCGGATCTTTACATATGACTGTTTACTTATCACCTAATATCGCCACCACTGACAGAAGAGCCTAAAACTAGATCATCAGTGTTCACTTCCTCTGGATTTTCATGTTGTGACTGATCTGTATTTGTTCCCCTTTTCATCTCTCATGTTTAGCTTTTCATCTCCTCAGAAGAGGCACACACTCCCTTCCAGCATGGCAGCCACCTAAAGGCTTTTCACGGCGCTCCAATCCAACAAACATTCTCTCAGAAACGGTTTCTTATTCTTTCAGTGAAGGAATTCATGCAGACACAATTAAAAGATTAGGCAGAGCGCCAAATGCTGAGAATGCAGTGTCACACAAACTCTGAATCATGCACACAGTGTGAAACACACACTCCGTCCGCCCGAGGATGTCCATTAGCGGCAGGCGGAGGACAGAGAGAGCGTGGTAAAAGGTTAAGGTGGGAAAAGTGAGTGTGTGTGGCCCATTACACTTAATCCTCATGCTCATACACACACATACACACACACACACACGCACAAAACACACACACATTTTTTACCAGCCCTGCCCTCCTTCACCTTACACCAAACAAGCTTCGCCTCTAGAATGTGTACAGTGTGTTTAAATACGCTTAACATGTAGGAGGATGACGTGTGTGAAACAGACTTGCACAAGTGTGTTAGACATGTACACACACACAAACACACACACAGACACAGTGTTTCTAATAAAGTGGCAAGTGAGAAAAATCAGGAAGGGGTTTTCAGTAAAGTGGCCAGTGGATGAAAGCACAAGATTGTTTCCAATAAAGTGGCATTGAGTGGATACACAAGTGGGTGTTTCCAGTAAAATGGCCAGTGAGTGGAAGCACAAGGTGTTCCTTTAAAAGTAGGTGGAATTAGGAAGGGGTTTCCAATAAAGTGGCCAGTGAAGGGAGACTGATGGAGTCCGGCACTGATAGTCTCCTCATGAAGCGTCTCGTGTTGCGTTTCAATTGGGAGCTGAAAGGTCATGCAGACCTGTAATCTGTATAGTGTTGTAGCATTATGGTGCTTTGTGTCCTGCCTGCTCTCCGTTGCCCTGCTTGTCCCTGGGAGCCGTCCAGCCTGTAGATTAAAACCCGCCTGTGTCCATCAGCATGGTCCACTGCTCACATATTGGAGTTGCACCGTCAATTATTCATACGGATGTATTTTGAAAACTCTGACTGACCCAGTCGTGTCAAATTCAAAATTTGTTCCCGTTGCATTATTGATGCTCTGTGGCCGGTGGGGTAACGAGAGAAACTTTTTCTGTCAACAAAGACCGAAGGGTTGATACGAGGGCAGGGACGCCAGTGGAGGCAGAAAACACAACTAGATACTTAATGACAGCTGTTGCCTAGTGTGTAGGGACTAGGCCCCATAATCTGAAAGTTGTGGGTTTGAATTCCGGACGAGTAGGATGTCCTGAGGTACCCATGAGCAAGGTACCAGCCCCATCACTGCTCCTTGGAGCTAGATATATCTGCCCCCTGGCTGTATTTTGCTGTGTGCCGTGTGGTTGCAACAAAAAATAGTTAGGTGTCCAGAGCATTTATTAATTCCTTCCTTTTATTCCCTACATTTAAACCCAAACATTTATTCCTGTACTTTATACTTTACTTTACTTTATACTCTGAAAACATTCCTGTACGTTTTACTCTACACTCTCAGTACATTCCTGTACTTTTTACTTTATACTCTCAGTACATTCCTGTACTTTTTACTTTACACTCTCAGTACATTCCAGTACTTTTTACTTTACACTCTCAGTACATTCCAGTACTTTTTACTTTACACTCTCAGTACATTCCTGTACCTTTTACTTTACACTCTGAGTACATTCCTGTACTTTTTACTTTACACTCTCAGTACATTCCAGTACTTTTTACTATACACTCTCAGTACCATTCCTGTACCTTTTACTTTACACTCTCAGTACATTCATGTACTTTTTACTTTACACTCTCAGTACCATTCCTGTACCTTTTACGTTACACTCAAAGAACATTCCTGTACTTTTTACTTTATACTCTCAGTACATTCCTAATTTATACTCGTACTGAGTAAATCAATTTCTACTTTAATCAGAATCTTTATTTTATAGAAGTATCTGCACTTCTACCACTACAAGCTCCCTTTATTGTAGAAACGTCTCAGTGCATGATCTTCTCCGTATGATCACACGTAACAGTGATGCTGACAGATGCTCATTTCAAGTTTGTTGTAAGGCGTCAATTAAAGGCTTAGAGACAAATCGAGCACTTCAGTATTAAAATGCAGGAAAATATTTGAACTTAAAGACTTTAAGTTTATTGACACCGATGTGCTTGTGCCTGCCTTTAGAAAAATAAAAACCTCTTTCTGTTTCATTTCTAATTTTATTTCCCTCAGGAATGCTTTCAAGAATTGCCTGTGAGTGAGTGGCAGGTTTTTGATCAGCTCAAAGTTGTCATGCAAAAAAGATGAGACATGTTTAGTTCCAGATAAGAGCTGAGAACCAGACAGTTAACTCCAGTTTAACCAGTAACTCTGGTTCTACTTTTGTACAGTTTAACAACAACAGAGATACTTTTACACACAATATCCATTTATTAGATCTATTTACAGATATAATTTATTCCACAATTTTATAGCAGCTGTATTAGAAACTATATGATGATGATGGTGATGATTATTATTATTAGCATTAGCATTAGCATTAATAATTATTAGCATGATAGCATTATTAGCACTTGCACTATTATTGGTGAAAAAGCAAGCAAGGTTGTGTTGGTGTGGACATGTCCAGATGAGAGATGAAGAGTATATCAAGTAAAGGATGTTGAAGATGGAGCTGCCAGGAAAGGGGAGAAGAGGAAGGACAAAGAGGAGGTTTATGGATGTGGTGAGAGAGGACATGCAGGCAACTGGTTTAAGGAAGATGCAGAGGACCGGAAGACATGGAGACAGATGATCCACTGTGGTGACACCTAAACTAGAGCAACCGAAAGAACAAGAAGAAGCTCCAGCATTTTTATTGTTATTATTATAGATGGTTTGCATGTTCTCTCCGTGTCTGTGTGTGATTCCTCCATGAGGTTTGGTTTCCTCCGACTGTCCAAAGACCTGCACATCAGGTGGACTGGCGGCGTTAAATTGTCCCCTAAGTGTGAGTGTGCATTACCATTACCATCAGCTTTATTAGCATTAGCATTATTATTATCATTAGCATAATTTGTATTAGCATTCTAATTATTGTTAGCTTTAGCATTAATAACGCTAGCATTATTATTGTTCATATTATCATTAGCATTAGCACTGTTATTAGCATTAGCATTAGAATTAGCTTTTTCAGTATTGGTATTAGCATCAGAATCAGAAAAAAACTTTATTGATCCTGAGGGAAAACACTTATTAGTAGGGCAGTCAATTTCATTATATAACTTTATGTGAATAATTACAGGAAATTATAGTTATAATTACAATAGTTCTAGTTAACACTGAAATTCCACTGTAATAATGAAATTATCTGTAGTTCATCTGTAGAGGCCCGTCAGAATAAGCCGTTAATCACCTAATGTAAAAATATTTGCAGTGACTAAGAGAATAAAATGAATTTCAATTATTTTTATTAGTAGTAATAATAATAATAATAATAATAATAATAATAATAATAATAATAATAATAATAATAATAATAATAATAATAATAATAATATTGTTAGGCTTTGTTTATTTTATTATTGTCATTTATATTAAGCAAAATGTTTTTATAATTACTAATAGTTAAATAAATATATAGTAATTTTTAACATTTTTACTGTATTTAATGTACATTAAATTACAGAATGCAAGTATTAATATCGATTGTGATGATTAATAAGAAAAATATTACAGGAATGGAGTTATTGTTATTATTTCTATTGTATCATTATTGCTGTTATTAATGGCTGAATGAGCAACTACCAAAACCAGTTATCAGTATTATAAAGAATATTCTTATTAATATCTTTGTGATTACTGTTGCGGTTATTACTGTTGTAGCCGTACCCTTCTACATGCCAGACTTCATGAAGCTTGATCTTTTTTATCCTCTACACTCATAACTCATGCTGAACAGACACGTGTTTGTATTGAAGGTGAAAGCTGGTTGAACTTTATCATTGTTTGGTAGGCCTGGGACGGGACAACCTGCCGGAATCCAGTTAGACCTCACCTGCGGGAAGGCCGAGGAGATTAACATCTGCCCTCTGACACACACACACACACACACACACACACACACACACACACACACACACACACACACACACACACAGACCTCTAACCAGTTCTACAGTTCTGTGCAAAAGTACCTCCCACCATCTTTGCTCCATCTCCATCTGTCAGTCAAACACAGCATGCTCCAAGTGCAGCGGAAATGTTCCAGCGTGTGGGTCTCGCTGATCGTCTGATCTGAACACCTCACTCTCCACCAGCCCACTCCACTGAGGAACTCTCTGAAGACGAGTCTTTATCTCCTGCAGGTCGACTCTCTGGTTACGATTGCACTGTGATCTGCATCGCCTACAGCAGAAACAAGACAAACAGATCTGAGCGACCTCGCCCTCAGCACAACTCTTCATACACTTACTCTTTTCATTCATTTACAAAGATGATTTAGAGATCCATAGTGGATACTGGATAATCCATAGTGGATTCTGGATAATTCATAGTAGATACTAAATCATCCACAGTGGATACGGAATAACTCATAATAGATATGAAAAGTACAAATGCATAGAAAAGTTCAGATGTCCAGTTTTGTAGCACAGCTGTTATGATAGAACCTCCATCATGTTGCATTATCAGATCAAAATCAAAGCAATCAAAAATGTGTTGCTTTATTCTAGCAGTGATGCGGGAAACACCTGACACCCAGCATTTCTTGAGAAACCGAGAGTATTAATGGGAGGAGTTGACCAATCTTGGGTCTATACTCTTCTAGGAGGAGGCTGGTACATTGCTGTGATTTGATTGCAGCCATGAGACCATCAGTGAGCTCCGGTGCAGATGCTGTATCACAAACTCCACACTGGCTCATCCCAGGAGCTCCATTACTCCAGAGAGCTCCACAGAATGAGACTGAGGGGTTTATAACCTGCTGGCATGAATGGTTCTCCAGGTCAGAGCATTACTTTGTAGATGCAGAATCAGAACCACTTTCAAGTTTTATTTCTGGTTTATATTTAGCACCCAGTCAGGACACAACTGAAAAAGTGAAAGTGACCATTCTTGTCATTGTGAGTACATGGCACATCACACCTCTGCATTTTACCCACACGCACCGTGCAGCAGGGGGCAGCTATTGAAAGCGCTGAAGACGGTACCTTGCTCAAGGGTACCTCAGGGCAGGGTACTGGCCTGGGATTTGAACCCACAATTTTCTGATCCTGGGGCCTCGTCCCTAAACACTAGGCCAGCGCTGCCCCAGTGTGAACATGGCAGAAATCTGAGCTCTGCATGAGATCACCATGAAGGTATTCGAGCTGGTGATGTGAGGTGAACCATCATCGGCTGACATGAGCGCGTGTTTACAGCAGAAGTGACACATTCGCTTACAGGATGGCCCTTCAACCCAGACAGACCCGGCCAGCCCCAAACAGGCCTTAACCACCAGCTGGAGAAGAATGGATCAATTGTCGGAGGCCTGCGGGACAGAAAGATGAGTGTTTTCTTTCAGAAAGCCTGCATGATACAAACAGAGTGATGAGTGAAAGGTATTGATCAGATCTTCTTTTCCTTTTAAAGCCCATTGATAAAAAAAACAGCACAACTCAGCGATAAGATTGGACAAACTGAAGGGGATGAACTATTTTTTTTTTTAAATCCTTAAAAAATTAAATCTAAAATTAAAATGGATTTTACAAGCACACCATAAATCTATAAATAAATGTAAAAAAATGTTTTTAATATTAAATAATATTTTTAAAATGCAGAAATTTGCTAAACTAAATTTTGATATCCCTGTCCAGCACCGCCGCAGTATTTCAGTCCCTAAAAACAGAGACGTCCTTGCAGAGCTCCACTTTGGGGACATCTGCATGTGTCCTGTGGAGAATCCCTCCCCTCACACTGCTGTCAGGATGAGAGTTTACAGAAGGACAGACAGCTGTGTGTGTCCTCAGTGTGGACGGTGGACAGACAGCTGTGTGTGTCCTCAGTGTGGACGGTCAGTAACGCTGTCTCTCGGGAGACGGAGGACGAGAGACTCTCACTGTTACAGTAAAGGGTGATGATGAGCTGATGTTAGCGAGCGTCCCTCTTCTCTCCAACAATCATCGAGAAGTTCTCAGACTGAAGATGAAGATCTTTAACTGGAGAACTGATCACTGATCTCTCGTTACATCACTGTTACATCACACAACTGTTTCACTCGTTCCACAAAAATGAACTGCAGCTAAAAAATCTGAAAATGTGTATTTTTTTAAATGTAAGTAACATCATTCGGAGCAATTGTATGATCATTTAGTGAAAGTGAAAAGTGAAAGTGACAACCCTTGTCATTGCGAGGTCATGGCACAGCACACATGAACCACAACGAAATTGGACCTCTGCATTTTACCCATGCACACTCAAACCCGTGCAGCAGTGGGCAGCTATTGAAAGCGCCCGGGGAGCAGTGATGGGGACGGTACCTTGCTCAAGGGTACCTCAGGGCAACCTATTGGGAAGGGGTTTGAACCCCCGATCCTCCGATCATGCAGCTAACGCCCTAACCGCTAGGCCACCACTGCCCCTGGACCTCTGCATTTAACCCATACACACACGTGCAGCAGTGGGCAGCTATTGAAAGCGCCCGGGGAGCAGTGATGGGGACGGTACCTTGCTCAAGGGTACCTCAGGGCAACCCACTAGGGTGGGAATCGAACCCACAATCTTCCAATGCGGGGCCAACTCCCTAACCACTAGGCCACCGCTGCCCCAGGAAGGTACATTACATTATTCACTGCACTTTCTGATCGTTACTGATCTTTTATTCTCCCTCCCATTTTAAAAACCCATCCAAATAATAATGTAATAAGAAGTCCCTCCACAGTTTACACAAGCCATCGTTAAGGCAGGCTCCAGGCTCCAGGCTCCAGGCTCCAGGCTCCAGGCTCCAGGCTCCAGGTTCCAGGCTCCAGGCTCCAGGCTCCAGGCTCCAGGCTCCAGGCTCCAGTTGCTGCTTTCCTCGGCCGTTACAGCAGAGGGAGGGGGGTTTAGGGGACTGGTGTTAAAGTAAACGGACCTTTTGTACAGCCTGCTAAGCGATGGACCCGATAGGCCTGAACCCAGTGTGTGTCTGTGTATCCTCGGGGCTCCTCCTGGGGTAACAGCTGGCAGGTGGAGAGTGTGTGTGAAGTGTGTGTGCAGGTCCTGATGTCTCTGAGCTCCAGCTCCAGGCTCGGCTGCACTGAGACAAAGCCCGTGGACAGACGAGTGTAATTACCTCTCCAGCCCACAAAGATCTCTTCCCAACCGGCAGAGGATGAGCTTTAATGAGTGCTGCTTGGGGCTGTGTGTGTGTGTGTGTGTGTGTGTGTGTGTGAGTGTGGGAGTGTGTGTGAGTGTGGGAGTGCTGCCTTACTCACTGTCATCCATATTGCAGGCAGACATGCAGTCGTGTGCTTAAGTGTTGTTACTGGCTTGTTGTTCTTGTTTATGTTTTTGGTGTAAATCTGTAAACATGCTCTACAAGGTCACGTCTGCAGACTATGTCACCGCTGTACGAGTGAACAGAAGAACCTCCATTAGAGTTTATAAATCAATAATAAATCATGTTGGACTTCACATGCAGCTGAACACCAGAATCAGAAAACTTGTATTAATTCTGAGGGAAACTGCACAGGTGTACAGTCAAAAACACACATCTTCATCTCGTAATCCAGTGAGAGACAGTTTAAGTGTTTTATTCCATATATTTAGGGTTTTATTCCATATATATAAAGTTTCCAGCCATTATATATATTATTATTATATTATTCTTGATTTTATTTGATATATATATATATATATATATACAGTACTGTGCAAAAGTTTAAGGCCATTTTCAGAAATGGAAGTGTTGATCATTTATTTTCTTCAATCAACAAAATGCAGTGAATGAACAAAAGAGAATCTAAATCAGATCAATATTTGGTGTGACCACCCTTCGCCTTCAAAACAGCATCAGTTCTTCTAGGTACACCTGCACATGGTTTCTGAAGGAGCTCGGCCGGTAGGTCGTTCCAAACACCTTGGAGAACTGAGCACAGATCTTCTGTGGATGTAGCTTCCTCACATCCTTCTGTCTCTTCATGTGATCCAGACGCACTGGATGATGTGGAGATCAGGGCTCTGTGGGGCCAGAAGAACTGATGCTGCTCTGAAGGTAAAAGGTAGAAACACCAGATATTGATCTGATTTAGATTCTTCTTTTGTTCCTCACTTTGAATTTTGTAAATTGATCAAAATAAACGATCATTATTGATATTTCTGAAAGCGTTCTTTGTATATATATATGTATGAAGAGCAAATGGGAAAATGTCTAGGTGGCAACTCCCTAAGAGACAGAAGTCCAGTCTCTCTGTGTTAATAGTGGTACAGTTGATAGTGTGTACAATGTGAACAGTATTGGGATCCTGATGTGACTGTACTTCATTACCACTGTAAAACAATGAGGCCTCTTTATGCTGCTGCTGCACAAAGCCTTGGTCAAGCGGACTGTCAAACCCTTTAGTCAGACGGCAGATAATTACACCATGAGTCCTTCCAAGGCAGGCTTTGTTTACTGTGTGAGTCTCCAGTCCGTCACTGTGTTTCTTGCTCGGGGGAAGACTACAGTGCTCTCATTTAGAAGGAGAAAACAGGTAATTGTCCCGCGCCGCGATTTCAGCATAATCGTCACAATTATGAGTCGCAGATAGTTTAGTGTTGAAAGGCCGGGCGGCACCGGGCAGGAGTCGAGCACATGAGCTGGCGGATGTGTTTGTGTTGAAAATCTGTCTTTTATTAATGCATATTAATCACGAAGATCAGAGCGACATTTAGGAATCGGGCGTGAAAATGCAAAGCGGATAAATGCAGAACAAGGAAGAGTGTAAAGAACACTCACACAGTCATCCAGAAGGTGATTCGTTGGAAAGATAATGATGACTTCCCTGCTTTAATGACTCTCTATGATGGTGCACACAATGACAGGAAAATGGGGCTGCTTATCATTAATTGATGTCGTGGTTTCATCTAACATGGCATTTTAAACGTTTGTGCATTTCAGGAGCATTAATGTACGTTTACACTGTGAAGGATTCTGCCGTGGCTCTCCGAGAAAGATTTCTTTCATGGACAGTCATTTAGAATAGCTGGTCTTGAAAGAGGCTGCAAAGGCAACGGTGGCCTAGTGGTTAGGGAGTTGGCCCCGGATCGGAAGATTGTGGGTTCGTTTCCCACCCCAGTGGGTTTCCCTGAGGTACCCTTGAGCAAGGTACCGTCCCCATCACTGCTCCCCGGGCGCTTTCAATAGCTGCCCACTGCTGCACGTGTGTGTATGGGTTAAATGCAGAGGTTCACGCTTGCTGTGCTGTGACCTCGCAATGACAAGGGTTGTTACTTTCACTTTCACTTTCAAAAGAAACGAGCTAAAAGTTAAAAATGTAATGGGAATGGGTAATATAATGTGTACAGAGACTGGACTGAAAATGAGAGACAACAACACTGTCCTTCAGGAAGATCTGGAGAACTGTCCCTCAACATTAAACATATGAGAAAGTCTGGAAACAAAGTATAAAAAATAAAGGGTTTGTGTACTGCATTGCATCTAAACTAAATGATTGTTGTTTTAATGTTCAGGACGTTGATGAGCATTTTAGGAAAAGGGGTTTTTGGGTTCCATAATATGCTTTTATTTTACAGAATTTTAAATGTTTAATTAAAATGAAAGCATTTCTGACCAGATTCCAAGGACATGACGAGCATATGCCGCATGCCCCAAAATGCCCATGTGCACAAACTTCCAAACCACTGGGGCTCCAACGTGGCATATGGCCTCCTGGAAAAGCCACACACACTTCCTGGCTTCAAGGGGGGCAACAGTTTCTCGTCTGTGGAAAGACAAATTGTACTGGGCGATTCTCTGGCCTGTGGACACTTGGCCCCTAAAAACAAAAGCCATTTTAGTGCCTTTGACTCCTTCAAAAGAATATTTATTTACAGGGGCCTCCCTGTTGGCCCCCACTGTGCCGACTGGTCACAGCAGCTCTGGGAGAGTTTGGCTATCACGTAACTTTCCAAACAGGTCAGCTATAGACTAATGCCATGTGCATACAGCTGACTCATTTAGTGGCGTATTTTGGTGTAGGCCTGGCACCGGCACACTCCTCTGGCAAGGTTGGCAGTGCCATCTGCCTGGTTGGAGGGTAGAAAGGGGGCATAAATGGGGATAAAAGTGATTGACTGTATGGCATAAATGGACAACTGGCACGCTGAAGTAGGCAAAAGGGTCACTGTGACAGATTGGAGTGGCGACGCCTACTTCTTCTACTGCTCTTTTTGACATGGGGCAGCGTGATCTGGGCCATAAACTGCAGGCTCTGATTCAGAGATCTGGCCTCAGCTTCATTTAATGGCCAAAATGGTGAGCCGTACTTAAGAAACGTGGAAAAGGAAGGCCCCCCAAACAAAAGGCAACAAGGCTGAAGTAATGCAGCGCAGACTCCTCCTTTGTTTTAATGAGAAGTGTTTAGAGGTTGAAAGCGAAGGCATGAACCCACCAGCTGTCTGTGTTTTCAGGTGAAAGGAGGGCGAAGAACAGTAGGCTTCAACACACAGGAGACCACAAATCACACCCAAAAAAATTAAAAACAGCACCTGCTGATGTCACCAGGACAAGTCGTCACATGCAGGGTTTAAATCCAGCAAGAAGTAAAAAAAAAAAGCCAAAAAAACATCTACAGTTTTTGGTTACACCTGCAGTGCTCTATTTCTGTTTACACTGAAATTTAATATTAACACAAAAAGTAATAAAGAAATGTGTTTTTACTGGACAACTCTTCTGATTGACCTGGTGATGCAGAAGAATGCATGGATGAAGAGATGATACCGCTCAAGATATGCATTATTATGTAAAACCAGGTTGATTTTAATTGAGCAGTTCAGGTTGTGGATATCTAGCTGACTTGCAGGGCATCTGCGGTGAGCAAGGTGTTGACACTGTGGCATCGTACGCAAACTTTAGAGCCATGCAACCTTCCAGCTTTACCCACATCATTCCCTCTCTTAACAGGAGAGCGAACAGGTTTATTCAGATCAAACAGCGATTATTAGCTCGCATCCCCTCACCTTACATAACTCCCAAATCCACCTCGCCTACCAGACGCATCTTCAGCCCGTCTGCGGGAGGTTTTGGCAGAAAAACAGCTTAAACGAGAAAGCTCAGGTAAAAGTACCGCGGGTTGATAAGAACGGCGGATTTTTGCTGCGATTTTGGGATTAGATCCGTCGTAAGGCATGTTGCAGGCTCTGCCTCTTTGATGTGGGACACACTTGGAGTTTAGGTTTCTAATGAGAGGCGGGACAAGGGCCAAAGTGGGCACTAAGCTCACCTTTCGCAATGAGCGCATGTGTGTGAACAGGTAGAAATTGCTTCCTGGCGGGGAGTCGGCGGCGGTGTTTTTTTCTATCGGTGTCGAGGCCTAAGCTGGTAAACAAAGGGCAAAGTTGGTGTGGACCGGTTCTCACTTCCAGGTGGGCAAAACTAATGCTGCTAGATTCCTCAGCATCTTCTCAGAAGCACCAGAGAAATCCTCTTTGCTCTTAGTCCTTAAGCGCCTCGCAAAGTCGAGGTGGCTTGCAACGGATTGTCTTAATCTTTCCTTTTTGTAAAGAAAAGGGTAAGCCAGGCAGAATGTCAGTCTATATCAGTCAAAAACCAATTGGTTACAAGGATTTTTTTAGGAAGTTGCTACCAACTTTGTGAAGAAAACCCTTAACGTGCTGACGCCAAAGCACAAGCCCAAGCGCATACATCCCCAGGTAATTTAATGTGTAATCATATGTGCGATTAATCCCCATGTTATGACGGGGCCAATGCAATTTTGTATGGCCCATCCAGAGGTCAGATAGCTGTTCTGCTGCTCTCAGGGCTTTCAGCAGAGGCTTAGTCGTATGTAAATGAGAATGTTGTAGCTGGCCTAAAAGTACACTCGCCTTAGATTAGACGCTCCAAATTGTCCCCTTCCTATCTGAGTGGCTTAGGCCCGCGCTCCAAAACTCATTACGCCGATCAAGTCCGAGACAAGCTGCGAGTCGTCCGCCGCAGCGCTTAGAAGATGCACTATTTCACACCCCCTCCGTATCTGAGACCCTCGCCAGGTGGACCTCGGTTTGTTGGCGTTTTCTTGGACGTGAAATTAAGCCAATTAGCCGTGGTGTCACAAACAGGACAGGAGGTAAACACAAAGAAGCTCATGGCTCAATAAAGCGCACCACCTGGAGGAGTCCATTTAGCGCCGACGCACAAGAAAAGGAACTAATTAGCCAACATCAAGAAAAGGGAAATAATTAGCCAATCTTAAATTCACAGCATTGTTACAAACATCAGGGGTTTGTGGCCTAAAAAGTGGGTCCACTCCCATTAGAGCAGTGGAGTCTTTTTACCTTCACTGGATATTCTTGTCTAGTTTATGCTGAAACAGCAGGAGAGAATTTGGAAAAGTCTTTGCATTAACAAGTGTAACACTATTAGAGATATTCTGGAGCTTCTCTGACAAATAATGAAAATTACAGAAATACAGCACTGTGAACAAGACTTGAGCTTGTGAGCTTGAGCTTGAAGAGCAGTTCTCCAGATCTTCCTGAAGGACAGTGTTGTTGTCTCTCATTTTCAGTCCAGTCTCTGTACCTGAGCAGTTTCAGAGGCAGTGTGGGATCATCTCCACAGAGAAACAGAAGGCAGCCGATGTCCAAAGAAGAGCTAAGGGACGTCCATCGAGAAGCCTGGAGAAGTGTTCCTGAGGATGACTTAAAGAAAAGAGCTAGTCTAAGAGAGTAGAGGCTGTGCTGAAGAATAACGGTGGTGGTAGTGAATATCGATTTAAATGCACAGATTTGGGATGTCTGGTTCCATTCACCGCCACTGGGGGAAGAAGAGAGGAGTATATGAAGAAGAGAGGAGTATATGAAGAAGAGAGGAGTACATGAAGAAGAGAGGAGTATATGAAGAAAAAGTTTTCCTATAAAATTTTTTTCTGAGTTACTTTTATGTTTTAAAAAGGAGGGACTGATTTCTTGCTCAAACCCAAACCATAATAACATGCTGATCTCAGATCAGCCAAAAGGGACTCTTCCCACAAGTGCTGTGTCTGTGTGTTTTAGGACGGGCCAGTGCAGGTCCAGGGGCAGGTCTAGGATTGGGGGGTAGGGAAGGAGAAGGGGGGTTAGTGGAGCATGCAGAGGTGCAGCTCACGGCAAGCAGCTGTACTCACACACACACACACACACACGCACACACTCTCACACACTCCGGACCACACAGAGAGATGCCAATCTCGCTTCCTTCCCCAATCCCACTGCTGATCTGGGGTTAAACTGGAGATAAACGCAGCCAGCGAGGAAAAAAAAACAACAACACGAGGAGAACGTAATGCCTCAAACGGCCTCCAGTGTTTCCCAAAAGAACCAGGAGGTGTGACGTTACCGAAACAAAGCGCTGTAGAGATCATTTTGAGTAGGAAAACAACACAGTGTTTACATATAGAACCGAAAGAACCTAAAGAACCATGGTGAACTCAGGGTTCTGGATTCAGTTGAACAGGATTAAAAGTAAAACGGATTAAACTGAGGAAAGTAAAAAGTACAGGAACGTGCTGGGAGTGTAAAAATAAGCCCTTTTTTATCTAATACTGATTTATATTAGTTAAGTTGTATTTTTAAAGAACCTTATGGGACCACAGCGTTTCCACTATAAACACAGAAATTCTGAATTTTCGTACAGAACCAGTTTGACAGTGTCCAGAGCCTGCTTGGTTAAGAGGGCATGCTTGGGTTTCTTAATCCCTAAACGGGTCAAATAAAAGTATTTCCAGTAAATTAAACCCGAGGCCTGTTTGTGCAACTCAAAACCGCACAGTCCGATCGCCGAGGGACTTTACGCTGCGGCGGTTGTGACACAGCCAGGATGAAATTAATCTCGGTTTTTAAAAAATTAAGCTTTTTCAATTTATTACAAGCGGTTTTATGCCTATCGGCCAACTTGGGGTTTCTTTAATTTCATTAGTGGGTGTTCTGGCTGGAGTGGAGGAGGTGTGTGTGTGTGTATGTGTGTGTGTGTGTGTGTGTGTGTGTGTGTGTGTGGTTGTGTGTGTTTCTTGGTAAACGTCTGTTTTGTCAGGAGTGAACTGGACAGGAGTGGGCAATAATATGGCAAGATTTCTACCAAACACACACACACACACACACACACACACACACACTCTTTGCCCAAGTGTTACCAGTGATTGCACACCTTCAGCAATTGACTGGTTGCTACGGTATATCTGGTGGTTGCCAGGGGATTGTTCTCATGTTCCACTTTGTTCCAAGGTCGATATTGTTGTATCCCAGGTTACAGGGACGCTAGGACGTTGCTGTGGTTTCCAAGGTAGTTGCTACTAAAAAAAGTTACTATGGTAACCAAGGTTGCTGTGTGGTGGACAGTTAAGGTATTTCTGGAAAGCAGGTCCATGGAGCTCCGTGAGGGTCTCCTGAGTTCCACACCAGCTGCTCCACCGAGTCGGCGAAGCCACCATCATCTTATTTCTCTCCCGACCAGAACTTCAGATCAGCTCCATCAGACCGGCTCTTCTCCAGGAGCTACTGCCACGAAGATTAAAGCTCCCCACTCAAACAGAGCTTCACCATTAGATCATCAACCTCCAGTTACAGTCACCAGTGACTCTTTTACTGGAACTCATGTTTACTGGAAGTCATCACTATACTGGGTTTTTCTCTTTCTTTCTTTCCTCTGTATTTCTGGTGTGGACCCAAGGAGGACGGGTTCCCCTTTTGGGTCTCGGTTCCTCCCAAGGTTTCTTCCTATTGTTTGAGGAGTTCTGTCTCTGTCACCCTCGGTTTACCCAACTGGGGCTCGGACCGGATTCTGTAAAGCTGCTTTGTGAAGACAACAGTTGTAAAAAGAGCTTTATAAATAAAGTTGACTTGACTTAATGAACCTGTAACACAGAGGTGCACATATTTTTGCCTACATAGTTCTGGCATTCATTCCTAAAATGTCACAACTGACAAGAATTGTGCTGAAATCTGCTATGTCTTATGAAAAATCCCTCTCCATCATTCCAGAGCTGCTTCTGCTAATCACGTTTCCCTGAAGGCCCTGAGAACTCCTGCCCAGCAAACGGCCCAGGCTGACGGGTCCGACAGGCAACGTCGAAGAGCGTGTGTGACTTTAACTCACACCAGCTGACGGTGGTGCAGGAAACAACGATAGACATCACAACCTGTGGGATGTGAACACAACCAGAGGAACACACGCTCCGCCGGGAGTCAGTCCACGTTAGATGCTATCAGACGATTGGGCTGTTTCTTCAGGTGCTGCACGCTGCCCGCTGCCGTATCTCTTTATTCTCTCTTTTTTTCTTATTCAGGGATGCCCTTTGATCTGCCCACCTTTGAATCTCAGCCATGGTGGCCTTACCTGCCGTATCCTGGGTGCATTCTCCAAACAAACATCCCCCCCCACACACACACACTCACACACTTACACACACACATGCACACACAGTCACACACACACGCCTAAACCAGCAGCGAGCTAGTCATCAAGAAAGCAGATGTTTATCACCACCCCGACACAAACCCCCCCTCAAATGATGCGGTAATCAAGCCCGAGATGCTGCAGTCGCTCACGAGAAGGTAAAAAAAGTCATTATGAAGTTTTAAGTGGTGTAATCTGAGCGCCATGATTCTGGGATTTAAACGAAAAGTCAGAGATTTCTCCAATTATGCTTCGCCCGGAATCAAACGCTGCATCAAACCGTAACACACACTGAAATACCACTGAACCACTGACACAGTCCATCTGTCCATCCGTCCGTCCATTCATCCGTCCATCCCTCCATCCCTCAGTCCGTCCGTCCAGCCATTCATCCATCCGTCTGTCCGTCCGTCTGTCCATCCATCCATCCATCCATCCATTCATCCATCCATCCATCTATTCATCCATCCATCCATCCATCCATCTATCCATCCATCCATTCATCCATCCATCCATCCATCCATCTATTCATCCATCCATCCATCCATCCATCTATCCATCCATCCATCCATCTATCCATCCATCCCTCCATCCGTCAGTCCGTCCATCCAGCCATTCATCCATCCATCCATTCATCCATCCATCCATCCATCCATCTATTCATCCATCTATTCATCCATCCATCTATCCATCCATCCATTCATCTATCCATCCATCCATCCATCCATCCATCCATCTATCCATCCATCCATCCATCCATTCATCCATCCATCCATCCCTTCTCTTCGCTGCTTATCCTATCCAGTGTGGTGGAGCTGCTGAGTCCATCATAGTCATCTTTACTGACAGTCGCTCCACACAGAGGACCGAAAAGACATTTCTCTTATAAAAAAACTCAAAAGAAGGTTTTAAAATACAGAATGTAAATATTTCAAAAAGTGTAAATTATATTAAACTGGGGGTGTCGGAGCACAGATCAACGATCAACACTGTGAAGATAAATAACAAAGAACAAAGAGTGCAAACGCCCATCAACATGTTATTCACAGCTGATAAATATTTAATAGAATTAAATTCTACATAAAGTGGTGCTGAAACATCAGCCACTTTCTACAGAGCACGATTTGACCAAAATTTATAATCACTGACATATTAACATTTAATTCACATTATTAACCTGCTCACACTGTGAAAGACGCAACAATTACACTTCAAAACGCTTGAAATATTGATTGATGCAAAGTTCTCAAATGTAAGATAAATAAATAATAATAAATGTAAAGTATAAAATAAAAAGTAAAATAATATGTCAATAATAATAAATAATAAATGAATTAAAAAATAAATCATATACTTTTTGCTTTCATTTCTAATTTTATTTATTGTTTATAATTTCATTGAAGTGAAATTTTAAGTTGATCTTCACTTTTTATTCTTGTTATTTTGTTACAGTTTGAATGTTGCAAAATGTAACCAACATCTCTGATTATTTAGCAAAAGCCCTTTTTAGATCTCCTCTAAATATCTATATTTATATTTAATTATTTACATTTATACTATTAATAATGCATGAATGTTAATCAAATTACACTGTTTTGGCCAGTTTCATGGATCCTTATTTTAAAATTGTGAATTCCGTGTAATTTATTTCTGATGTTCTGTATCTGGCTTCCCTCTTTCTACCACTCTTTCTTTCTATCTATCTTCTTCAGAGGTTTCAGTAACAGGAGAGAGAAAGCAGTACTGCACCTCTAAATGTAATTTTTAAGTGTTTTTTTTTCAGAAACGTCTATAAATTGAGGTTTATTCACTCTGCAGGTTTGCAGGTACACTGTTTATGATTTAATAAACTCTTATCCATCCCAAAAACCAGTGCAACCTGGAAGACTGAACGTAAATTAAAGCTAAACTACAGTAACTCCCAGTGCTGCACACTTGTTCTTTAACGAGAGCAGAGCCTCATTATGGGCTGCTGTGTGATGTGTCAACACAGGATCATGGGAAAAGGTCATGATGGAGATTTCTCACCATCTGAGCACTTTTACTCTTGGTACACCCCTCCCGAAAGAGTCGAACCAGCTTCAGTTTAATCACTTCAGCATCGGTGCAATTTTCCTAAAGTTGGATTATTTAATATTCAAATACCTCGAATCAAATGGAACAGTTTCTGCTCTTTCTGGCCACAAAGTCCATCAGTCGTGGATCCTTCTTTCCTTCTTTAGGTTCTGGAGATGTGAGGTTCAGGCAGTAATGGAAATTTATTCCCGCATCTAATATAAAACCTTTCTATAACAGACTTGTTCATGTGGATTCTGGTGCTGCACGACTCACTGAGGTTCACAAAAAGAGATTAAAGCCTGGTCTTTGATTTTCTTTGTTTTAAACAACGTAACCTGGGATTCATCACCCACACCTGAAAATAGCAACTCAAATATGAGCTGAGACACTAAAACTCATCAGCGTTTTCACAAAAAATGAGCCGGAAATGATTCCGTTCAGCAGAAACTGACGCATACCTACAACATATGAGCCCTGTTCTACAGGACTGCACCGCACCACACGTTGGAACTGAGTTTAGACTTTAATTTGTATCGAAAGCTTTAAATATCTTCATATATTTCAGAGTGTTTGACAGCATATGCTCCAGACAGGTCCTTAAGATCATCCAGCGCTGGTTAAACACAGAAATCTGGAGAAACATTGTTTGGTTTTTTATGCACCACAGATCTGAATCATCCGGACTGTAGATATCCATCAGGCTTTCTTTGTATTTTTCAAAAGCTAAAACACACTTTTTTTAACCAGAGATTTTAGTTTTGATATCCTTTTGCACTATTTTTAGCTGTATTTTTGTATTTTCGTCTCTTGTTTGAACTCAAACTCCTTTTCTGCTCTTTTAGTTTTTAACGTATTGCACTGATTCATTTGTTTATACTGTTTATTGTAAATGACCATTTCTGTCCATGGGCACAGTTTCATCCTCTCAGGTGAGCGGTTTCATAGGACGGAATATATGCATTGTGTGGACAGAAGTATTGGGACGTCTGGCTGTTACATCTGCAGGAACATCCAAATAAATAGGAAGGTGCAATAGATAGATGTCCCAATACTTTTGTGCACTGTGCACTGGGGAGGTTAAAACTGTGTAAACTGAATTAAAATACCTAATCTGGGATCAGTTCTCTCTGTTTATCAGCCTGCCATCCCACCTTTCACCTGAACACACACTTCGGGAGGGCAGCATGTAATTTCACAGCGTTTCAAAGGAACTATTGCGCAACGCCTCGCTTTCTTCTTTCAGGAATAAATTTGACTGTTTTGGCAGACTCTCCCTTTAATAAGCGCCGTAAAGGTCAGGAAGGTGACAGGAAGTGGGCCATCAAATGGCGAATAACTCACACACTCGTTCGTCTCTTCACACACCGCTCCTTTTGGCCCTCGTTCAAGCACAATCACAAACAAGCAAACTATTTGCCAAAGGAACTTTCAGGCTTTGAGCAGTAAGGATTCCCATAGTAAAAGTATACACACACACACACACATGCATGCACGCACACACACGCCTATTGTGTGTTATCTCTGTCATTAAGCACAAGCAAACAGCTGCATCCCTCTCTTTTCTGACTTTCGCCCTTCTCACCTGGGTGGGCCCTGTCTGGATCCTCTGTTTGGATTAGAGCAACGATTAACGAAACAAAAACAACGTTAAATCTGAATCGGCCAGCGATTGTTCACTCCTGGGCCGAGCCACAGCCGCAGGAAGGTGCAAAACTTCCTTTTCGTGTTCTCTCGTGAAACTTTCTAAACAAACAGGTCTTCTTCATAAAGGCCCCATCGCGTGCGTCCTGACAACTTCCTTGGGGACGCCTGCGCCCCGCACGCTGCGGGACAAGTCGAGTTTCATTGCTCGGTTCTGATCGAGTGTCCGTCACCTGACACGTAAAAGAAAAAAGGTTTTAAGTGAAAGGATCAGACGGGATGTTGAACATCCTGTGAAAAACAAAAACGAAGGCCTCCGCCCTCGCCAGAAAAATTCAGGATTTTAATGGGGTGAGTGTGGATCACTAAAAAAAAAGAGCAAAAAAGGACAAATAAACTGCAGAGTAGACAAATGTTGTGCGGCAAATTCGAGATATGCTAATTCTTACATGCAACCATAACAAATAAAGAAATTGTCCCTTTTATTCCAAATGATGTCCTACTGTATGTCCCCTGGGTGGGACATGATGGTGGACAGAGTCATGGTTTTAGTTGCGGGTTGAGTTGTGGTTGAGCTGTGGGTTGATTTGTGGGTTGAGTTGTGCGTTGATTTGTGGGTTGAGTTGTGGGTTGAGTTGTGTGTTGATTTGTTGGTTGATTTGTGGGTTGATTTGTGATTCGATTTGTGGGTTGAGTTGTGGTTTGAGTTGTGGGTTGATTTGTGGGTTGATTTGTGATTTGATTTGTGGGTTGATTTGTGATTTGATTTGTGGGGTGAGTTGTGGGTTGATTCGTGGGTCTATTTGTGGGTTGAGTTGTGGTTTGAGTTGTGGGTTGATTTGTGGTTTGATTTGTGGGTTGAGTTGTGGTTTGAGTTGTGGGTTGATTTGTGGGTTGATTTGTGATTGGATTTGTGGGTTGATTTATGAGTTGAGTTGTGGGTTGAGTTGTGGGTTGATTTGTGGGTTGATTTGTGGGTTGAGTTGTGGGTTGATTTGTGATTTGATTTGTGGGTTGAGTTGTGGGTTGATTCGTGGGTCTATTTGTGGGTTGAGTTGTGGTTTGAGTTGTGGGTTGATTTGTGGGTTGAGTTGTGGTTTGAGTTGTGGGTTGATTTGTGGGTTGATTTGTGGGTTGATTTGTGATTTGATTTGTGGGGTGAGTTGTGGTTTGATTTGTGGGTTTGAGTTGTGGGTTGATTTGTGGGTTGATTTGTGATTTGATTTGTGGGGTGAGTTGTGGTTTGATTTGTGGGTTTGAGTTGTGGGTTGATTTGTGGGTTGATTTGTGATTTGATTTGTGGGTTAAGTTGTGGGTTGATTTGTGGGTTGATTTGTGGGTTGAGTTGTCGGTTGAGTTGTCGGTTATGTTGTAGGTTATGTTGTAAGTTGTGGTTCCATGTAAACCTTCAGGCTGGATTGTTGAGTTGAGCTGGGGATTAATTTGTTGGTTGTGTGATGGGTTGAGTTATGGGTTAAGTTGTGGGTGGTGTTGTGAGTGCATTGCATTATAATATAAATTGTGAGTTGAGTTGTGGGCTACTTAGTGTGTTGAGTTTTAGGTTAAGTTGGGGTTAAGTTGTAGGTTATGTCCTTGGTTGCACTGTGGGCTGAGTTGACTGGTGGATTGCGATGTGGGTGATGTTGTAAGTTGGGATAAGTTTTGGTTGATTCATGGGCTTGGAGTCTGGAGTTATGGATGGAAGCTGGGGTTCTGAGTTAAATTAGGTTTCGGGCTGAATTGTGTGCTCAGCTGTGTGTTAAGATGTGGATTAAGTCATGGGTTGTGTCATGCCTTGAGCTGTGGGTCATGTTGTAATTTAAATTGTGATTCCATGTAAAGTTCTGGTCTAGATTAAGTTATCGGTTGAGTTATGCATTAAGTGCTGTGTGTTGGTTGAAGAGACTTTATTTCCTCCTGGTTCATAAACTGAGAGGTTCGCTCTCTGCTCCTGTCTGAAATGCATCACTCAGTCAAAACACCGGTGTGTTTTTCAAGGAATGGGAGGGAGGGGGGCCCAAACACTCAGACTGAGGCTTAACTCTGATTGTGTGTGCACAACCTACAACAATTACCGCACACCTGTGTGAGAGGAGTGTGTGTGTCTGAGTGTGCAGCAGGAAGTACAGCGAGTCCCGCGCCTGCCCTGTTAATCGCTGTACAGCCGGGCCGTCCCAGAGCTTAGGCTGCGGTTACAGATGTGTGTCCCTGCATGGAAGTGAAGCCCGTCTAATGAAAAGACTTAACCGGGACTTTGTTGCTGCTCATGTGATCTCGGCAGCGGCTATCTTTGAAAAATCAGCACGTTGAGGCCGTGTTTGCTCTGAAACTAGCCACGGCAGGGCCCCGGCGAGCAGCAGCGGCGCACAAACACACGGCGGGCTAAACAAGCCGCGGCTTGCTGGAGGCAGAATGTTTGAGGAGGGCTGAAGCATTAGGGGTTTATCTAAGGTGTGGTCCACCTTAAGCATTGGTAATTATCCAGGATATGACAGCTGGGGCCTGGCAGGCCGGCCTCGCTTTCACTTAACCCGTGAGAGTCGCGCTCCAGGCTCGTTTTCTCCTTTTTGTCTGAGGCTAATCGACCTGATTCAGTTCAGAATTACACTGTAAGACAGCTGTGAACACACACACACACACACACACACACACACACACACACACATATATATAATGCTATGTTGCATTCAAAAGTCATCCTAACATTCAATTTAATTCCACTCAAACCGTGATCGCACATAGATCCCCTTATTTTAAAGCTCTAGGCGTCTATTTATTTCGCTCTTTATGCAGAACGGAGAGATTCGCCCAGTGCTCTCGGCCCATTCCTGCTCCCTGCCCTGTCTACCTCTGTGCGTGCACCATTTAGCATTTGAGCATTTATGATATAGGAGAAATGCAGAATAAGATTCGATTAAATCAGATTAGTTTATGCAAGAAGCGAATGTGCTACAACAGAGCAATATAAAATTCTTTATGTTCAACACTCATGAGCTACAGTATTAAACACTGTAGCAATGTAATATTCAATAAAAAAAGAAACGATTATAGCCTGCACTGCAAAATATGCCCCGTAATTGTGTGTGTGTGTGTGTGTGTGTTTTATTTTTTATACAAGTAAATACAGGTTTAAGCTCAGTTATAGCCAAAATGTGTATGAAATCAGCCTCCAACTCATTTGCACACGTTTGCTCTGCTAAATTTGCCCCAATGCACAGAAAGTGCTATCACTATGTTGTGGAAGCACCTTAGAACAATTAAGGATCAGCCAATCAGCAGTAAGCCACACACAGGGATATAAAATCACCGACCGTCTCCCTGGAAAGCTCAAAACTGCCTCTTGAAGACGAAAACTTGGTCAGAAGCTTCATGAAATGGGACTGCAAACCTAAGCTCACCGTGTGAAATGCCAAGTGTCGGCTGGAGCGGTGTAAAGAATGCAAACTGCACTCTGAAACAGCGGAAACCGGATCTCTGAAAGGAACCACACTGTCACACAATATGACGGGCGCTTCACTGACAGGTCATGCTCAAATCCCACTTTTTTTTTGGAAAGTCTCCACATACTAATGTCGTTGTTTTTGGAATGGGATGTCCATCTAGGGTGGAAATCAGGTGTCCACATACTTTTGGCCAATTGATGCAGTTGTTGAGGCACAACATTTTGCTCGTTGCTTTACAAAGTTGAACTCCCAGTGTTTCCCAGATCAGCCCTGGAGATTCAGCCCAGCACATGGAAGAGTTTTTCGGCT
>CM029380.1:24832955-24850455 GCA_017165825.1 Hepsetus odoe
TTTCTTCCCAGACATTTGTGACGTCTGGTTCCATTCACCACCGCTGTGAAGAAATCCAGACCCTTTTCAGACTATTTGACATCTGAACTAATTCTCTTTTGGATCCCTCCATCGTGACCAGGTTCAGTTTTAGTCCGAAATCTTCCCCAAACTTCGGTAAAACAACATCACCGGGCAGCGTCTCGACATCACCACGATGGAGCTTTTAGATGTCTGGTTCCATTTACCACCACCGTCTCTTTCACACAAGCTCTCGGGACAAAACAAGAACTTCCCTTCCACGCTGAGCACATGACGCGCACCCCCCGGTTGAAAGGCTGCCAAAGAAACCTTAGTATTTTGTTTCTGCCTTTGCAGTGTGTAATTTTGTTTTGATATCCTGCCCGCTGTCACAACTCTCGTCCGCCGTCAAAGTGAAAGAGAACGACTCCTTGAAGCCGAAATGGTAATGCAGCCATGAAGAAGGTGGGGGTGGGGGTGGGGAGGGGGGCAGAGGGAAAAGCAGGAAAAGAGTGAGGTGCAATTTGCCCGAGTAGAGCCACAAGTGCTTTTCTATTGAATAATGTATTCTCCAGCCCACAATTGCCATTTGCCTTCTGCTGCTGCTTGTTATTATGACAGAGGTAAAAACACACATTAGGCCTCTTTGGTGCCAGCGTGTGTTTTGCAGAGGGGGGTTTGGATGGCCCGTCCGCTGTCTGCGATGGTGTGAGAGTATTTCTCTCCGTCTCCGGGGACTCTCCCAGCTGAGAGGATTAAGTGGATGGCATATCAGTACAAAATTCACATCAAAAGGCTAAGTTGGGTCAGCTCGAGGGCTGCAGGCCTGTAGACCAAAGGGATTTCAAAGCCTCCTCCTTTAACAGAAACCCCTTTTTTATCTGCAGCCACCCATCGTGTTGGATGGTGGAGCGTGGAAATGGCCAGATAGACACATCATTGTTTTAGGATTTGCGTGTGCATGTTGAGTCCAGGATCTGACCGATACGAATATTTTATCAGCTGTACGAAGCTGATTGGTGTTCAAATTTAAGGTGCTCTAAAGACAAACTCTCGATCATCGCGTTACCCCTTTCCAATAGGTTGCCCTGAGGTACCCTTGAGCAAGGTACCGTCCCCATCACTGCTCCCCGGGCGCTTTCAATAGCTGCCCACTGCTGCACGGGTTTGAGTGTGCATGGGTTAAATGCAGAGGTCCAATTTCGTTGTGGTTCATGTGTGCTGTGCCGTGACCTCGCAATGACAAGGGTTGTCACTTTCACTTTTTTTTCACTTTTTAATTAGAGAGCTGCAGGCGTTAACGAGTTTCCGCAGCCCCCTAGTGGCCATTCTGCCAGCAGAACTGTAATTGAAACTCCTCAGACACTTCCGTTAATATGATGCCATCAATATTTTTCCAGTATAGTCTATAATATTCATTAAATGGAAAAAACAAAAGTCTTTTACTTTTGTAAGATTGATGGCTCGGTATAATGACCTCAGGGACTGTTTGCAGAATTAGCACTTAGTTTTCCCTCCCAACGCGTCCAGTGATGTTGAGAGATAGTTCAGAAGATTGTGTTTGCCATCAACCTCCCAGTGTTGGTTTTAACATGTGAGGGGCAGTCCTAGCTACTGGGTGGAACTGACGATTAAAATGGGCGGTAAATTGGGAAAGAATGATACCTAATACACCTTTCTGAGTTGTATAGAGTGTGCTAAAGCTGCTGTCCATTGAGAAAATGCAAAGCTGCAGCTCAACGTTCTCTAAAAATGAAGAAATTTCATTTAAATTTGATTATTTTCCTCCTTTAATATTAACATGGCCTGTACTCTTTGCAGTAGGTTACCCAAGCTCCTCCCACCTGTATTTGGCCACGCCGTGATCACTATCCACTCCCTTCACAGGCAGCATGAAGCACAAAGCTTTCTCTTGTTAGACGGAGCAATTCCAGCTTTGTGGAGCAACGGGAGACTCAGGGCTGAAAACAGGATGGAGGAACTATTATTGGAGGAATGGTGATGTATTATTTTATAGATTTATGCTTTAAAAACAAACTGGGGAGAAACTTTAGGATTTTATTTTAGACACAGGCTGAGCTGTAGACTAACAATGTTCTACTAATAATCTCTAATAAATGATAAGCACGGGTTTATGTGTCTGATTGCAGCATGACCAGAAGCTGGCCAATCAGAGCACACTGGCCTTTACAGGAGGAGGAGCCATAAAGACACAGGAGAGCTAACGAGAATGTTTCAGATTGAGAATAAAAACAGGACAGAAAAAGGTTTACAGTGTGAGAAAACGAAGGGCTTTTGCCACCTTCAATTGTTAAAATGTATTTTTTTTAACGATACTCCTTGAACAAATTATTAGTATAAGCGTATAAGAGAAAGACCAAGAACGAGGATAAAATAATGTAATATAATGTTCCCACTCACACATTTAATCTGGATATGATGGACTTTAATGTCAGAATTTGAATCTTTAACAAATTAAAGTCACTTTTGTTTATTTTTTTGGATTCGGTCACTCAGCTTTAAAAGCCTGAACAATTTTGTAACACTTCCGACTATCACATCCTTCAGCCCCCCAGTCCATGTTGTTCGACATGTCTGACCTGAGGGTCACCGCTAATCCCTGCATTAATGCCGTGGAGACGAAGTGAGAGGAGGCTTTTTTAAGCCTTTCACTGTTTGCATGACTTGCAGTGGCTTAAAGTGCTTCCTCTGCAGGACACGCTCGATCGACCTGCCCAAACCTCCGATCGACTGGACGAGCTCTTCACCCAGAAACACTCCCCCAAACAGGAACACAGCAAACTGCCCAAAAACGAGGGGACAGTTTCCTCTGAAAGCAAAGTTTGGGGGTTTTGGGTGAGCAGTGGATACATGTGGACCTCAGTTCCAGAGGAATCGAATGAAGAAGATCCATATTGAGCTTTAAACATTAGGAGAAGTATCAGTTTTCCATCCATGTGGGACGATCCCAGTTCCTAAGACGCATTTCCTTTTACTCTATTTCCTGTTTACCGTTACTGTGATTTAGTGCAAAAAGCTAATAGATTGTTGACAAATGGAATAAAATTTTTGGATTCATCAAAATATCCTTGTACATATGTATTTAATTTAGGGCAGCACGGCGACACTGTGGGTAACACTACCTTGGGACTGATTCCCAGGCGGGGCGGTCCGGGTCCTTTCTGTGTGGAGTAGACACGTCGTCCCCGTGTCTTTGAGAAGACGCTCGGTGTGTGAGTCTGTGTGTCTGTCCTGCGATGGACTGGCAACGTGTCCAGGGTGTTTCCACGCCTGTCGCCCTGTGAGAGCTGGGATAGACTCCAGCACCACCCGTAACCCTAATTAGGAAAAGTGGCTGAGAAAATGAGTGAGAGCATTTAAATTAGTATTGTATTTAATTTCATTTAGTGTTTAATTGCATTTTGAATTTAGTATTAAATTAAGCTGCTTGTCTTTAACCAAGGCTCATGTTGATCAATTGATTTTCTGTGCTAACTCTTCCTTTTACAGCTTTAAGTTCTAGGATTTATGGGCATGTTTGTGGGACAATCTCTAAAGTACCATGAAAGTGAAAGTGACTATTCGTCTCATTGTGAAACACCACACAGTGAACCACAACCAAATTACACCTCTGCCACACACTGGCAGCTATTGAAAGTGCCCTGGGAGCAGTGATGGGGACGGTGCCTTGCTCAAGGGTACCTCAGGGTGACCTACTGATCTGGGATTTGAACCCATGGCCTTCTGATCCCAGGACCGTCTCCCCAAAAACTAGGCCACTGCTGCCCTCGCGTCATGTTTGGAAGGTAAGTTTGAGCATTAATCGGGGTAAAATTGACTTAAATCAGCAGACATTACCTGGATGACACTGAAATGTCAAAAATGTCTCATTTATAGATATTAAACGAATATAGAACACAGTAAACGTGTGCATTTAATATCATTTAATATCATTCAATATAACTGCATCATTTAATGTTAAGAGAAACTGCACAATAGATTTTTTCTGCTTAATAGTTAAAACTCGTTAATACTGCAGAATTTCTCCATTTACTTTACTTATTTAAATTAATGTATTAAATATAAAGAACTACAAAAGAAAGTGTTATCAAATATGATACTCACAAGCGTCAGGCGTCTGTTTGCAAACATGCAAACACATGTGACACTGGTAGCTTGGTGCTAACACAACACTGGAAATCATCAGAGGCGTTAAAGGAGCATTAGCATTGTCGTTGTGATTTATGCATTAAATATTGCGATATTGTGTTTCACACTTTAATGAGAAGAAGACAAAAAGCCCATATCCCACATGGGGCAGCGGTGGCCTAGCGGTTAGGGCGTTAGCCGCATGATAGGAGGATCGAGGGTTCGAACCCCTTCCCAATAGGTTGCCCTGAGGTACCCTTGAGCAAGGTACCGTCCCCATCACTGCTCCCCGGGCGCTTTCAATAGCTGCCCACTGCTGCACGGGTTTGAGTGTGCATGGGTTAAATGCAGAGGTCCAATTTCGTTGTGGTTCATGTGTGCTGTGCTGTGACCTCGCATTGACAAGGGTTGTCACTTTCACTAAAAAAAAAAAAAGTGAAATAGTTATTAAAGTGGCTGCAATGAAGAGCAACAGGTGATTGACTTTGTGGTCTTTTAGCAGAGCATGGTTGCTTAGCAACAAGGACATAACCTAAACTACCTTGTTGGTGGACTTTACTGTACTTTTGATTGAAAATTGTCATATTTTACATTTACACTGTTTAATAAAAGCAATAAACCACTTGAGGTTGTGTTTTACAGTTACTTTACCACAAAAAGAAGAGTAAAAAGTAACGTTTGTCTTAAAACACCCGTTATAAAATCAATGTAACAAACCAGCAGTTGTGAATTTTTACAGCTGGCTTCCTCTAGAGAGCCTTTTTTTATTATTTTTATGAAGTCAATCAACAGAAAGCTTAAATCTGCATGAGACTGGTTGTAATCCTGCCAAACTATCACTTTTATCACCTCCTTTTCTTTTAAAATCTAAAACGACAAACTGCAGCTGGTGCGAATAACACACGCCTGACGTTGCCGTGTAATCGGTCTCGATCTTGGTGACTGGGTGCGAACTGGCATCGTTTCTGCGCCGAATTGAAATGTTTATCAATTATCACTCCATCAGGACGAGCACTTCACTCTGCTAATTGAATCATTAAATAATTTCTGCTTCCCTGGGAGATGCAGGCGCCGTTTGCAAACACACTATCGGCCTGTGTCCCCGGTTGCCAGATATGTTTATTAATTTCCCCCCAAACACCCCCCCTGTTCAGTGCACAGAGCTGTCAGGCGTGGGCCTATCTCAGCTGGAGATCTCTCTGTTAGGAATAAACAGCAGCGCTGTGGAGAAAAAGAAAAGATGTGGTGAAAAAGAACATTGGAGCTCCCTGGTGAGGAGATGGTGCTGTAACTGTGGCGAATGAGAGAGTGTGTGCATGTGGGGAGGGTTAAAGCATAACAAGACACATGGTTTTATTGAACTGTCATAGTGGGACAGTGTTGTGAGCCTGAAGGTGACGAGTGTGAGGAGTGGAGACCCGTGGATGTTACAGCGCCACCTTCTGTTCAGCCAATAAAACCTTCTTCTGATCATGAGCACTCAAAAAAATCACTGCACTCTCTCTGCGAGGGTTGAGTGGTCCTCCCTCTCCCCCATCACTCAGTAAAACTGTCCGCTCTCTCTCTGGGTGTGTAGGGTGGTCCTCCCTCTCCCCCAACACTCAGTAGAACTGTCCTCTCTCTCGGTGTGTAGGACAGTCCTCCCTCTCCCCCAACACTCAGAAGAACTGTCCTCTCTCTCTCTGGGTGTGTAGGGTGGTCCTCCCTCTCCCCCAACACTCAGTAGAACTGTCCACTCTCTCTCTGGGTGTGTAGGATGGTCCTCCCTCTCCCCCAACACTCAGTAGAACTGTCCTCTCTCTCTGGGTGGGTAGGATGGTCCTCCCTCTCCCCAAACACTCAGTAGAACTGTCCTCTCTCTCTCTGGGTGGGTAGGATGGTCCTCCCTCTCCCCCAACACTCAGTAGAACTGTCCTCTCTCTCTCTGGGTGGGTAGGATGGTCCTCCCTCTCCCCCAACACTCAGTAGAACTGTTCGCTCTCTCTCTGGGTGGGTAGGATGGTCCTCCCTCTCCCCCAACACTCAGTAAAACTGTCCGCTCTCTCTCTGGGTGGGTTGGATGGTCCTATCCTACCCTATTTACCCTATCATACCCTATCACAAGTGTCTCCTTAGCTGTCTGATATGTTCACTCCTAATCTTGTCCATCCTCCTCGTCCTTCCCAACGAAAATCTCAGCATCTTTAACTCTGACACCTCCAGCTCCAGTCTTTTCATCACCATCTTCCACCCACATAACATAGATAGTCTCATCACCATCTTCAAACCGTATAACATAGCTGGTCTCATTACCATGCTGTAAACCTTCCCTTGTTCCCTTTTTTCTTCCCTTTTTTCCCTTCCTACTATTTGGCAAACAGCGGCTCACCTTTCTGTTTATGGGCTATAACTGCTGATTAAACATTTTGATTTCTCCTCTATAAGACGTGTGAGAACCTTCAGCCTCACATGTTTCCTGCTCAGTGATGATGAAGATGATGATGATCATTATGATGGTATTTAGTGCAGGAATGTTTTCCCAGCAATGAGCGACTCAGCAGAGTGTGTAGCGTCTGTCAGCACACAGCGATGTTCTGCTCCAGTGACTCAATCACTCCCAGCAACCTTCATAAAAAACTGACCTGGGATCAGTCTTTTCACCACAGTGGGTAAAAGAACATTGTATCGTTCACTGAACCATCTCCAGATCAGACTAGATGCAAAGTGTAAGGTAATGTGTGTGTGTGTGTGTGTGTGTGTGTGAGTGTGTGTGTGTGTGTGTGTGAGTGTGTGAGTGTATGTGTGAGTATGTGTGTGTGTTAGTTCATCTAGACCTTGATCACACTGGGAACATTTTGGGTGGTGGAGCCAGAATTGATTTTGTTTCTTTGCTTCTAAAGCGGCCAGTGAGTTCAGTGATACAGTGTTTCTAATAAAGTGGCCAGTGAGTTCAGTGATACAGTGTTTCTAATAAAGTGGCCAGTGAGTTCAATGATACAGTGTTTCTAATAAAGTGGCCAGTGAGTTCAATGATAGTGTTTCTAATAAAGTGGCCAGTGAGTTCAATGATATGGTGTTTCTAATAAAGTGGCCAGT
Organism: Hepsetus odoe; assembly: GCA_017165825.1. Lineage (NCBI taxonomy): Eukaryota > Metazoa > Chordata > Actinopteri > Characiformes > Hepsetidae > Hepsetus > Hepsetus odoe. Next base: position 24,840,180 of record CM029380.1, read on the forward strand.
GAGTTCAATGATATGGTGTTTCTAATAAAGTGGCCAGTGAGTTCAATTATGTGGTGTTTCTAATAAAGTGGCCAGTGAGTGGAAGCATGAGGTGGGTGTTTCTAATAAAGTGGCCAGTGAGTGGGCTAAAAGTGGGCTAACCTAAAACGCGCCGTGGAGAAAAGGAGCAGTTGTAAGCGGATGATTTCTTCAGTGCTGGTCCTGTTCGTTAACAGTAATATAACATCATTTGTAGCAGCAAATCTACAAACACAGAACAATAGTATCCTTCACGACACACTGTACTTCATCCTTGGAAACACTGTGTAAGAAACACAAAGGAACTGAATATTTTGCACGTACCGTTCACGCTGCTGGATATGATGAGCTCCTTATTTTTAGATGTAATTATACGCCTCGGTTGCCAGTTAATTCTCAGCAAAGCTTAGCCCTGAGAAATACAGCAACAGAACTGGGCTAATAATACCGGATAACAACGTTTACGATGCTGAAACAATGTGTCTCTAGCAGCACTGACACTGAAGCGAGCTGCAGTGGTGATCTTTGTCAGTAACATACGGCCCTGCCCTGGTGACCTTCACCAAAAAATCTGATCTGTACTGAACTAAAACACGTCTGGATGACATAACAGCAGAAACCAGCGCGATCCAGCGAGAGTCAGAGAAGTGTGCAGGAGAAGGAGTCAGAACTGCTCGTGAGTCAGTGAGAACGGTGCTTCAGCTGTGACGTCCGTGGCGGGAGAACTAGTAGAGACGGTGATGAAAGTGAAGCGGTGAAGTTCATGTGGATTATTTTCAGTAGATTGTTTTTATTGCAGTTGAAGTTCGAGGCTTTAATAGTCTTTAATTCTATTAATATGGAGTGAGATTCAGTTCACTCTCAGCACAGACAGACGCTCCAGACGTCCTTCAGAGGAGACACGTCTCACTCTACACTCTCAGTACACTCCTGTACTTTTACTCTACACTCTCAGTACACTCCTGTACTTTTACTTTACACTCCCAGTACATTCCTGTACTTTTACTTTACACTCTCAGTACACTCCTGTACTTTTACTTTACACTCTCAGTACATTCCTGTACTTTTACTTTATACTCTCAGTAACATTCATAACCTTTTACTTTACCTCTCTCAGTACATTCCTGTACTTTTTACTTTACACTCTCAGTACTACTGTACTTTTACTTTACACTCTCAGTACATTCCTGTACTTTTTACTTTACCTCTCAGTACATTCCTGTACTTTTACTTTATACTCTCAGTACATTCTGTACTTTTTTACTTTACACTCTCAGCACATTCCTGTACTTTTACTTTACACTCTCAGTACATTCCTGTACTTTTACTTTATGCTCTCAGTATACAGTATTCCTTTATCTTTCCACTCAGAGTGAGTAAAGTAGTTGAATCAATACTTCTATGTTTAACAGATTTTTTTTTTTTACACGAGTGTCTGTAATAAGTGAAGAACTGGGTGCTTTTGCCACCTCTTTAGTGAGAAGTGTGATGATTTATGAAGTGAAAGTGACGATTTATTGTACAATGATTTGATGATTTGAAGGGAGTGAAAGAACTGATCAAGAACATGTTCACATCTCTCGTAGCTCCAGCATTAATTCTGAAGGAGCTTGTCTGAGCTGACTCAACTGCAAGTAAGTGGAAAACTGTTCATTTGATTGATTTTTTAATAGGAGCCAGTCCTGCTGCTGGAGCTTTCGTGTGTAGCTCAGGGTGAGGGTTAGACTCTCCCGTTTCTACAAACCTACAGAAAAAAAAACACCAGATTCAGCAGCCGGATCTGTTGTGGTAATGGAAATTGTAGATGTAGCCTTAAGAGAACAGGAAAATATGCAAATCTCTAACTGGCGAGGTGATTTATCTCCTCTTTGATTTTTGCTGCTACCAGTGTGCATTTCACGAAACAATTCATTGGTTGACCTCTAAATATCGATTTACTCTTGGCACATTAAAGAGGAGAAAATAATTGAAGAATGTAACTACAGGACATTCGGGAAGGGCGTCCATGGCGGCAGTGACGAATCGGACCAGACCTGAGCTGCAGATTTCACACACTTTCGCGATGGGAAATTTTGTGAAGTCAGACACATCTCTCCATTCCCCTCTTTTTTTGCCTCAGTTACAAACCGCCAAAACCTCACGGGCTCAAATCTTGCAATAGCGATCACTACCACTGCACACACACACCGCTTTGAGGCATAGTTCAGCAAAAACACATTTGCTTCCTTCCCCCCTCCTCTCCCAAATTACAGTCAATTGAACATAGTCCTGTGTTTGAGAGGCTAATGTTGCTAACAAGTAGGAGCTTCTACTCGATTAATAGATCCCTTATTATTCTTTCTTCATTAGAAGTACAGATTCAAATACTTTACTGAGGCAGAGTGAAAAAATGCAGGAATGTACTGAGAGTGTAAAGTAAAAAGTGTACATTTGAATGTACTCAGAGTAAAAAGTAACCAAGTACAGGAATTTACTAAGTATATGGTAAAAGGTACAGGAATGTACAAAGAGTATAAAAGTAAAAAGTACAGGAATGTACTGAGAGTGTAAAGTAACTAGGGTGGTGGTGGTCTAGTGGTGGTACTTGCCCTCACGGCCTCCTGGATCAGAGGTCCCCCGGTTGAATCCACCTCTGCTTTTCTACACCACTGGATCTAGGCAAGACCCTTAACCTGAGTGTCTCAGGGGGGACTGTCCCTGTGGAGAATTAGGACCCTTGTAAGTACGCTCTGGATAAGGCGTCTGCTAAATGCTGTAAATGTAAATGTACATGTAAGTAAAAAGTACAGGAATGTACTGAGAGTGTGAAATAAAAAAGCACAGGAATGTACTGAGTATAAAGTAAAGTACAGGAATGTACTCAGAGTATAAAAGTAAAAAGTATAGGAATGTACTGTGAGTGTAAAGTAAAAGTACAGGAAAGTACTAAGAGTATAAAGTAAAAGTACAGGAATGTACTCAGAGTATAAAAGTAAAAAGTACAGGAATTTACCAAAAGTATATGGTAAAAAGTACAGGAATGTACTGGGAGTATAAAAGTAAAAAGTACAGTAATGTACTGAGAGTACACCAGTAAAAAGTAGGAGGAGAAAGGGCAGATATTTGAGGTTAAATTTAAGTAGAAAAAGGAAAGTAGCAACATCAACCCTTCATTCATCAGGAGTATTTCAGGAGAACGATGCTGAGGAGGGAGCTGGCAGGAAAGAGGAGAAGAGGAAGGACAAAGAGGAGGTTTATGAATGTCCGAGAGAGGATCGGCATGAAAGAGGAAGATGCAGAGGACAGGAAGAAATGGAGACAGCTAATCCACTGTGGAGACCACTGATGAGAGCAGCCAGAAGGAGAAGAAGAAGATCTGGTGATCTTAGTGTGGTTACTGCGGTTTCTCACTCTGTGTCAGTCGTTTATAAAAATATTTTTTCCAGGCCTGAACCAGTACTTTAGTCCATAATTCTGGAAAAAACAGTCGTAAAAGTCAGAAACCACATAAGCAAGTCTATTCCAGATTAATGATCTCCACAACAGCTGAAGTGAGTGAGAGGAGTTTGGCATGTTTGCACCAAAAAAGAATCTCCCAGATGATCATGTTTATTCATGGTGGTGGTCTAGTGGTTGGACATTGCCTGTGGACCGAGAGGTTGCAGGTTCAAATCTCACTTCCTGCATCACCACTGGGTTCCTGAAAAAGACCCTTAAACCCAAATTCCTCCAGACCGTCCCTGTAATCAGGAAATGGAAATCAACCTGGACAAGAGCGACCAAAGCTATAAAAGTAAAGAAATGCAAATATTTAAGAGATGATACTCTGAACGCATCTTCTAAAAGAAAAAGGCCAAAGGTTTCCATCTTAAGCTGCCGTGCTTCTCCTTGAACAGTTAAAGGCGGAGGGTAAAAATAGCCGCTTGTTGATCTTGTGGAGACTAAATGGAGCCTGTGAGAGGATTTGAATATAAAGATTAAACCCATCATGAGCAAATTAGCTCAGCATATTTATGAGTCCCAACAGCTGCCTTTGCACAAACGTTTCCAGCTGAAGCCTTTAACTTAAAATACATCACGCCGAGCGTCGCCCCAGAAAAAAAATCCCAGATGCAAGTTTTCACAGGCTAAATTTACAGATGACGAAATTCCAAACATGCATCTAATAGTCCATCACATGCTCAGCGGAAGGAATTAGCAGCGCAGGATTAGCCAAGAGAAAGAGTTTTGTCCAAAAATGTCACATTTGTTGTCGATGCCTGTTGTAACAGTAATGCCCAGGACTGTTTGAGGACCATCATCTGGACAGAATTAGAGGCAAGATTATTAGAGGCACAGCTCAGGTTGGGCGATTTGGAGACAATGTGAAAGAAGTGAGAATTCATTGGTTTGGACGTGTCCAGAGAAGAGACGAGGAGACGAAGAGGAGGATGTGATGAGAGAAGAGCACTTGTGAGGTTCTGATGTTGGATGAGGCCTGGCTTATTTATTGTTATTGATAATAATCATATTCACTCACTCATTTTCTGAGCCTCTTGATTAGGGTCATGGGTGATGCTGGAGTCTTTCCCAGCTCTCACAGGACAAAAAGCAGGGACACACACACCTAGAGGGACAATTTATCATCTCGTCGTGCAGGTCTTTGGACAGTGGGAGGAAACCAGAGGACTCACAAACACGAGGACAACATGTCCACTCCACACAGAAAGGACCTGGTCCATCCCGTCCAGAATCTTTTCACTGTGAGAGACAGTGCTACACATCGCTCCGCTGTGCCGGCCCTTAGAGTAATAAATAACAATACGTAAATACTATGTATGTGTATTTCTTTCTGTTCATCCATCAGTTTTACTGGCAGCCAATCAGGACAGAGCTCATTTACATAAACTCACCTTAAAGGGAATGTAACAAACAGTGTGTTTAATACAAAAGGTGGAAAAGCTCTATGTAGACTGTTTTATGAGCAGTACAGAAAGTAATTTTCTGACAAACCCAGGGTGCTTGGAGTGCTGGACAGATCCCCAGTCCATCAGGGGACACACACACCTCTAGGGGTCAGTTTTGCATCTCCAGTCCACCTGACATGTGGGAGGAAAGCGGAGAACAGAAAGGGGGAGAACATGTTCACTACACACAGACTGCAAATCGAACCCACAACCTTCTGGCTGTGACCGCTGTGCCTCTGTGCCGTCAAATAAAAACAAGATGTGGGCTCTTTAAGGCTAAATCTATTACCTAACTGAAGGGAGGAGGACGGGCAGGTGTTGCCAAAATGCTCTCTCTCTCTCTCTCTCACACACACACACACACACACACACACACTGGCCTATGGGGTGAAGACAGGGTGGCTTTTAGCAGACAGCTCAGGTAGTTCATTGGGCCCGATCATGCAACTCAATGCCAAGAAACCTAATCCTATTAATAAAACACAAATCAAAGCAAACACGGCAGCGCTAACCCCTGCGCCTCCCCTGCCGTGACCCCGGCCTGCGCTGGAATCTCACCGCGTCCAGACAAGCTCGGACAGAGTGTGTGTGTGCACAGCTCTGCAGGCCTGACGAGCAGTGAAGGGTGTGCGTATCACTGGTGTTCTCAAACACACACAGAGGTTTGCGTGTCTTTAATATCGTCCCCGTCTTTCATGTAAGCAGTCACATGATGTCTCTTTCATTCCTCAACACGATCAAAGTCATGGATGGTACTGAATGGTTTCCGTTTTTGGAGGGGTTGTATTTTTAAAGTGGTGAGACGCTCAACTTCTGGACGTCTTCTGAGTCCAAATGCAGATTCTCTTGAACTGGAGCTATGATGTCATTAACAGTAGGAGTCATGGGAACCCAAATCTCAACCCTCCTCCAGATCTTCATGAAGGTGGATCAGACTTGTGGGTGTGGTTTACTGCACAGCTGGACTTATTGTCAGATACAAACATCAACTTGATACAAACTTGATCCACCAACTTTAGTGTAAACATCTGAACCTTTAATTTAACCCCAAATCTGAAGTTATTTTTTAGTTATGTAAAAAGGATCTTATATTTTATTTTATTGCTCCTGAAAATTCTAGTTTCAGGCCACTATATCAATTATATCATTATATTATATTATATTATATTATATGATTAGTGATGGGTATTAAACAGCACATGTAGTTTCCCAAAAGTGGTTATTCAATTTTGTGTTCTGTTTTTTATGATCAGATTGATCCATTATTGATTACTTGCAGCAATTATGTGGATTTAATTGTGATAAACTAAATACTCAATATACAGATACATGAAAACTCTACTTAAGTACAAAGTATTGCACTGCTTGTCAGTAAACAGGGTTTTAAGGCCATTTTTCTATATTAAATTATATTATATTATTATTAATGACACAAACAAATGTGCACATTTCCCAAAAGAGGTTATTCAATGAAACTTTTAGTGTTAATGATTACTTTTCTGATTATTGATTCAGAGCCCAAATACATTTAAGGACCACCTGCGCCGAAATTGCACGGCCGAAAAAATGAACGGTTGCCAAATAGTGCACGGGGGGGGGGGGGGTAAGAGAAAAAGAGAGATAAGCCAGTGCTAATGGATTACGCTGCGCTATCAGCTTCCACTTCTTGAAACAGGGACGGCTTATCTCCCGCTCTTTTATTTACACTCAACAAGTCCGACTGGGTGAGAAAACAGAGGAATTGTCTGCCCAAAGTTTCACTTGTTGGAATGGAATGACGGGCCACGGAGCGGTCACTTTCGCAAAAACGACACAGAGGAAAAAGAAAATCTGAGGTCTGCAGTGACCGAGCTGGAGCCAAGGCCTCGCCTCAGCCAAGGCAGGGCCCCTCTTCCTCAGGAAATAAAGTGAAGTGAAAGTGACTATCTGTCATTGCGAACACACAATATGCATCCTCTGTATTTAACACACACACACTGTCAAGGAGACAGGAGGCAGACATATCCTGCACCCGTTCAGCAGTGATGGGGACGGTACCTTGCTCAAAGGTGCATTAGAGCAACTTACTGTTCTGGGATTCAAACCCATGACCTTCTGATTATTTGAAGAAGTGAAAGTGACTATTCTTGTCATTGCAAGGTCACAGCGGGCCTCTGCATTTAACCCATGCAAACACCGTGCAGCAGGGGGCAGCTTTGAAAGTGCCCGGGGAGCAGTGACGGGGACGGTACCTTGCTGAAGGGTACCTCAGGGCAACTTACTGGTGAGGGGTTTGAACCCACAATCTTACGATCCTGTGGCTGACGCCCTAACCACTAGACCACCGCTGCCCCAGGGGCTAGCAGGGCGAGTCTCGGGTAGTGGTAGTCTAGTGTTTAGAAACTTGGCTCCAGGAACTGGAATATCATGGGTTTAAACCCCAAACCAAAATGTCACCCTGGGGTACCCTTGAGTGAGCCTCCCGGGTGCTGGATATGTCTGCCCCCTGCTGGACAGTGTGTGTGTGTAAAATACAGAGCATGTGTTTCGTTGTGGTTCACTGTGTTCACAATGGCAGGTAGTCACTTTCACTTCACTTTCACACACACCGTCCAGCGTTGGGCAGCCAGATGCAGCGTTGGGGGAGCAGGGATGGGGACAGTGCCTTGAAAGGAACCTCAGGGCAACCTACTAGTCCAGGATCTGAACCCATGACCTTCCGATTCTGGGGCCTCGCTGTCCCAGGAGATGTTTCAGCCAAAGTTTCTGGTGAGGCCACGAATGGAAGAGCATATTCCTTGAATGCCGGCTCTTTGTCAGAGCCTGAATGCTTGTTTTCCGAGCCGGCACAAAAGCGTCCCTTTTCAGCGAGCGGTGTAGCTCTTCTTTAATGTGGAAAAACGATACCTCCAGTGTAATCAAATGAGCTGTTTACAGGGATTAAGTTGTCGCAGCGCTGAATGACAATGCGGCCCTTTTAGCACACGAGACCCCTCGCTTCCTCCGCCGCTGCCCTTCCCTTTTGACCGTCCACCACAAACATTTGCTTAGGTAAGGGCTTTTTTTGTGTCCCTCCTTTCATGGGCTTGCCTTTAAAGAAGACACGACCAGGATCTCTCTGGTCCGGCCAGCGGGACACCTGCTGCACACGGCTGGAGAAAAATGAAAGGCGTGCCGAATTCTTACGCTGTGAAAATTGCCTTTTGTCTTATTTAATGAATATGTCCTTATGGTGGGAAAGGACAGTGGGGGGGGTTTGGGCGATGGGGAGGGGGATGGGAAGTGTCCCGCATGAGAATGGGCAGCAGAAGAGGGACGTGTGCCTTTGAAAGTGAGTTGCCGTCTGGGGTGGCCTCTGTGTGCGTTGAAGGAAGTGGTAATTAATGTATAGTGACCACTCCTGAATGGAGGGAACGACAATGAAGGAGTTTAGGAGCTGAGGCTGCAGTAAAGGAGAGGTGGGGGTGGTCTTTACAGGGGACACTGGATTTTGAACTATAATATCTTTTTTGAACTCAAAATACGCCATGTAAGAGCACCTTTAGGACACAGTTCAGGTTTTCGAGCAAGTTTGGAGTGAATAGTTCAGGTTTCTCTCCAGTGGTGCTGAATGTGACCGGACGTCCCAAATCTGTTCATTTTCTGTCCCCCAGCGAAGCTCCGCGTGTCTCTGTGTGTCTCTGTGGGACAGTGATGATGGTGAAATAGTCCATCTGAACTAAATCACTTTTCTTTGTGTCCCTCGGGTTCAGTTTCAGTCCAGAATTTTCTCTGAGAAACTTCTCAGACATCAGACCGCGTCTCCACCTCCAGCTCATGCCTGTGAGGGACGTTCAGACGTCTGTTTTTTTATTGTAGCTTTTCACACAGAACTCACTTTGAATGACTTTCTTTAGTGACACAGTTAAAAGTTGCCCTTTAAAAGATCCCAGTTTTAGCGAAATTTAAGAAATCCTTATCAGTGTTGAGATAACTTGACATTGTTTTCTTTTTTTGTGACAGAAGCAGTTTTTTTTTCAAAGAAAACATGACATCATATCACACACATTGAATAATACATGGTTGCTATGGTGACAGCAGGGCATGCATTGATCTGGAGTCCTTGCTGTTGATCTAGTGCACACACAGGGATGTGGGTGGGAGCTACTTAACAGAGTCGATTTATATTTGGTTTATAGTTACTGCACATTTACAAATGAAAAGGTCTAATGTGTGTAAAATGTGTGTGTGTGTGTGTGTGTGTGTGTATAATTGTAAGCATAATAATGCTTACAATGAAAGCAAACCTTTAACATGAATATTTACTATATTTATCAAATATTTCAGTAAAAAACCTGAAGACTTTCATTAGTTACGGCAGTGGGACCAGCTATGTTACACAAGTTGGAGATCTTACTGAGACCAGCCATTTTATCTGGGTTGGAGATGGTGATGAAAAGACAGGAGGCGGAGCTGGAGGTGTCAGAGTTAAAGATACTGAGATCTGCATCAGGAGGGACGAGGATGGACAGGATTCAGGGCGAGGTTTTTAGAGGAACAGCTCAGGTTGGACAGTTTGGAGACAAAGGGAGAGAAGTGAGTCTTTGTTGGTTTGGACATGTCCAGGGGAGAGACCAGGAGTAAATCAGGAGAAGGATGTTGAAGATGGAGCTGCCAGGATAGAGGAACAGAGGAAGGAAAAAGAGAAGGTTTCTGGCAGGCTTGGTTGAATGGCCAGGCTTGAGGTCCGCATGGATACATTTAAATGTGCATATAATTAGAGCTCATATAACTTTAGCAATACAGATGAAGATCAAGGAGCAACTTGAGACACAGCTATTGCAACACTTGATCCACAACCTGATGTAACTTTGTCCACCTTTCAGAGGAGCTTCACGCAGACGTTAAATAATCATCTGCTCTGTATGTTGGGTGCGACTTCCTAGTGGTGGTCTAGTGGTGGTACTTGCCTATGGACCAATGGCTCAAGAGGTCCCAGGTTCGAATCCCACCTCTGGCACTACCACCACTGGGTCCCTGAGCAAGACCCTCTGAGTTGTTCCAGGGGGACTGTCCCTGTAACTAGGACATGTAAGTCGCTCTGGATAAGAGCGTCAGCTAAATGCCGTAAATGTAAATGTAAATGTAAATGTTCAAACAGACCCAGACAGGTTCCCACTGAACGATGAAGGATCTAACATCACTGTGTAGGTGGTCTACAGGTCACTCCATCTGTGTTGGAGCTCCTTTGGGATGATGTTTGGGATCAGCACCTGATCTCACTACTCTCACAGCTGCAATAAAATCCTCACTGCAATGTTTCTACACCTAATATGTGCATTGGGAATTAGATGCACAGCTGAGGTTGGACAGAA
>CM029380.1:24852955-24890455 GCA_017165825.1 Hepsetus odoe
CTCCATCCCCATCCCTGTTTTCCTGGCTAAATTGATTTTTTAATCATCCATTGTTTTAGTGCTTGATTGACAGCGTCTGCTCGTTAATGAATCTGGGCCCGGCCGGTTGATTCGGAGGATAAAGCGGGAACTCCGTCCCGGTAATTAGGGAGACGTAACACTTTGTATGAAAGGTAATTAAATGTGATCAAACTGCTCTGAACAGAATGGTGAAGTCAAGAATATCTATTTTTGACGTTTCTATCAAATAACGTGATGCACAGCGGCGGGCGAAGCGAACTCGTTTTGGGAATCGTTAATAAACAAGCTCTGCCCTCGTTAAATGGGTTAATCAGATGGGAGTTGGAGTGCGGTTCGACTGTGCCGTATTTTATCAGCTGCGTGTGACCCTTAGGCCCTCATTACTTTCCCATCATTCTGTTTGATCTTGGTTATCAGTGCTAATCTGACTGACCCACTGCCGAGCTCCTTATTGCGTGTAAACTGGGTGCTTATCACTTGGCCCAGTGCTTTATTTATGGGTGTACCACTTGCTCTCCTACACCAAAAATTCATTAACTTGATATACAGTCCTCGTGCATGGGCTGGGACGGAGAGTCCAGGTCTTTTGCTTTTCGTATTGAAGACATTTGCTGTTGAAATAAAAAGTGACAACATTTCATTGTGAACTCAACAGCAACGAAATGCTTCTCTGTATTTAACACACACATACCATCCAGCAGGGGGCAAAAAAAAAAAACAGCACTGGGGGAACAGTGATGGGAACGGTAACATGCTCAAGGGTACTTCAGGTTAACCTACTGGTCCAGGATTAGAACCCATGATCCTGGTGTCTTGTCCCTAATCCCTAGACCACTACTGCCCTTACGACTCAACTGGTGACAGATTTTTCATTTACTTCCTTGTATTTAGATTTAGGGAGTGGTAGTGAGACCAGCTATGTTGTACAGGTTGGAGACGGTGGCTGAGTTGGAGGCGTCACAATTAAAGATGCTGAGATGTTCGTTGGGTGTGACGAGGATGGACAGGATTAGAAATGAGTATATTAGAGGGACAGCTCAGGTTAGATGTTTTGGAGACAAAGTTAGAGAAGCAAGGTTGCGTTGGTTTGGACACGTCCAGAGGAGAGACGAGGATTATATTGGGAGGAGGATGTTGAAGATGGAGCTGCCAGGAAAGAGGAGAGAAGACATGCAGGTGGTCGGTTTGAAGGAGGAAGATGCAGACGAGAGGAAGACATGGAGACAGATGATCCGCTGTGGTGAACTCTTAAATGGAAGCCAAAAGACAAAGAAGAAGAAGCAGGAGGAGGAGGAGGAGGAGGAGGAGAAGGAGGAGGAGGAGGAGGAGATCTGGCATATTGCTGCATGAACTTTGTTCCAATAGTGTCTTCTCAGTGAGAAGGTTGAGGGTTCGATTCCCAGTCTGGGTCCTTTCTGTGCAAAGTGAACATCTTCTCCTTGTTTCTGTGTGGGTTTCCTCCTGGACCTCCGGGTTCCTTCCACAGGTGGACTGGAGATGATTAACTGTACCCCTAGATATCCAGGTTGTTTCTCTAACTCACAGGTCCCCACCACCCTGCTTAAGAAACAGGAAAGAGAACAAATGGATGGATTATCATCGTTAACTTTCTTGCTGCAGTGGCCTAGTGGTTAGGGAGTCGGCCCCAACATCGGAAGGTCGTGGGTATGAATCCCAGACCAGTAGGTTGCCCTTAGGTTCGCTTGAGCAAGCTACTGTCCCCATCACTGCTCCCCAGGCACTTTAAATAGCTGGTAAAATAATGGTGTGTGAAAAGCAGATGTTAAATTCTGTTGTGGTTCACTGTGTGCTGTGCCATGTTTCCACAATGAAAAGTTATCACTTTCACTAGCGTTTAGGGACAAAGCCCCCAGGACTGGGGTTGAGGGTTCACTCCTGGACCAGTAGGTTCCCCTGTCCTGCTGCTCAGGCACTGTATGCATAGCTGCCCCTGCTGCACATGGTGTAAGGGTAAACAAACAGTCACTTTCACTTAATGTCATTAGTATATTTGGTTTATAGTTATACTAGACGAAGGGCCTTTAGTTCTAGAGTGTGTGGGATGTGTGTGTTCGTCACAGCAAGTCAGAGTGAAGGTCCCAGTGAAGATACACCCACTTTTCCAGACACCAGGGATACGTTACGATACGGACAGACGACGTACACCAATCATGTCTCAGCTGATCAAGACTACATTTGGGATAAGGGATGTAATGGGTCCAGGACGCGAGTCCACCGTTTCTTCTCCTCATTCGCCTGTAAGACAAGGCCGATCCCTGGACACATCGTTTAGTTCTCGCAAGCTTATGCCCTTCTCATCCCTTTTGAGATATTTTTAAACCTTCTTACACCCGTACTCGCCGAAAACTGCTTTCCTCCAGGCGGTAAGCACATTAATATTGCCTCCGATCTCCAATCTGCACTTATCCCTGGATTCCACACTTCCCCAGCGGCAGCCGTCTGGACAACAACAGTAAATCACGAGTTAAAAGAAATAATCATCTAGACTCTGCCGCTGGCCACTGCTCACAATGGACCAGTCAGGCAGTGCGGACGGGGTAATGGAATTGGTAAGAAAACACAAATAAACTAGACTGGAGTGAGAAAAAGCTCGAAAAAATGACACACAGAGGGAATATGGACACAGTGTTGACCTTCTCAGCATGGATACAGTTTACATTGGACTGAGTGAGACCAAAATTGACAGATGTCTCTGTCCTCTACCCAAAACGTTTATCGAGCCTTAATGCTGGTTAAAAATTCATGTACAAAAGGAGACAACTTGAAGAACATCATGAAAACATCTACGAGATTCAAAAGCTTTTACTTTTTTACATTTTACTATTTGAAAACGTAAAGTTAGTCTATCAGTCATCTGATTGATGCTGTCGCTTCAGAGCGAGAAGGTTGTGGATTCAGTCCCCAGCCAGGATAGGCCTTATTTGACCAACAAGGAACCGACCGATTCTTCAGATCTTTATGCAACATTTCCGCAATGGCTTCTTTGTAATCAGGATGCTGTCAGTGGAGGAGGAGGCTAGGCAATGGGCGTGGAACAGGAGGACTCGTCCACTAATGTCATCATGGTACCTGAGGGTTCTAGCTCGGACACATCATTTCAGGCACAAAAACAATTTAAATTTGGTTGATAAAGGAAAGTGGTTCCCTGTAAGTAGAACCAGCATGCACTTCAGGCTGACTGGCTAAATTGCCTAAATAAGTAAGAATGTATCCTGTGATGGACTGGAGATTCGTCTCCCCATCTTTACATTATAAGCCCTGGGACTGACCTCACCCTGATTAGGATAGGTGGTATAGATGATTGATGGACGGATGGATGGAAGGACGGATGGATGGAACCACCTTTGCTTCCATAAAACATACCAATATTGAGCAAGTGAGTCACAATTAAGCTGTCCACAATCCCAGCTACTGGAGGATCTTTCCATTGAGACTTTATTTATGGACTGTCCAGTCAGACCTATAACACTTTCTATTCCACCTCCTGTTGCATTATCAGCTCATTCGTCTTGGAAGTGTCTCAATCCTGAGCAGAGTGTTTGCCCTGAGTGGAGATAACGGCTGAAGGGGGAACTGGGTGGAGCTCTCTTTGCGCTCAGTGCCAAAGGTAAACCTATAGGGCGTCTTATCAGAGACCTGCCTGGAGTTCAAACGACCCAGCGGCTTTCACACCGAAAGCCACGACAAAATCTACTGGTGAGGTAGACCTGCACGTGGGGTTCCTGACCCTGGTCGGATATAGTTTTAACTGTGCTCTTTGTTCTGGGATTTAAAAACCCCCTCTAATGATAACTTTACTTAATTTTAAACTCAGCATTAATAGAAACTGTCCAGGGTTTAGAGGAGACAGAAAATAAAGCTCAATGCACTGAACTCCCATATAGAGCTGTTTTTTGAGAGTGCAGTGACTATTTCGTCATTGCCGAGGTCACAGGACAGAGTGAACGAGTGGACCTCTACGTTTTGCTTAGCCCTGGCCACGTGCAGCCAGGGGCAGCTATGAGCGCCCGAGGGGAGCAGTGTGGGAACAGTATTGCTCAAGGGTACCTCAGGGCAACCTACTGGTAAGGGGTTCAAACCCACAATCTTCTGGTACTGTGGCCGACTCCCAAAACACTAGACCACCGCTGCCCGTAAATTCAATATCTGCGTTTCACCCATACACATGTGCAGCAGGGGGCGGCTATTAAAAGCACCCGGGGAGCAGTGACGGGGCGGTACCTAACCACTGTTACGCTGCCCTGTGGCAACCACAGGGTGTGTGCATTAGGGTCTTCCTGTCTTCACCATCTTCTCTTTCCTGACCACTTACATGTCATGAGCGATGGGGGAGAGGGAGGACCACCCTACACACCCAGAGTCACTCATCCACACACTTGGAGATGGCAATTGATTGAACCTTCACATTTCTTCACATTAGAAGCAAGAAGAAAGGTTCTCAGCCTTGATCGGCAGCCTTTGAAGAGAGAAAGCTGCGAATTATTTTTATTTTTGAAAAAAAATGCTTTCTCTGAGGGGTTCGTTTCTATAAACACATATGTTTTCGTCTGAAACACACAGACACTCCCGAAAAGGCACTTGCCGCCATATTAGAAATTGAATGGTGGGATTATGAGCACAGGGCCTGGAGATAACTGCGAGTTTCATTAAAGCGCAAGAGCGTTTCCCCCATTTCACATCCAACAATGTTCAATTGAAACATGGAGCTCGATTTCCATAAGAAAAAAGGGCTTCTCTGAAACCTAATGTCGCACAGGTATAGCGAACCCACCCCCCAACCACCACCTCATCCCAGACAGCCCTGAAACATGTACACCATCGCCCCCCACATATATCACCTTCATTAATACTCTATACTTTAAACTGGGGGGGTGGATTCTGGAAAAGCTTCAATTATGCTCCAGCAGCCTCACTCGCTGCATTTATTAAGTGGTAATTTTGCTAAGCAGGGCTAAATGGAGGAAAAAACTTAAAATGCAGGTTCCTGGAGACATAAAGTGGCTAACATTCTTTTCTCTTCAATAGCCCGTCTAATCCAAACAGATGAGATGTTTAAATGAAAACATGGATTATTTGTTTACCAGAAAGCTAAGAGCACTGCATTTTTAAGATTTGTGGCGTCACACCACGCTAACAATATAGTCGTATATTCTCATGCAGTTCAAGAAAATGATTTTTTTTGGATTATTAATCACTAATGCTCTCCCAACATCGCAAATCCTCCAAGATGGTCCAATTGTAACTCGGAGAAACGCAGGCCCGAGGAGTGTCGGGGGAAATGTGACCTCAACCCAGCGCAGTTCACACTCACGCAATACTTTACATGCAGAAACACACACGCTGCAGGTGTATTTGGCTCTTCGTGGGGACCCTGAGATGATGAAAGCGTGAGGGACGCTAGCCTGCAGCTTTTATTGGAAACAGGGCGAGAGGCCAAAGCTGATCTTTTGGTTGCCGAGGTGAAGTGTAGGGTTGGGTTATGTGGAGGACAGAAGTGTTTACACACACTGCGTGCAGGAAACTATGGAGACACCACACACACACACACACACACACACACACACACACGCACTAGGACCTACTGGGGGCTGTAGAAAAACAGAGAAAATCAAAGTTAACTAAAAGGTGAAGCAAATATATAAGATAATATGTGATAATGCAAATGGGTTTATTGTTATTTTACATAAAAATACTTACATAGCTAGATAAATAGAATTATACAGATATACTAGATATAAATAAAAACTTCTTTATATGCATTGATCTGTGTATGTCTTATAAAACCTCTGCAGGAGCAGCCAAAAGAAGTATGTATATATAAATATATATGTGTGTGTGTGTGTGTGCGTGTGCATGTTATTAAATACACTATAAGTTTCAGAACTGCGATTGTATTAGAGCGTAAATGTAAATATCCCTCTCTCATCCACAGGCAACACTGAAACATGGAAAGAGAAGGAAGAAATAGGTGTGTTCAGCCTGAAGCTTCTGCATCCTGGCTGGGAACACACCCATCATTTCCCCAGCGCTAAACCTGTAAAAGCCCCAGATCACCACACCTGTTCCAATTATTATCCAATTAGGAAGAAATGCTCTATAATTACAGCCAACTTTCACACTGAGGTGTAAAGACCCTTTAAAAATGGAGCGCCGGATTAGCCGTAACAGGAAAAATAATCAGGCAGTGAATCTAGCAGCTCTCTAAAGTCAAACACTCTCTGTGTCTAAGCCTGTCCCCCTGTGACATCCCGGGGCCGGGCAGTGACGAGAGCGGCACCTTGCTTTCAGGCAGCCTACTGGATAGTTAGAACCCACGACCATAAGGTTCTGGTACCTCGTCCCTAAACTTTATGTCATATAGCATTAATGATAGAAACTTTATGACCAAAATCCTCCTCTTTGTCCTTCCTCTTCTCCTCTTTCCTGGAAGCTCCATCCTCAACATCCTTCTTCACTCCTGGTCTCTCCTCTGGACACGTCGGTGCTTACAGTCTCACTTTTCTCCTTTGTTTCCAAAAAGTCCAACCTGAGCTCTAGTCCTCTCGTAAGCTAGTCGCCAATCCTGTTTCATCATCCTCCTGATGCAGATCTCAGCACCTTCTCCGGATCTCAACTGCTGCCTCTCTTCGCTGTCTCTAATCAAACATAACATGGCGGATCTCACTACCATTTCCAACGCATATAACAAAGCTGTTTTCATTCATATCTCCAACACATATAACATAGCTGGTCACACTTCCATTCATATGCTGAAAAAGTCATGGTACACTTTCTGTACTTGAGGAAAGAAATTCCTTTGGTAGTCGGTAATGACTTTTCAAAAAGAAAATCAAAAACGAGACTTGATTCCTCCGAGTAAATTCTTAGACCAGACAGAAACCCAAACGCAGTCCCTGTAGACTTCCTGCATCCGATCAGTTTTGCCAGCGAGCTTCCATAATTTTACCACCGACCGATTCCTCCGGCCAGAAGGCATGTTGTCGTTATGCGAAAAAATGTTCGAAAAGTACTTAGTGGGTGCCACGTGTTTATTTAGTGTAAAATCAAAAACCGTCTTCTGTTAAAAAAATGCAGGCAAGAATTCATTTCTAAATTGCGAGCTGTGCAAATTGGCGGCCGCGTTCCGCGTTCCATCAGTTTCAGGTGAAATTGAAAACGGTGACAAAGGAGGCTGCTTGTGGAGGAGAAGAGGTAAAGCAGGTGGAACAGAAGAGAGGGCCGGCGCTGCCTTTTTCTGATCGTTTGGAAGGCCACATGTGATCTGGCTGTCAGAAAAGGGAGAAGGGCGGGGAGCCGGGTGCCAAAATGCAAAGGCTGAAAGAGTTGTAATCTATGTCAAAACAGTGTTTAATATAGGAGACATGTAGGAAGTAGGGAGGCAGGAGGGAGAGAGAGCCAAAAAAAGGCCCACATAAAGAACAGTGTCATTCACAAGCAGCCCAGTCCCCCTCAGATGAAATGCCAGTTTTTTTTTTTTTTCGGGGGGGACAGACGGCTCTGTGTTCGGCTGAAGCTCCAGACTTTGGCTTCGACTCGGCTTCCGTGGACTCCCTGCAGTCACGCGCAAACGTGACTGGATTATTTTAAACGTGCAGACTCACTGCTTTTCACTCCCATCGATGGACGGAGGAGGATTTTAAAAACTGAGCTTAAGTCTATAGCTAATTATTCGTAGCTATAAGTAGAAAATTCATATTAACAACAAACAAATTCATAGTAGACACTGGAGTGGATTCTGAATAATTCATAGTGGCTGATTAAACCTTAACACACAGAATCGCTTGTTTGAGGTATCAGGTGTATTATAGTAACTACTGAATGAATCATAGTCGATAGTAAAATGATTCCATGTTTGATACTAGATACTAAATGGTTCCTTACTGGATACTAAATCATTCAGTAAAGAAATATTTACATATCGGATCCTGCATGTATGGGATTTGATTTAAAGTGGATACTCAGTAACTCTTAGCGGATGTTTAAACATTCATAAGAAACAAGCGCTCATTTTCAAGATACTGATGTTCGTTAGGTGATGAGGATGGACAGGATTAGAAATGGTATATTAGAGGGACAGATCCAGGTTAGATGTTTTGGGAGACAAAGTTAGAAAGCAAACTCTGCGTTGGTGTGGAGCGTGTCAGAGGAAGGCGGATTATATCAGGAGGAGGATGTTGAAGATGGAGCCGCCAGGAAATAGGAGAAGAGGAAGACCAGAGAGGAGAAGACACTTCTCTCCAAGAAAAACTTCAGGGACAGATTGATTCAGGGACTGGACTGCTGAGGACCGGGGTAAAGTCAGCTTCTCTGATGAATCCTCTTTCTGAGTGTTTGGAGGATCAGAATTAAGATTGTCGGAGATGAAAAGGTGGCGCTCCATCACTCCACCATGTAACAGTAAAGCATCTGAAATTTTTATTCATGTGTGACTATCAGCGAGAGAGGCGGACTCCGTCTAATTTGGCAGACAACTTCAGCCATGAATAAAGAAAGGAACCAAAACATCCTTCGGGAACAAATTCTTCTAACCATCCAAGAACAGTTTGGTGAAGAACAATGCCTTTTCCAGCATGATGGAGCTCCTTGTCTCGAGGAACAAAATATCATTTTTGGGTCCATGACCAGGATACTCCCCAGACCTTCATCCCATTGAGAACTTGTGGTCAGTCCTCAAGAAGCAGATGGACAAACCAACACCCACCCATCCATCAGTCAGGATTTGGTCCAGAAATAGTGGAGGACCAACACTGCAGATATTGACTCTTTACATAAACCACATTGACTGTCAATAAAATGCCGGTGATTCTACTTCAGTTACCATAGAAACATCAGACAAAAAGATCTAAATGCAGGCAATAAACTTTGTGAAAACCAATATGTGTGTCTTAAAACTTTTGGCCATGGCTGTAATTCAAAAGTTTACAGTAAAAGAGTTTAATAAAGGCTGTTGTTTCTTCCCTTTGGCTGCAGCTTCATCAGATTCTCTAGAAAAGAGGAAAAGTCAGGTTTCATGACTTCTCTAAACGGACAGACTCCTTATGTAGTAACCAGGACACATGAGTGTTTGCTCTTCAGATGTTTCCTCCGAGCTGCAGGTAATGATTCTTATTTTCCATGTCCAGCTGAGGTCAGTCTCGTTTGAACTCTCGATATTTGTCTTTTCCTGATAACGTATCGGAGAGAAACAATCGGAGCATTTCCGTTTAAAAACCATCATCCGACTTTAAAGGAAAACCCATTAATCAGTGGCGTCAGATATTATCAACAGAGTGGGGGGGTGGGAGAAGTCTAAAATATAGAATAATTGAAAAAATAGAAAAAATATAAATAGAAAAATATTGAGGAGGAGACAGAAAAGGAGGACTGGGGACTGAAAAGAGGGGAGTGTCAAAAGGGAGGTGCAGTGTGGCTGGAGAGAGGAGAAAATGGGAAAAATAAGGAGTGAGGAGGGAGGAAGAGAGAAAAGAGTGAAAAGAGTGGTAGCTGGAAAAACAAACAAGTAAGAGAGACAGAGAGAAACTTGCAAAATGGAAGAAAAAGGGGTGAGAGAGGAGGAAGAGAAGAGAGATGAAAAATGAAAATGAGAGGAACAGAAAAGGAAGAAAGCATGAGAGGAAGAGAGTGGGGCGGCATCAAAGGAAGGAAGAGTTGTAAGAGTGAAGAAAGAAGGAGGGAGGAAGAAAGAGAGAGAGAGAGAGAGGGATAAAAGATGTATTCCATTACAAATGGGCCAATAGAAACACTTAATCTAGCGTTAATGGGATCTTCTCAGTTTCAGCTTTGGGTGAAATCAAGTACAAACATCTCTCTCTCTTTCTCTCTCTTTCTCTCTCTCTCTCTCTCTCTCTCTCTCTCTCTCTCTCTCTCTCTCTCTCTCTCTGATCACAGTATTTTAGTTGGTGTCCGTGCAGATAAAGCAGGATTAGCGAGGCCTACTGAGCAAATAATTGCCCTTGCTTTGAAATCCCGCATTCTGAGGGAACGTATACGCTGAGCTTTGCCACGGAGAGCTCTATCTCACCTCCGAGCCGCCGGCACGGCTCCGCTAATTTGATTGGTCTCCTTTAATATGTTGTTGATAAAGTGCTAATCAAAACTTTGCCCCCATTTTCTAGAGGCACCTCATGATCCGTGGTGAACTTCAATGGACGGGTTCAATTAATTAGTTACTTCCCCCTTATCTCCGCCTGGCGCTCGCTCTCCATCGGCTCTTCTTAATGAAGAGCACACCTGTGGAGCACCGCTCTCCACCGTCCCCGCTGAATATTAATTAGAATTAAACAAAACGGCAGCCGTTCATAATTATAATTATATATTCCACTATATATCCCGCCAAACGCTTCGTTTATCCGTTCACACTTTTTAACCGAGAAATGGCCAAGGTTGCGGGACAACCTGGGGTATTTGGGACAAATAGGACGGCAGGGCGGCGCATGGTAGGACCCTGGGTTCGATTCCCAGGCAGGACAGTCCCAGTGTCTGTGTGTCTTTCCTCATGTCAGGTGGATTGGACATGGCAAATTGTCCCCTAGGTGAGCGTGTCTGTCTGTGTGTCTGCTCTGTGATGGACTAGCAGCTTGTCCAGGGTGTGTCCCCACTTTTCCCCCCTCTGAGATCTGGGAAAGTTTATGATCAGGACAAGCGGCTCAGAAAAAGAGTGAATGAGTCTGAACACCAGGTTTTGATCATGGTTGTGACATCACATCACAAGTTTGCAGTATTTAACACAAAAATGATTTGATACCGCTGCATGCCTCAAAACACCACAGAAGGTCTCAGTGTCCTCATGCTGTGCACCCTTTCCTGCCCTGTTTTTATCACCAGTCTGAAACAGTCTGCTGGCACTCCTGTTTCTTTAAAGCTCCTCCCCCTTGAAGCTGCACCTGGTGACTTCTGATTGGCTAAGACCTCTTCTGTCCTCAGCTGTAAAAAAAGTGACTTTTCCAAAGTTAGCATGGCACACAGTGAACCACAACAAAATTATTTCTCTGTATTTAACCCACACACACCATCCAGCAGGGGATAGTCATACATCCGGCACCCAGAGAGCAGTGATGGGGACAGTACCTTACTCAAAGTTACCTCAGGTCAGCCTACTGGCTTGGGATTTGAACCCAAGACCTTCTGATCCTGGGGCCTCAAACACTAGGACACTGCTCCCACATATGTATGTATTTGTTTTCTTGTTTTCTTTCACAATAAATAAACTTACCGCTTCCATCCTTCCATCCAGCCTAATCCTTAGACCTGTTATCAAAACAAAAGCATTTGTGAAGACCACAATCCACATTCCAGATCGTCCCAAAGAAGTTCGTCAGGATTGGTGAGTTTCTCCACACCAAATCCATCAAAAAAGGAAAGGACTTTTGCCAAACTGCTTGAAAAACAACCCTTGTCCATTATACCTCCTCCACCAAACTTTAAAGCTGGCACTGTGCATTGCAGCAGGGAGCGTCTCCTGTCCTTCCATGAATGGTAAGAAGAATTTTTTCAATACAGCAGTTGTTTTGGGGTTGGACAGGGATAAAAAGGACTGGGTTTAGAGCGCCACTATTCAGTGCGTCCCAGATGAGGATGGGAAGATGTTCGTGGACACACACACCCAGGAGTCCTTCTGAGAAATGTACACAAAGCTGCCGCTACTCAACACGCAATCTTGGGCAAAAGTGTGTTTGAGTGTGTCGGCAATGCTTTGATCGTCTCTTACACACACACACACACACACACACACTCACAGATCAGACATCAAAACAATTCACTTCAATTGCGATTCATTAGGACACATCAAAGGGGAACTCAAAGAATTTCTCAATTTTTCTACGTAATTCATTATTTAAGATGTTACAAATCGTGTAGATTTGGTTTGGTGTGAAAGTGAAGTCCGAACCCGGTGCGTGGGAATGGAACCGGACGTCTGAATGTCCCTCACAGACATGAACTGCTCTTAGTTTGGAGAAGATTCTGGACTAAAACTGAACCCGTTCATGGTGGAGGGACATAAAGAACAGAGATTTAGTTCAGATGGACTATTTTACCATCATCACCGTCCCACAGAGACACTCAGAGACACGTGGAGCTTCACTGGGGGACAGAACATGCACAGACTTGAGACGTCTGGCTCCATACACCACCGTTTAACAGCAAATCCACTTAAGATGAGTTTACTCTGCATTATGGGAGAAGGTTCAGATGGAGATATTCCAAGAGGAACACAGAAAAAAAATTCTTCTCTTCATTTTTGGAGGTGTGATGTCCCTCGTCTGCTGTTGGTTTTGCTCAGTGACGTCTCGCTCCCTCAGGGTTCCTGAGATGGTTTGAGGGGCTGAATTGAGACCTTCGAGTTTGAAGAACCCTTTTTTGAAGTTTTTTGAACCTTCACACACACACAATACACTTTCTTTGCATTCTTTCCAGAACATCTTTGAAGAGCCGCTTTTGGTTTGACAGATGATTTTTTGGATTACCGTTTTTGTAAATGGGATGTGTGAGTGAAGAACCTTTTTCCAAGTTTAAAAGAACCGCTTCACTTTGGGTTCTTTAGGAAATGTTCAACTGGCTCTACTGAACCTTTTGTGTTGTTTGAAGAACCTTTTTGGAGTCTAAAGAACCACCACAGATGCCAAATTGCCCTTGGATGCCTAAGATGGTTATTTGGTGAAATATTTTCATAAATAAGAACCTTGAAATGTAGAAAGACTAGCGAGAGAATGCTTGGGTTAGTATAGCATCTCAACCTCAACGTGACGGACCTTAAACCCTTTCTCAAGGAACCGAGTAAGGATCTTCTGGCCCATTGCTGTAGGAGTGTAATGAGGAAGCTGTGTTTGCATGTGGAGAGATGGGAGCTGGAATTGGTTCCGGGTCAAAATTTAGAACTTTTATCCCAAGTTCAGGAGCAGAGCCGCTCCAGAAAATTCAGACGAAGTCCGTTGATACCGTCTGGATGTGGGAGAAGAAGTTCTAACGCAACAGGACGTCATTTCTCAGCTCAGTTTGGAAAGAAAGAGGAAAAAAAAGCTGAATCTCATTCTCCTCGATGGAAACTTTTCAACGGCGAACAATACCTAATTACACATTGAGATAAACACATCAAATGCCTGTTTCAATTGTTTCAGACACAGATTGGAACGAAATTAGAACAAAATTGCTCCTTTATACGACTTTTCCGCCTTCAAAAAGTGACTCACTGCCACAATGACAGGACGGTTTAATTTGGTAAATACACAATGGCTCTTTGTCTCTTTTGATGCTTTAGTCTTTTAAAAGCTCGCCAAAATCATTTTTTATTAAAATAAAATGCATTATTAATCAGCGCGGCAGCCTACGTTTATATCATGTGAAAACCCCAAATGTCATAAAAGTGCAATTTTCCTTGTTACAGAGTGACTGCATAAATACCACGTGTCAGCGTCGTGTTTGAAGATGCACCACATGATATCTTTGTCATTAAACAGGGCCAAATCGTGCTTAAAGACAACCCGCACGCTTTACTGTCAAAACACGCTCACGCCGCGTAAAGGCTGCAATTTACAGAGAAATTAATTATCTTGGTTAATCAAACTTCTGCAAAGTGCAGACTGGAGACGGAGGGAGAGGTGCTGATCGTCCTGCTATCGACAAAAATCCTTTTCTTTATGCAGCTGCAAAAATGGAAAACCAACCAAAACCATTTATCAGTGGAGTTTAAGAGGTTTTAGTGAAGACAAAGGAGCTGGTTGACCCAAAGAACTCAGTCTGAGCAGAAACGCCAGCGTAACGTCCCCAGTGTTTAAAGAACTCATCAATATTTATTCCTTTTACTGTATTATCTGGGCAGCTGCACTGCTAGTGCGAATCTGTGGGGGGCCATCAGAGCCACGCCCAGTCAGAAACACAGCCTCTGATTGGTCGGCTCAACTAAAGACATTATGGTGGCTAAAAAGCATGTTAGCAAAAACAGTGAGTTTCTTCTTCTTCTTCTTCTTCTTCTTCTTCTTCATCTGCTTTTACTTCTGGCTGCTCCTCTTTACGGGTCGCCATAGCAGATCATCCATTTCCATTTCTTCCTTTCATCTGCATCTTCCTCTTTCACACCATCCCCCTGCCTGTCCTCTCTCACCACATCCATAAATCCTCTTTTTCCTTCCTCTTCTCCTCTTTCATGGCAGGTCTCCTTCTCTTCGTCTCTTCTCTGGACATGTCCAAACCAATGCAATCTTGCTCCTCAAAATTTTTTCTCCAAATGTCCAACCTGAGCTGTCCCTCTAATATGCTAATTTCTAATACTGTCCAACCTCCTGTTGCAAATCTTAGTATCTTTAACTTTGACACCTCCAGCTCCACTGCCTGTCTTTTCATCACCGTCTCCAACCCGAATAACATAGCTGGTCTCACCACTGCCCTGTAAATCTTTCCTTTCACTCTTGCTAGAGGGAGTCGGTGGCCTAGTGGTTCGGGCATTGACCGCATGATCGGAGGATCGGGTGCTTGAACCCCTTCCCAATAGGTTGCCCTGAGGTACCCTTGAGCAAGGTACCGTCCCCGTCACGCCCCTTCTGTGATGGGACTCCAGCACCCCCCCATGACCCAGTTTGGGACAAGCGGCAGAAAATGAATGGAAATGGATCAACGGTACCAGAAGATGTTCACTGCTGGATTGTTGTTTTTGGTTTAGTCTCTAAAAATCAGTTCAAGACTGGATGTGATCACACTGGTGTCCTTGCTGGAACAGAGCGAGAGAGAGAGAGAGACTGAAGAGAAAAAAGAGAAAGTGGGAATGAGAGAATAAAAGAGAGATAAAGAGATGCAAGGCAATAAAGTGTGAGAGAGAGAAAATAAAAAATGGAGAAAAAGGAAGAAAGGGTAGAATGAAGGAGAGAGGATGAAAGAAGGGGAGTCAAAGTCAGAGAGGATGAAAGAGTGGAAGATAGGGAGAAAGAGGGAGTGAGAGAATTAAAAAAGGGGGATAGAGAGAGTTTGAGAGGGGGAGAAAAATTAGAAAGGGGAGAGAGGATAGAGAGTAAGAGAGAGCAAAAAAGAGAGAGGGAAGAGAATAAAAGTGAGGGAGAAAGAAGAAGAAAGGGAGAGAGAGAGAGACAGAGAAAGAGAGAATAAAGGAGGGCAAAGGAAGCTGCTGTAAATGGAAATCACAGCACAAGAACCACTAAACCCACAAGTGTGTCTCTCTGTGTTTCGGATATAAAGGGAACAATACAGTCGGCCTGAGGACAGAGACGAGGGCTGGAGCACAGATACCATCAGTAAACTTCAGCAGGGGGAGGGACGAGCAAGGGGACCAACAGAGGGACAGACAGAGAGATGAACAGAGGGATGAGCAGGGGGACAAGCAGGAGGACAAGCAGGGGGACAAGCAGAGGGAGGAACAGAGGGATGAGCAGGGGGACGAACAGATGGACAGACAGAGAGATGATTAGGGGGACGAACAGAGGGACGGACAGAGAGACGAGCAGGGGTGCGAGCAGGGGGACTGGGGGAGGGACGAGGGATGGAGGATAGAAAATGGAGACTTTTAGACCCTAAACATCCGCTTTAAGCTTTAAAGAGCCCATATCCCACATTTTCTGTTGAAATTTGTGATAACTGTGTAACTTCTCATCATTAACTTCTAGATCATTTTTCACCTCAAATCAATCAAATCTGTGCTGTTAATTCAACAAAAAGAAGGACATCCTTTATTTTTTATTTAATTTTTGTGTCCATTTTCCAGCCGCTTTTTTATTCCTTACAATTAAACAAGCTGGTTCTGCACCTTAAAGGCTATACTATTTAAACGAGTCTATTCTGATTGGTCGGTATTGTACTCAAAACAGCCAGACTGAAACATCCCTTATAACTTCAGTGATTAGGATGGGCGGGACTAAGCTGCTCTTGTCCAAACAGGTGGGTAAATGAGCTGATTTGTGACATCACAAAAACGTGGAACGTTGTTTTTCTTGATACTTTTTTTGATCGTTTTGACACAAACAGACTTCGGCACACATCAAAGAAATGATAAAGTCGATTTCTGTTTAAATATTGATTCAGGTTTATTATAAACGAGTTGCTGTAATTTAACGCAGCTGTAGTTTGCATTGTGTTCGCATTTCTCTCTCAAATCTGGAACTAAATCATTTAAATTGAGACTCATTAAGGTACTTTAAGGTTAGAAATATGGTCCCTTCTTCCTGTATATGTGCCATTTTTCATGTATTTTGATGAAGCACCGTTATCGTTCCTGATGAATAAAATATACTAAGACAATTATTTACACATTTAAACACGTTTGAAACGTAGATTTGTGGAGAGTGTGAGCTTTTCTCCCAATCGGACTGTAATCGGGTGTGGTTTGTCCTACTTCCCCCACAGTAATCCAGCATGGTAAATTCAAAGGAATTTCCATTACAGAACACACACACACACACACACACACACACACACACACAGACAAACATGTCCAACCAGACCCCAGTGTTCTCATTGTGGATTAACTCCTTATTTTCCTCATCAGTAATGATATTATTAAACATTTTCATTCGGTATCCGCTATGAATGACTCAGTATCTGCTACAAATGAATAAGTTCAATCTATTATACATTATTCAGTATCTACTATGAATTATTCAGCATGCAGTTAAACGAGTCATTATATGTATTATTATACAATATTCTGTATTTTATTAATTTTAATTATGATAGTTTGGAAAAGTAATAAGAAATGTGGACATTCACAGAGCTGAGTGGGTTAAATCTGACCCCATGGACACACACACACACACACACACACACACACACACACACGGTCAGCGGGTGTCCTCTGTAATGTCTTTCTGAGGACACACACAATGCTGAGGCAGTGAGCCACACCATTTCTCCTTCTCTCCATTCAGAGCTCCAGAAGAAGAACATGCTGCCCATCAGGCTTCCCTTTAAAGCTCAGCTCCTCGAACCTGCTGCTCCGGGTGCTCAGCTCTGCTGATGAACTTTAGTCTGCGGGGAAAACTGGGTCTCAGAAAACACACCAGCAAGTCTTCGGATGATCAGATTATGATGTCGAACTGAAAGAGAGACAGAATCCTCACCGCCATTATTAGTTCAAAACAAATGACTTACATGTTACTTCAAGAAAGTAACATTAAAAAATCCTTACTCGACCAACAAAGCTCATTTTAAAATGGTTTAGATCTGAAAAATCAAAAGGATCATTTAATAAATAAATTTAATTCTGA
This sequence comes from Hepsetus odoe, assembly GCA_017165825.1. Taxonomy (NCBI): domain Eukaryota; kingdom Metazoa; phylum Chordata; class Actinopteri; order Characiformes; family Hepsetidae; genus Hepsetus; species Hepsetus odoe. The sequence continues at coordinate 24,870,202 of CM029380.1, forward strand.
TTCTAATTATTGTTTTCAGTTGGAGAAATAAACCTAAATCAGACTTCGGTTTTGAGTAAATGTCTGATTCTTATTCACAGAAATAAACCTTATTCAGATTTACATTTGAAGAAATAAACCGAATTTGCTTTCACGTTTAGGAAAATAAAACCAATTCATGTTCTCGTTCAAAGAAATAAATCTAATTCAAAGTATCATTTGGAGAAATAAACCTGATTGAGATTCTAATTCTGAGAAATAAATCAAATCTGAATCAATTTCTCATTCCGAGAAATAAAACTACTCGTTTATCATTTTTTGAGAAAAGTAAAAAGATAAAGATAGAAATAAAGAAATTCTCATTTTGAGAAATTAACCTGAGAAACAAAAACAAAGCTGAAGAATAGACGGACGTCTGTGTGAGCTGAGCTTTGGAGGCGGCAGGTTCTGGTGGCGGATCTGAGAAGGTTTAATTAATTTTAAATGGCACTTTGGGAGGGTTGGGGTCTGAGCTGGAAAGCCGTTGGAGTGGTTAGTGCCTGGCAACCAGCGGGACTAATCTGTGCCCTCCTTAGTAAACTCATTGGAGAGGCTTACATCAGCATATCGGCATGCAGAGGTGGAACCCAACTGGAGAGAGGGGGCATTTGAAAAGAGGGGGCATATGGAGGGGGGTAAAGAGGGTCTGGGGCAGGAGCACATGAGTTTATAACAAATAAAGATAATAAAATGCAACAAAGCTCCTCCCGATCAGTTAGAACATGTGGGGAAGCCTGGACACGCCCACGTCAGTCTCAGCAAGAAGATTACAATCAATGAAAAATCTTAAACACAGATGAACAACACGCTGTGTGTCCTTTCATTTTCTCTGTCTCGCTCCGCTGTTAGCGTATGTTTGTGATGGTAATGGACAGGTTGACAGAGCAGATTAGACAGGAGTCCCCGTGGACATTGATGTTTGCTGATGACATTGTGATCTGCAGAGAGTAGGGAGCAGCTCGAGAAGACCCAGGAGAGGTGGAGTCCTGCTCCAGAGAGGAGAGGAATGGAAGTGAGTTGGACAAAGACAGAATCCATGAGTGAAGTAAAGTGAGGACAGCAGAGTGTTGAGGATGGAGGGAGTAGAGGAGGTGAAGGGAGAGGAGGATAAATTCCCCGGGCGGACAGCCCAGAGTGACGGCGAGTGTGAAGAGAGGAGAAGAAGAGGCCGGTTGGAATGGGTGGAGAAGAGTGACATGAGTGATCTGTGACAGATGAGGACCAGCGAGAGTGAAAGGGAAGGGTTTCATGATGGTAGTGAGACCAGCTATCTTATACGGGTTGGAGACAGTAGTGAGATGAGCTATGTTATATGGGTTGGAAACGGTAGTGGAACCTGCTATGTTATACGGGTTGGCAACGGTAGTGAGACAAGATATGTTACACGGGTTGGAGACGATAGTGAGACGAGCTAAGTTATACAGGTTGGAGACGGTAGTGGGTCCAACTATGTTATATGTGTTGGAGACGGTAGTGAGAACAGCTATGTTATACGTATAAGAGACAGTGATGTGCTGCAGGTGTCAGAGTTAAAGATGCTGAGATTTGCATCGGGAGGGACGAGGGTGGACAGGGTGAGGACTGAGTATACTGGAGGGACAGCTCAGCTTGCACAGTTTGGAAATAAGTGAGACAGTGTTGGTTTGGACGTGTCCAGAGGAGAGACGAGGAGTGTATCAGGAGAAGGATGTTGAGGATGGAGCTGCCAGGAAAGAGGAGAAGAGGAAGGACAAAGAGGAGGATTATGGACGTGGTGAGAGAGGACATGCAGGTGTGAAAGAGGAAGATGCAGAGGACAGGAAGACATGGAGGCCAACGAGTCCCCCCACATCTAATCAGTCTTTATTCGTTGTTTTTTGAAGGCGAGAGCAGCATTTCATTGCTTTTTTCAGCCGTTTTTCTCCACATTTGAATCTTCTGCCCTGTCAAATAACATTTAATTTTAAAAGAAAATAAACAAATCAATAAAAAAGTCTTTCTGGCGGAGGTGCAGAAACAATTTTCCTAGTTTTTGAGGGGACGGACCGAACGCCATCACAGCAGAGAAGTAGATAAAGCCTGTGTTTGAATTACGCTGGGTCGCCTGCACTGGAGAGCATGTCTTATTTATTATTCCTCGTTTAAACTGGAGCACGTCAATAGCACAATCACACAGTAATCACAGGCTGAGCCGTGAGTGTCTCCTGTCTTTCAGCCCCAGACATCTCCGTCCCGCCAGCAATCCAACCGCAAAACGCTGCCAGGAAGGAGGCTTTTGGACGGCAGGAGTGTAGGAACAGTCTTGTCCTTGTTGAAGCCGAGTTGCTGGACCTTATCACGTTGACGCGAGGGTCTCGATGAGGCCGTCACAAACGCAGCCTTTATTTCCCCCCGCAACGTGATACTTCCACACACCGGCGTATGAGTGGCAGCGACATCCTCCACGATTCATACTCCATTCACACACGTGATGGGAACGGTCAGGCTAATTTGTGGACATAATGATTCCCAGACATCAGATGAACATGAAGATTCAGTTTTCGGGGTGCACTTACTTTTGACTGGTGTGAGCTTTAAAGCACTTCTTGTGATGGTGGACCATTTCAGCTCGAGTTTCTGCAAAAGTCCTGAAACGCATGTCAAATTTGGTGGGATGGATTCGCTGCTAAAGAGGAGTCCACCTAACGTTCTAACACCTCCCCCAAAATGTAGTGGTACATATTCATCCGCAGTGGTTCAGATTTCTCTCCAGTGGTGCTGAACGGAACCGGACGTCCCAAACTGTGTATGTTCTGTCCCCCAGTGAAGCTCCCAGTGTCTCTGAGCGTCTCTGAGTGTCTCTGTGTGTCTCTGTGTGTCTCTGAGTGTCTCTGTGTGTCTCTGTGTGTCTCTGAGCATCTCTGAGTGTCTCTGAGAGTCTCTGAGTGTCTCTGTGTGTCTCTAAGTGTCTCTGTGTGTCTCTGAGAGTCTCTGAGTGTCTCTGTGTGTCTCTGAGTGTCTCTGAGTGTCTCTGAGTGTCTCTGTGTGTCTCTGAGTGTCTCCCCGTGTCTCTGTGTGTCTCTGTGGGACGGTGATGATGGTAAAATAGTCCATCTGAACTAAATCTCTGTTCTTCGTGTCCCTCCACCATGAACGGGTTCAGTTTTAGTCCAGAATCTTCTCAGAACTAAAACACCGTCTCAGACACCAGACAGCGTCTCCACCACCAGCTCATGTCTGTGAGGGACACTCAGACGTCCAGTTCCCTTCACACACACCGGGGATGGTTCTGACTCGCAAGGAACCCACAGCTTGATGGATCTCTTCCTCCAAAGAAAAAAGTTGGTGAAACTTAACTGTAGATCAGCGTTTTTAAAGCTACATTATCTCCATGTCATTTCTCAGGACCGGCTTATTCTGATAAAAGTCCCACCCAGAAAGTTTAACTGCAGTCAGTGTTTCACCAAAATCTTTATCAACATTGATTTGGGTTATAAACACTGTAATAAGAGCTTTATAAACACAGAACTACAGAAAGATTTTAACAGCTTTTCTTAAAAAGCTGTAATTTCATTACATTAAACAAAGTTGTTGTTGTTGTTGTTGTTGTTGGTGGTGTTGTTGTTGTTTTTATTTGTTGTTTGTAGTGTTGTCATTGTAGTTGTTGTGGGTATCGTTGTTGTTTATTGTTTGTGGTGTTGTCATTGTTGTTTGTTGTTGCTGTCTTATACATTGTTGTTGGTGCTGCGGTTGTTGTTTTTGTTTGTTGTCATGTTAGATTGTTGTTTGCGCTGTTGTCGTTGTTTGTTGTTGTTGTTGTTGATGCTGCGCTGTTGTGTTTGTTTGTTGTTTGCAGGTGGTGATGGTTGAGCTGAAGGGAATGTTCTGAAAAGCTGAATTCTGTTCGACTGCAGCGAGTTTTATTTTGCTGGTATTTTCTCCTTGTTGTCTCACAGTGCTGGAGTTATTTCTCAAAGCGGGATTGCTTTATTTAACTAGATAACTTAAGCCTAAACTCCAACCTGTTCTAAAGGAAAGGAGCTGAGAGACAGTCCAATTGGACGACTCCTCCAGTTTGGTCTCAGAAATCTCGCTCATTATTAAATCGTAATTTCGTAGGAACGTCTGAGCGGAGTTAGTTGTCGTCGTGGTTGTCGTCTCACAGTTTGTCACCTTAACCAGACGATTTGAATCCCGGGACAAGTTTTGGACATTTTTTTGTTGTTTACTTGTTTCAGAATCCATCCCGTTTGTCCCAGTTTATCACCCATAACTTTAAACTTTAATTCTGAGCTCCAGTCAAACCCCACGACTGCGAGCCTCTCGCGGCCAAGTGTGTTTGTTTTGCTCTCCGGTCCGGCCGCGAGACGCTCCTGAGCCGATGGCTGAACTCGGAGAGGACGCATTTACTTTCGTCGGGGAGAATTTGTGTTTGTAAGGAAGGTTCCTGTGGGCTTTGTTTTCGGGCCTTGATGTGTGACCAGCCTCCCCTTCACCCCCGGCCCATTCTGTCCGCGTCCTGCCCACCCATACGGACCCAGCAGGGGGAAGGGTTTCAGAGGAGACTGAATCAAAAGCTCAAGGAGAAAAAATTGCTTTTGAGGGGCTCTGATGTGTGGGAATCGAATGAGGGGCCGCGCTCAAATCCCGTCTCCAGGCAACCGCGGGCTGATATGCCGGGAGAATATCATTAAAGTTGGAAAACTAAGCGCTTTCCCTGAATTAGTCCACCTAATCAGCAGAGGAGGACTTGTTTTTTCTTTTTTAAGAGAGACGGGATATGAAAAAAGCACCTAAAAACAGGGCCGGGACGACCCGTAGGTGCTTGTTTGTAGTGGTTTGGACTCGTTAATGCCTTGTCGTGTGCTGTAGGTGAGAGTAGGGGTCCCATTCTGTCCTGAAGACGTAAACAAACTCCAGCAGGAAAAAACGATGAAGGAAAAGCGGTAAAGTGGCGGAAAAGAAAGAAAGCGGGTCGATGGTGGGATGGTAACAGCCTCCACTGCAGCTGGCCCTCCATCACAAGATTAATAAGTTGCCGTTTCCAGGCCGACCAGAACCTAGTGGGAACCATCCAGCGCCTCTGTGAATTGTGGGTAACGGCCTCGGCCAAAGCTGGCCCGGGTTTACTGGCCTTTTTTTTTTTTTTTCATCCTGTGCTCTTAAAGTGGAGAAAACATCTGTGACTTGAATGATGTCACCATGGAGGACCAACAGAGAGTTCGCTGAAGGCACTGGACTGGATCACAGATGGTTCAGTTGTGTGTGAAATGTTTGTTGTGAATTTTGGTGTTTTGATCTGCAGTTCAGTGATGATACCAGTAGAACTGAGCTACAAAAATATGAAATAAACAAAAATGAGAATAAACCTTAGTACCTTGTGGGGTGTACAGTATAACCTGTATTGACTCAAAAAGGAAAAAATGTAAGTAAATAACTAGGTCAAACAAACAATAATATGTTCTCATACATACATATATCAAACTTTATTGAGCCTGGGGGACGAAGAATTATAAAATGAAAATAAATCCAAAGGAATTTGACATAAAATAAAAACAGAAAAATTAACCTCAGCAGGATAAAAACATGTTTTCCAGATATTTTATTTTCTCACTGATCCAAAAGTAACTGCATGTAATAGTACTGCAAACATTATTGCAATCAGGATATAAATAATTTGACACACACACATATATATATATAATTTATTCTTTTTCATCGTTAACATTTACTGTTGAGTCCAAATTCGCCAAATTCGGACTATATTAATCCTTGTCATCCGATTTTTGATAAGCAATGCCCTATTTTACATGTAAATACACCCAAGTTCCAACTTTTCTCAGCCAGTCAGCACCACAACTCTAATCCCCAGGGGGCAGCCCCCACCCCCATTTGGCCTGTATGCAGGCTATGCAGTGGCACTGCCCCTAGTGGCACCCCCCACCCCCAGGCCTCATTTCAGAGCTCTCTATTGGCTTTTTGTGGCTCACAATGTGAACAAGCTCCTTTTCTCCACTCACACTCAATCAATCCTTTTGTCCGACACACTCTTCTGAGCCTATATAATCGAATAAAGGCGATTATAGACGAGGAATTTAATCAACTCATCAACGGTCAATCAGAAGTGTCGTTCTGTTTGGACACCTTGTTTTCGGGGCCGCTCTCTAGCGCCGGGACGGTTCACGCTCTTGACTGTGGTGAATGCTGCTTTGTGCGGCGGGGCCCGTAAGTTTTAATGAACCCAAGTCGGCTTTTGACATCTAAACTGGGCCTTTGATTCAGGTTTCACGGCACTGTAAGGAATACAGTAGGTGTGATGAAGCACAGCCCACAGCAGATAAGGACCCATATTATAGGTAATCACCACTCCAGTGCAACTTTAAAACCAGAGGGGAAAAAAATACCCAGGTGATTATTACTGCACAGCCATTGTGCTCCCTCGCCCTCCGAGGACGAGAACACATGTATTAGCCATCATATTGGAAAAAGGGTGATAATTATTTCAAATTGCTGGTGTCACCGTGCCGCCGAACTTGCTTCTCTCCATCAATACACTGATTCCAGAATACTTTTCTCTTCCCTTCCTTGGGTTCATGTTCGCGTCGGACGGCGATGTGTAAATTGTTGCCAAGACATAACCAGAATTTTCTTCACACACACACACACACAATCACACACACACACACACACACACACACACACACACACACACACACACACACACACACACACACACACAGTGCTAATGACAAAAAGTAAGGTCCTCACTTTCTTTTCTGGCCAGCTGACATGCAAATACTTAACATTAGGTAAAAGCAAAAGTACCATTTCAGCTACTTTACTGAGTACAGGAATTTACTCAGTAAAGTAAAAGTACAGGAATGTACTGAGAGTGTAAAGTAAAGTACAGGAGTGTACTGAGAGTGTACAGTAAAAGTACAGGAGTGTACTGAGAGTGTAGAGTGAGACGTGTCTCCTCTGAAGGACGTCTGGAGCGTCTGTCTGTGCTGAAAGTGAACTGAATCTCACTCCATATTAATAGAATTAAAGACTATTAAAGCCTCGAACTTCAACTCCAATAAAAACAATCTACTGAAAATAATCCACATGAACTTCACCGCTTCACTTTCATCACCGTCTCTACTAGTTCTCCATCACGGACACACACTCCACACACCCTGAACTCCACCGTCCACTCTCCCTGTCCTCTCTCTCACTCTCCTTCACTCTGTCCTGCACCGATGGACACTCAGAGGGACTTCTTTACTGTGTTTGTGTCCATTTAGTCTGAGACGGTCTGGATGTTGGGAAGGGTGATGGAGGATGAAAATGATGGAGGATCTACTCAAATATGCCATCCATCCATCCATCCATTTTCTGCCGCTTGTCCCAAACGGGGTCGCGGGGGGGTGCTGGTGTCCAACCCAGCGCACACAGGGCAAGGACGGGGGACGCACCCTGGACAGGTCACAAGCCCATCGCAGGGAGGAGCAGGACGGGGACGGCACCTTGCTCAAGGGTACCTCAGGGCAACCCACCGGGAAGGGGTTTGAACCCCAAATCCTCCGAACATGTGGCCAACACCCAAACCACTCGGCCACCGCTGCCCTGCTACTCAAATATGTTCAGACTAAACTTTATACCTCTGCTTAATTCAAATTCACACTATTCTCTAAAGCCAACATGTCAAAGTGATCAAAGTCTAGAGAAATGAGGGGAGAAGAAGGTCTGTCGTCCAGTCTTGATCTGCAGTGTCTCTTGGGTGACTTTACATTTACATTTATTGCATTTAAGGGTCTTTGCTGAGGAAGCTAATGGTGGCAGTGCTGAAGGTGGGATTTGAACCTGTGACCTCTTGGTCCACGTATCCTTCTAGTCCACCACACCTTTGCATCACCCCTACAGACTATAGAAAATAACCCCCTAAAAATAAACCCTACACTGATTGTACACTCATCTGGAATTATTGATCTCCAGCTTACTGTTGTTAATATGGTTGCTCACCTCCATGATGCCTTAGGTTGAGTCTGTGGGCCAATCAGAGGGGGTGTTTCTAACTGGTGGCTCTGATTGGAATAAAACAAGATCCCATTCTCCCCAGATAATAGTTGACAAATAATGTGATCAGAGTGTTTAAATAGCCTACATACATTTTTTATGGATACAAATACCATTTTAATGAACTATCCCTTGATCATTTTTCTCTGAGCATCCTGGAGAACCCCTCAGTGATTCCACTTGGACCATTTGTTCAATAGATTTTTCATAAATAACAGGCAGAAAACTCGTGTTCATGAGCTGCATGAGCTATAAAGCACCTGCAAAACGTGAGCAGTTAGGGTTCTCCTGCTCTTCCTGAGACGCCTGACGTCACTTTTCTGGACAGGACTCGTGGTGTCTGCTGATCGGCCGTTGCCCCGGTAAGACAAACCCGCTCCCAGAAGAAAATTAGCGCATTTAGCTGTCAGCACCAGGCTCGCTTTTCAATCCAGACCAGCACTGAGGGACATTTTTTCTCCCTCTCCTCCTCCCACTCCTCTCCCCCTGCCTTTCTTTCACTGGAAATATGATCTCATCATAGCTCAAAGATCAAGAAAAAAGGTGTAAACTGTGGATAAATGTGCTCAACTGTCCCTCATGTCTGCCCGAGATGCCGTTGCCGATCCAAACCAGGTGACTGGACGTCTTTTTGGACTCTGGAGGTTTGGCGAGTACCTTAAATGTATCAGAAACTGACTTTCTGCCTGTTTAGAGAGAGTTGAGCTACTTTACTACCAGTGTAGACTGACCACACATGAGCCTTGCTCTTGACCTAGAGGTCTATAAATCTCCCAGCATTGGACTGTGGAGCTCTCTGAAGGGATGGAGCTCCAGCCAGGACTGGTTTGTGATCCAGGACAATGTGCAATGTGTGGCAAACTTCTCCTTTCAACAATCTTAATCAGTGTCCACAAACATTGGACACACTTTGTGGGTCAATAAGGTGACTATAAGGAGGTGCCTTCAAAAATATCTGCTGGAAATTGCAGTTCCCAATAAGAAACAGATGATGAATTCAAACTGAAGGAGTACGATTGGTCCCACTGATATACACGTTAGACCTGAAATTTTGGCCACAAATTTTGAAAAAAATGAATGGATGGATGGATGGATCAAAATATGGATTGATGGATCTAAGGATGAATGGTGGATGTTTACATGGATGTATGTATAAATAGATGTATGTTTAAATGGATGATGGATGGATGGATGGATGGATGGATGGATGGATGGATAGATGGAGGGATGGAGGGATGGATCAAAAGATGGATGGATCAAAGTATGGATTGATGGATCAAAGGATGGATGGTGGATGTTTAAATGGATGTATGTCTAAATGGATGGATGGATGGATGGATGGATGGATGGATGGATGAATGTAAGGATGGACGGGTGGATGGGTAAATGGATGTATGTGTAAATTGGTGGATGGTGGACGGATGGATGGATGGATGGATATTTTGTGTATATTATTTCTAAATTTCGGTTTATGGCTCAGAACATGAATCTCTTGTTTCACCGCGTCTCTTTATCAGTTTTCAGTGACCTGAGGACAGGAGACAGGAGGACCCTCTCTGAAACACTGGGCCTGATCACAAAGGAACACAGCTTCACCACCTCCCCCACTGGGTGACTATAGAGTGAAGATTTGGGTGAAGATTGAGTGAAGATTTGGGTGACTATTGCGTTCTAGTGTCAGCGGTGTTAACCCCAAAGCTGCGGTTCTAAATTAAAGAAGCTAACATCTGGACTGAACAGAAACATGTGTTTCTTAGACTTTTGGCCCGACGTTTTCTTTAAGGTTGGGTTTTTACCTCTAAATATTCGGCTTCAGGCCGAGGTGTGTCCGTATCCGGCCTTCAGGGAGTGTGTGATGTGGACTGTGTGTGTGAGTCTAGTTTGTCCAGCCTGGTCTTCTTGCACATTAGCAGCAGTGGCGGTGCCACAGGTGTGTGTTCACCTGTTCCACTGACTGACAGGCTGCGTTAGTGTGTGTATGTGACCGGAGCAGTGACACAGTGTGTGCTGTGTGTGTGTGTATGACCCAGATCACGTTGAGTCCCGCCGCTGCGCAGCTCTTCTCGTCTATCCGTCTCCGAGCGGGCGGAACAACACCTCGTTTGTACCTGCAGAGGAGGACACTCCTGGGAAACAAACAGATGAGCCGAGCGCTGAATAAAAAGCCTCGCTCTGAATACCAGCCTTTCTCTGCCCGTAAACAGAACTGCATGAGAAACACACAAACTATCAGGAGCATCGCACTTAACCCTTTCCGCCCTGGGGCCCCGGAGCAGCCGAGCAAATCGGGAGGGGGGCTTGTGGGGCTTTTTATTCATTAATTCACTTGACTCAATGCTTCATGCTAATCTAAAAACAGAACATTTTCTATTAAATTGTTAGCTTGCTGGTTGAAAACTTAATTAGCCCAGAACTTACATTTCTTTTGTTTTTTCCCCCAAGGACCGATTATGATATTTTCTATGGCCTACAGTCATCTACAGTCATAATTAATGTTTACGGGACCACCCTCTCTTTATCCCTAGGATCTCTGGGGTGATTTTGAGACTATGTTTAGTGACAAACTGGGACTAACGGAGCTAGGCCTTCAGGCAAAGCACGGTCAAAATTTGAAGACAAATGATGGGACTAATTTTTGCTAATGACCCATTGGGATTTTTTTTTTTTGTTTGTTTTTTTAGGTCTAGAGCCAATAAAATATCCAGTTTGTGTGTGCAGCTTGCGTATGTGAATATTTATTACTGTGCAAAAGTTTCTTCCTATTTTGCTTCCAAAGATCCACAGTTATCTTGTTGAGGAACCATTCTCCAGATCTTTCTGAAGGTCAAGGATTTAGTCTCTCATGTTCAGTCCAGTCTCTGTACCTGAGCAGTTCTCCAGATCTTCCTGAAGGACAGTGTTGTTGTCTCTCATGTTCAGTCCAGTCTTTGTACCTGAGCAGTTCTCCAGATCGTCCTGAACTGGAGTTACATGTGTTTGTACACAAAACACTGACAGAAGTGTCCTCGACTAAAAAGTCTCCAAAACACTACAGTGAAGCTTTTGGTCACAAAACATAAATATATTTGGACGAATCCACATCCCTGCAGCTCCTGAAGGCCTGACCAATGAGAGAACTCATTCATCTACCAGAGAGACAAATGTCCAAAGCTTTTCTACCTCTTCCTAGAGAACTGAGAACAGAGTTGTCTACCTCTTTGTAGAGAACATCACTGTGCTGTTGATGTGTGGACGTCTGAAATTTTCGTCTGAAAAGTTATAAATGTAGCGAAACTGAAGTTTTGGTTTTATTTGCCACGTTTCACTCAAAGCAGATTTCGGTTTCAATTTGGATTCCTTTGTGCTGAAATCGATCCGAATCTTCTCTGAGAACAATGTGGACTCAAGGACACTTGTGTCCCTCCAAAATGGGAGAAATTCTGAATTTCCACATAAAGGACAGTCCTGATATCGTCCCTGCCAGAAGTGCCACGCGCATCTTCTCCTAAATACTCCAGACAATAAACAATTCAGGCCGGGCTTTCACGTCTAATTCCGCCTCAAAGTGAGACAGAAATAAAAAAGTTGGGGCTAAGTTTCCAGAGTGAGCCTCAGATCCTCATTATCTTCCACTCGAAGTTAATTAAAGTGGCAGAGTTGAAATCAATGGGGGGATTTCTCCCTCCGTCCTGGTCCCTGCGTAAACTGGTGGTCAGGGAAGAGTGATGGGCATGACAGGACTTCATAAGATTACCGACGGAGACAAAACCTCCAACGGGCTCGGACCGGGCGGCCTTGGATTACACACGGCGCTCCTCTCCCTCCGTCTGAGCGGCGTGAAAAGTCCCTCTTCTCTTCATAATGTGACCACGTCGTGTAATTCCACAGATCATTACCAACTTTCCAAAACTTAATTTCGCAATTACACATGCAATTAATTAATAACTATGCTGTCATTACACACCCCCTAAAGTATTCCCAGCCTGAAAAAAGAGGGAAAAAAGGAACCCAGCTTGAAATAAAGTGGTCAGAATGAAGCGTGGGGGTTGGAATGATGGGGGAGGGGGGGTTGAGAGAGAGAGAGAAAGAGATTGTTATTAAAGGATTGTGGAGTTAATCTGGTAAGAAGCTACAGGGCGGATAGGGAAGAGAACGCTATCGTCGGGAAGTGTCTAGTGGGATGTGGAGACGGTTATTGAGCAGCACAGAGGGCTCCCAAAGGAGAAATTAATGAGATCTGCTCACACACACACACACACACACACACACACACACACACCAAAAATGTCTGTAGAGCTGCTATAATTATGCATTAGTGTGTATTAGTGTATATAATTGTGTGTGTGTGTGTGTGTGTGTGTGTGTGTGTTTCCATTTTAAAATAGCATTTTTTTTCACACCGCAGGGTGTGTTTTCAGGAACTCTGATCTAGAATCAGTCCAAAATATGGAGGAATCTGATCCCAGGTCAGTCTGAACAGCAGTCCAGTTCCGCTCAAACCAAGACCAAGAGCTGCGGTTCAACATGTCTGTTTATATGCTGTTTCACAGCCATGTGATCATGTGTTTGTGTTTGTGTGTGTGTGTGTGTGTGTGTGTGTGTGTGTGTGTGTGCACAGCATAAAAGCAACCCTGACTGTTCAGTTTCTACGTTTCAGTCCAAACACATTTTCTGCACTTCACTCTATTCCTACTTTAATGAAGAAAACCTTTTCACACTGAATCTAAGCACTTCCCTGACAGCCCATAATACTCTTCTATTCACAAAAGCAGCCATTAAACCCCCAAAACACATTAAAATATTTTGAAAATAAATGTACACTTCACTGAGAATCAGCAGCACTATTTAGACCAGAAACAGATTTCACACATTTCAGTAGAACATCTCGAAGGTGATGAAGAACATGCTGACAGCAGCTACATTGATATCAGAATATTAGTCAAGAATCTTGGCTTATCAATCACTGAGCTGAACATTTGGTCAAATTCAATCAATCAATCAATCAATCAATCAATCAATCAATCAATCAATCAATCTATCTATCTATCTATCTATCTATCTATCTATCTATCTATCTATCTATCTATCTAGGGGGCAGCGGTGGCCTAGTGGTTAGGGAGTTGGCCACAGGATGAGAAGATTGAGGGTTCAAACCCCTTACCAGTAGGTTGCTCTGAGGTACTGTCCCCATCACTGTCCCCATCACTGTCCCCATCACTGCTCCCTGGGTGCTTTCAATCGCTGTGTGTGTGTGTGTGTGTGTGTGTGTGTGTGTGTGTGTGTGTGTGTGTGTGTGTGTGTGTGTGTGTGTGATTTCATTGTGCTGCGTTTCACAATGACAAGGGTTGTCACTTTCATCTATCAATTATTCAGTCAGAGATACACTGAACCAAACAGTCAGAAAGTTATTCAATTAGTCTGCTAGTCAATCAATCAATGCATTAATCAGCCTATCAATCCATCAGTGCTACACTGTGACAGTTAGTGAAAGTGACTATTCTTGTCATTGTGAATGCACAGCAAAACACAGTGAACCACCTCTGCATTTAACCCTCACACACAAAAACGTCCAGCAGGGGGCAGCTAGCAAAAGTGACTGGGGAGCAGTGATGGGGACAGTACCTCAGGGCAACCTACTGGTCTGGGAATGAACATGACCTTCTGATCCTGGGGCCAACTCCTTAAACACTAGGCCACTGCTGCCCCTAAGTTAGTCAAACAATTAGTCTGCTAGTCAGCCAATCAATCAATCAATCAATTAATCAATCTATCAATCCATCAGTCAGTCAGTCTGTCAGTCAGTTATACAATGTGCCGGTTGGTCAGTAAGTCAGTCAATCAATCAAACAATTAGTCAGCTATTCAGCCAATTAATCTTATAATCATTCAGTCAATCCATCAAACTATCAATTAGACAGTAAGTCAATCTACTGGTCATTCTATCAACCCGTCAATAAAACAGAGTCAGTGCGTCAGTCAGTCAGTAAGGGAGCCAGACATTTGAACAATGAAACTTTATTTAAACTAGAATGACCTTCATTTAACCTTTAGCTGAAGAGAAGAATAAAGAATGAGGGATTAAACATGGCGATGTGCACTGAAACGCAGAAAGAGTAAAAAGACTGTGAGGACTGTTCTGGCTCCTTGGAAGCAAAATGTAGAGAAACGAGGACTTTTGCACAGGGCTGTGTCTGAAGTGTTTTTAGGAGGCAGCAGGACTCAGAGTGGACAGTCGCCGAGCTGCTCAGGTTGGAACAGGCTCCAGTGTTGACTCTGCAGCTCCACAGGTGTTTCATTACCTGTCTGACAGCGCTGGGCCGGCCGACGTTGGTGGCATTTCAAGGGGGTCGGGGGGGAGAAACTGCACGCTTTGTTAGCGAAACGCTCTGGGACGGTTAAAGGAACTTACGACAACAAACCCCAACCGTGAGTGCCATTAACCCCTCAACGGTTCCTGCACAACGTGAGGCTGAATTATAAACGAGGGTTAAACACATCAGTCTCCACCCAAAAATGAGTGCTGACCTCACACAAACTCACGGGTTTCTAAAAAACTGATCAGACACACCACTGCAGGTGAAGGGGGCTGATGATCTGGTTCTCCTGGCAGTGGGTGGAGATATCAAGCAGTAAGTGCACAGTCTGTTCTTTAAGTTGATGTTGGAAGCAGACGGCATCTGAGGTACAGACTATTATGGTGAGATGAACTGGGTCAGAACATCTCCAACACAGCAGGTCTTGTGGGGTGTTTTCAGAATATGGTCAGTATCGACTAATGTGCTTCAAGGAAGGAGAACCGGAGAACCAGCAATGAGTTGGCAGTGAAGGAGTGTATAGCCTGGTCCCTCAGAAGAGCTGTTGCAGCACAAAGTGCACAGTTCAGGACAGCTGCGTTGAGCTGCAGACCAGTCAGAGTGTCCATAATGGGCCCTGTCCACCACTGAAATCTCCTACAATGGACATCAGATCTGGACCATGGAGAGATGGAAGAATGTGGGCTGGCCTGATGGATCCTGTTCTCTTTTCCATCACATGGACGGCCGAGTATGTGTGTGTCCTCACGTGGTGAAGAGATACCAGGAAGCATTAAGGAATACCAGAGGACGCAGTCTGATGCTCTGGACCGTGATCTGCTGGGAAACCTTGGGTCATCTGCATTAATGAGGGTGTTACTTTGACACCTAAATGTCCTGCTGACCAAGTTCCCCCTTCATGGAGACAGTGTGCCCTAATTTGTCCTCAGCAGGATAACACGCCCTCACACTGAAACACAGTTCAGGAACTGACTGAGTTCCAGGAAGAGTTCAGTTTTCCAGATCTGAGAAATCTTGAATGGTCAGAGCTGTTGAAGGTTGACTTTTCATTCTGTTGTGCTGAAGTTAATCTTTTCAGTTAATAACTTTTCCAGATTGTGTTTTTTTATGTTTTATGTTCCACCTTAAAGTTCTTTTTGGAAAGAAGGAACCTTCCATAAAGGAAATGTGCTGGCCACCTTGACACAAAATCTGCCGATCAGATCAGATTGGGAAGCAGGTCAGGAGGGATTGGGTGACCCGGAGAGCTTTCAGCCCTTCCAGTAATATCACTCTCCATTGTTTAGGGCTGATAAGCTCCAATCTTCACAAAGAATGTTCCTTCTTGCACGTTTTAAAGTGAAAACATTTTGTTTTGATTTCAATAACACTACTAATAACTGCTCATCATCCTTCTTCCACACTTCTATAACATCACCATCCCTTCACACGAGGCTGGCACAGTCCATACTGTTCTCATTCTCAGTCGAATGAGCTCCCAGATATCATCAGAACATCCATTTAAGAAGCTCTAGAAGACCCATCTCTTCTAACAACACCTCCTCTCTAAACACCTCTAACAATCTATCATGCCTAACTTACACTATTCGAAGGTGAAGGTGACGATTCGTCATAGAACCACATCCTCTGTATCCTATGTATTTAACCTGCACGCACAGCAGGGGGCAGCCATATCTAGCACCCGGGGAGCAGTGATGGGGCGATACCTTGCTCAAGGGAACCTCAGGGCAACCTGGGATTCGAACCCAGGATCTTCCTTTTACCTACCCAATTTTTTGTTTTGTTTCACTTTGCATGGCATTTAATGTTCATTTAAAGCTTTTCTGCATGTGTGCAGTGTGATGTTAAAGAACGGTTCTCCAGATCTTCCTGAAGGACAAAGTCTTCCATCAGAACCTGAGCAGTTTCAGAAGCAGTGTGAGATCATCTCCACAGAGAACGGAGAACAAAAGACCTTCAAGAAGCCTGTTAAAGTGTTCCCGACTTAAAGAAAGGAGCTGGTCTAAGAGAGCTGAGGCTGTGCTGAAGAATAACGGTGGTGGTGGTGAATATGGACTTTAAAGCTGGTTAGAATGAAACTCTCTTTGTGTTTAGACTGGAGTTACATGTGTTTGTGCACAAATCACTGAAGCTAGTGTCTCACTTTCACACAGAACAGAGAGAAATAAGGGGGTCAATACTTTTGCGAGCTATTTATTAGGGACCATTTGCGTTGTTTGGGAATAAACTTTACCTGAACAGTTCAAGCGTCCAGACACTTTAGTTTCAGCTGCAATCTCGTCACAGCGAGCACCTGAACTGAAGACTGAGAGTAACTGAGAGTAACTCCCCGTAGCCCCACCTTTGATTCAAAAATAAGAGGGTGGTGGCTGTTGCCAAGACAACAGAGTCTCGTTTTACCCCTTAGCCCGTTCCCAACCTGTTACCCAATTACAGAACGGTGGGGGCAGAGCTTCAAAGAGCAGAGAAGGACGCTGGTAATGTAATGAAACTGTACACTCATCTATTTGACAACATGCTGGGTCAGCCTGGAAGTAGGACACACCAGCTCGGTTCTTCTGCTTTGGGCAAACATCAGCATCTTCTCCCTTTTCAGACACGTCCCCCAGCAGCTCTACAGTGATGAAGACATTTGAAGTTTGAGCTCAGGTGCATCAGACTGGGGAGACAGAGACAGAGACAAAGAGAGAGAGAGAGAGAGAGAGAGAGAGAGAGAGAGAGAGAGAAAGAGAGAGAGAGAGAGAGACAGAGAGAGAGAGAGAGATCTCTGTGGTTGTAGTGGATGTGAAACACACTCAAGTTTCCTGTAACCTTTGACCCCTACTGCAGCAGCTGGTCATCGAGCAATAACTGTCCACACACACACATACACACACACAACCACTTTACTCTCTCTCTTTCTTTCTCTCTCTCTCTCTCTCTCTCTCGCTCTGTAGAGCTGAACTCCACCCAGTAACTGTACCCATATACCCAGCTCCTCTGTATTGTTCTCCTGTCCTCCTGGTAACTGACACACTTTTTTTTGGTCCTCCTGTTGCTCGATCAGCTCCCCTGCGCTCGTCCCTGTCTCTGACCCGTCCCCGTCTGCCAGCCGGATCATTCAATCCTTCCCATTGAGGGGATGGGACAGCTCCCGCTGTTCCAGGGCTGCTGGACTCGGCCTGGTTGAGTTACGTTCAGGTAAAGTGAGTAATCAGTGCTTCAGGAGCAGCCAGGATTAATGGCGGCTCAGGTAAAACACACCCCCCTCGCTGCCCCGGGACACCCGACCATACCTGTGCTCAGGTAAACTGCATCACTGGCTGAACTCTTTAACCCCTTAAACTCTCAGGGTCTGTGCCACACCTCGGTGTTGATAGCGACGCACTTCATTTGTGGCTTCTTCAGTTAATCACAAAAATGACACTTTTTAACAGTTTCACATTTTCAATCAGACCCTTAACCTGAAGGGGTCGTTTATAACACTGTTATGAAACATTATTCACAAGTAATGGAGTTTATAAAGCACTTCTTTCTTATTTATTTCCTTATTTCTGATCTTATTTCTTTATTTCTGATCTTATTTCTTATCTTCTTGTCATCTTACAATCACTGATTCAGCAGTTTAATAATAAAAGTTTTGCTTTTTAAATGCTTCTTCCTGCTCATGATGATGATGATGATGATAATAATAATAATAATAATAATAATAATAACAACAACGACAACAACAACAATAATAATAATAATCTCATCGTAGACACTGAATAATTCATGTATAGGATTTTATGACAAATATGTATAGGTTATTTGTCATTATGGGCAGCACACAGTGAACCACAACCAAACACATCCTCTGTATTTGACACACACATACACACACATACACACACCGTCCAGCAAGGGGGAAGACATATCCAGTACCCAGGAGCAGTGATGGGGACAGTACCTTGATTAAGGGAACCTCAAGCCAACATACTGGTCTGGGATTAGAATAAAAAAGAAGCATCTATAAACTGTTGGACACACAGTGTAAGTTTGTGGTTGTATGCAGGTCTGGAAGTAATGTGGCTGTAGTTCCATATATTTTGTGATTCTTCTTCTTCTTCTTCTTCTTCTTCTTCTTCTTCTTCTTCCTCCTCCTCTTAATAAATGCAGGAACATTGCTGTGAGGACTGGGATGGATGTACTGACGGCCCCAGAGCCGGTTCTCCAGGTCTCTGAAGTTCTACTGAGGTTCTGAGCTGCCTGGTGGACCTAAAACAAGCAACACGGAAAAAAAACAAAAAAAAAAACAATATCGACTGATTGGTTCCTTAGAGACACGGTTGCCAGGGGTTACCAGAACAATTGCTTTTAATCCCTCTTAAACTGTGACGACGGCGCCGGGATTAGCTTCCCAGCTAAATTAGAGCCGTTCCTTTTAAGTGCGTCTCCGGCATTTGGGCTAATTTTCTTCTTGGGCTTCAATCAGGAGTCATAAAGAGTTGTAGAGTTAATGGCTGTAACCTCGCAGTGGATTTATTTTAATATCCGTTTAGTTTGTTTTTTCAGGGAACGGGCCTACATGTTTGGTCAGCGTAATCCGTCGTGTCAGATCGCAGCCTGACGAGAGACGGAGGATGAGGAGGGAGAGACCTAGCGTAATGACTCTCTTAAATGTGTTTACTTTGAGCCCCAAGCACAAAGCATTAAAATGATATTGCATATTTGAGACGGCGGAGACACATATCAAGTGTCATCAGAGCATTATGATTCAGATTTCTGCAATTACTGTCTCAATGGGGACAGCTTTGTCCTCCTCCATTTCTCCGAGCCCCTTGCGCGCTGTCTTTCACAACACTATTAAGAAAAATTGGCTCTAACAAGGCCGCCATTGTGTACATGCTTTTCCAGGCCTTTGCTCCATGCGCCGCTAATCTAAGAAGATCATTATTTCTATTGAATATGTTATTATAATATTTTTTCTCCCACTCTCTTTATCTGGATCAACAGCCAGACGTGATGAGCAGCATTACGGCTTTAAAGCAACAACCACAAAGGCGAGACGAGGCCGGGAACTGCGGTCCTCCGTCCACCAAAGAGGTAAACAGAGCTAAACGGATGTCCGCTGTGGTCATTTCTGTGTCCTCAACAAATACCTCACCGACCAATCTGGAGCAAAAATCAGCCGTGAGAAACAAAAAGGTTCAGCTGCAAAACTGCATCGAGTTTGTCCATCGCTGAACGTTAAATAAAGTTCATGCTGAATTCGGGCTGAATAAACAGTCCAGACAGAATCCTGATCTTTATTTAATAATCCACAACTGCGAACAAACACACAGCAGTCAGAGTGTTTCCACAAACGATGCGTCAGAAGTTATAAATTAATGATGAAAAACGGCATTTCGTGCCCATTCATAATAGATACTGAATCATTCATAGTGGATACTGAATATTTCAAGATAGATACTGAATCATTCATAGTAGATACTGAATAATTGTAAATGTTACACCTAACATCTGTTAATATCTGAGAACTGCACCGAATTTTAATTGGAGAACCCACCAGTAAAAAAAGGCAAGAAAATGTAAATTGTGAAAGTGAAAGTGAAAGTGACCATTAGTCATTGTGAACACAGCGAACCACAACCAAACACATCCTCGGTATTTAACACGCGCACACACACACACACACACACACACACACACACACACACCGTGCAGCAGGGGCCAGACATATCCAGCACCCGGGGAGCAGTGAGGGGGACGATACCTTGATCAAGGGTGCCTCAGGGCAACCTACTGGTCCGGGATTCAAACCCAAAACCTTCCGATCCTGAGGCCTCGTCCCTAGAAACTAGGATGATGAATTTCACTCTGAGGGAAGAGTCTGAGGGAACAAATGTGGATTCTGTTTAAACGTAAACACCAAGTACGGTTCGGTTCTTGAGCTGTGAGTGAACTAA
>CM029380.1:24895455-24902955 GCA_017165825.1 Hepsetus odoe
TTTTAGTTTCCAAATATTTTATTATTTATGTCAAACTGATTACCGTCAAGTGCATCTGATTTTTTAGGATAAAATTTTGAGAAAATCAATGAGAACAGTTCCTAGTTTGGCACAATTTTACAATTCAGGACAAAATCTTGTTGTACGTTTTAAGGATTTCATGTTAATTTCATTTAATTTCAAAATTAAAACAGTTTGGACATTTGAAACATATTTTGGGAAATGGAAGATTTAGATCATTTTTATTAATGATAATAAATTACTGTATAAATGAAAAATAGTTTTAATAAGCTATTATTTTAAAGTTAAAATTACTAAAAAGTTAAAACACAAAAAGAGAGAAGGATTTAAAATTTGTTAAAATTATATTTGATGTTTACATTTTCTATGATTTTCATTTTTTTCCCATTAAAAAATTTCACATTTCAACTTTTTACCGAGTCCATGCTAAAACAGGAAACAATGTGTTGAATTAGAATAAATGGCAATGTTCACACCTTTTAGCTCCGCCCACCTGGAGGGCAGAACAGATCTTCCTCCCTCTGCCCTCCACTGATCTTCACCAGGGGTGTTTCTCCAAAACGCTGCACAGTTATTGCGTAATTGGTCGCACAAACCGATGATGCTGAACTTCTACAGAGACAAAGTCCAGAGGAGGAGACGGTGGACGTGTCTCTGTCTCTGGAGTGGGAATGAAAGAATGGACACCAGTCGTTCACACGTCTTTACAGTGAAACGTTTCATCAAAGACGAGTCCAGTGTTTTACCGATTGTGTTTTTATTCGTATCTTCAGGAACAGACAGGCTGCGTCCCAAATCACACACTTCTACACTTTACACACTACATTACTGAGTGTGTGTCCAGTGGCTGTGCACTATTATAACACACTACATTACTGAGTGTGTGTCCAGTGGCTGTGCACTATTATAACACACTACATTACTGAGTGTGTGTCCAGTGGCTGTGCACTATTATTACACACTACATTACTGAGTGTGTGTCCAGTGGTTGTGCACTATTATTACACACTACATTACTGAGTGTGTGTCCAGTTTGGGACACGGTTGTGTGGACAGTGATGTAACGAGAGATCAGTAATCAGTTCTCCAGTTAAAGATCTTCATCTTCAGTCTGAGAACTTCTCGATGATTGTTGGAGAGAAGAGGGACGCTCGCTAACATCAGCTCATCATCACCCTTTACTGTAACAGTGAGAGTCTCTCGTCCTCCGTCTCCCGAGAGACAGCGTTACTGACTGTCCACACTGAGGACACACACAGCTGTCTGTCCACCGTCCACACTGAGAACACACACAGCTGTCTGTCCACCGTCCACACTGAGGACACACGCAGCTGTCTGTCCACTGTCCACACTGAGGACACACACAGCTGTCTGTCCACCGTCCACACTGAGGACACACACAGCCGTCTGTCCACCGTCCACACTGAGGACACACACAGCCGTCTGTCCTTCTGTAAACTCTCGTCCTGACGGCAGTGTGAGGGGGGGGACTCTCCACAGGACACATGCAGACGTCCCCAAAGTGGAGCTCTGGCAGAGTTTGTTCTCAAATCCTAAATATCTGTTTGGAGCAGAGGTTAAATGTCCTCTCCTGTGCTGTAGGTCTTTGGTTCTTTGTGTCACATGACTGAAAGCTGTAGTAGAGGAGATATGAAGGATCTGTTGGTCAGTGGATAATTTCACATGAGTCGTGATTTTGTTAAACTCCTTCAATTTTATTTCAAATAATTAATACTGAAACTTTTCCCTGGAACAAAATGATCCGGAGCTGCACAGACAGAATCTTTAGAGAGCGAGAGCCTCGGGCGGCGCACGCAGGCGAAGTTATTTCCACTGGCGAATGTTTAGAGGCTTATTAAGGACGACGCAATGTTCACAAGCGCAAAGACGCCGGCCTTGAGCTGCTAGTGTCGAACGTTCTGTCACATTCTTTCTGCAGCATTCAACCCAGTCTGTCAGTCTATTCAGAGGACAGTGAATACATACACACACACACACACACACACACACACACACACACACACACACACACACACACACACACACACACACACACTCTACTGGGTGCAGGAATGTGGAACGGCATGTTTAAAACTGGGCAAAACCTCAAGGGCCTCACGTTACCCCCAGTGCTGTAATAGACATTCACAGGAGCAATTACATTAGTTTACCACTGATGAGGGACAGCGTCACGCTCGCTTAGCTTCAGCCCAGAGGACTGCTGAGAAACCACAAGTCTGTTAGAGGAGGGGGAGAGGGAGGACCGCCCTACACACCTAGAGAGAGAGTGGACAGTTCTACTGAGAGATGGGGGAGAGGGAGGACCACCCTTCACACCAAGAGAGAGAGTGGACAGTTCTACTGAGTGATGGGGGAGAGGGAGGACCACCCTACACACCCAGAGAGAGAGAGGACAGTTACACTGAGTGATGGGGGAGAGGGAGGACCGCCCTACACCCAGAGAGAGAGTGGACAGTTCTACTGAGAGATGGGGGAGAGGGAGGACCACCCTACACACCCAGAGAGAGAGAGGACAGTTACACTGAGTGATGGGGGAGAGGGAGGACCACCCTACACACCCAGAGAGAGAGAGGACAGTTCTTCTGAGTGATGGGGGAGAGGGAGGACCACCCTACACACCCAGAGAGAGAGAGGACAGTTCTACTGAGTGATGGGGGAGAGGGAGGACCACCCTACACACCCAGAGAGAGAGGACAGTTCTACTGAGTGATGGAGGAGAGGGAGGACCACCCTACACACCCAGAGAGAGAGAGGACAGTTATACTGAGTGACGGGGGAGAGGGAGGACCACCCTACACACCCAGAGAGAGAGAGGACAGTTCTACTGAGTGATGGGGGAGAGGGAGGACCACCCTACACACCCAGAGAGAGAGAGGACAGTTCTACTGAGTGATGGGGGAGAGGGAGGACCACCCTACACACCCAGAGAGAGAGAGGACAGTTCTACTGAGTGATGGGGGAGAGGGGGAAAGAGAGAGGACAGTTATGGAGGGATGCTGTTTGTATTTTTCACATGATTTTTTTTGGATATAGAAGGAGCAGAATGTAAAAAACTGCGTTATTAACCCAAACCTTTATGAAAGTGTGTGTTTTCACTTCATTTGTCACTTTTGACTTAAACAGAAGAATGATAAAATGACACTGCTTGTGAAAAACAGTTTTCAAATCACATGCAAATGCTTTTAGAACTCCATCCAAGACACAGCTTCATTCAACCTTCTCACCGTAAACCCATCAGAGCAACCATTCATTTTTATACAATATCAGGTTTCCGGTTCTCGATTTGGTGTCATCGTTTTGCTACAGAGACATATTCAGGACTCACCTGAAGAGCCCCGACAATGAGCCCATTTTCTTCTAAACAAAAGGATCTTCAGGTCTGAAGGAGGACAAATGTGATTTCAGGGCTAATCAAAGCAGGACGCCATGCTTTACTTCCCCCAATAAAGATAAGCAAATGGATGTGAACCCCTCTCAAATCATTTCACATGGAGCCCCCTCATATCTGCTTTCAGCAGGGTCGCGGCACCGTGAGAATTAACGGACATGTCCGGCTGGACTTTCTGCTTTAGGGCTGGAGGGACGGAGCCCGGGTCGGGTTTCGGTCTGAGTGACCAGCAAGTTCCTCAATCAGTGGTTCCACTGCGCTGACCAGAATGGACAGTCTTTGTTGTCTTCATTCAGCTGAAGAACCTTTGCATGTAGCCATGTTTGGCATCTGAACCGTAACAGACTCGCTCATGTGGTTTCTGACCCTTTATGACACTTTTATCCACGATATGGACTAACATACAATCCCCTCATTTCTTCACTTCCGGCCTCCAAACTTGTATTTTTAACGTCTTGTTGAGGAACAGCTCTCTAGGCTTCCTGAAGGGCAAAATTTTGATCTTTATTTATTTATTTATTTATTTTACAACCCTTGTCATTGCGAGGTCACAGCACAGCAAGCGTGAACCACAACGAAATTGGACCTCTGCTTTTAACCCATGCACACAAACACCGTGCAGCAGTGGGCAGCTATTGAAAGCATCCGGGGAGCAGTGACAGGGACGGTACCTTGCTCAGGGGTACCTGAGCGCAACCTACTTGTGAGGGAATCGAACCCACAATCTTCTGATGCGGGGCGACTCCCTAACCACTAGAACACCGCTGCCGCTGATCTTAAAACCTCAATTTTACTTACAATTTTGTCTTTTCTATTTCCCACAGAATTGTAATGGAGCTTTTAAATTTTAAAACAAATGCTGATGTTTTCTTCAGTCTCTCTCTTTTCTCTTACGTCTCTTCATGTCCGTCCTGCACCAATGGACACACCAAGGGACCATCTTTTCTGGGTGTTTGTCCAGTTAGTCTGAAACGGGTCCTGATGTTGAGGAGGTGATGAAAAATAAGTAAGGAATCAGTTCTGGCAATGGAAGGAGGAGAAAGGACAGATTTTTATGATATGGAGGGAATTAAAGGTAAAGGTACATATGCCAGAAAATTAAACTTCAAAAGTTTCTCTTACGTCCCACCTCTGATTTTGTCGGTGGCCATGAAAAGCTGATTGAGGGCTATAAATGCTGGCCTTTATGAAAATTTCATCTATTTGTCTTTACCTCCTTCCCAAAGATGTTGGTAATTCTCATCGTCTCTCTGATTTGCAGTGGACAGAGCAGGAGAGCAGGTCTTTCATGATGAATTCAGGTTGTGTGTGAGCAGATTAACTCCAAGAAATGATCTCCAGGTCTGCTCCCATCCACAAGGCGAGGCTGGAAAATACCTGTCGTGTGATTTTTGCCCAAATTCTCAATTCTGGGTCTCTGTGTGTCAGAAGTAGATGCTAACCAGATGGTTTGTGGGGAAATGGTGGTATAATGTTTAGGGACTAGTCTCGATGATCGGAAGGTTGTAGTGGCTTGAGGTTCCCTTGAGCAAGGCACCGTCCCCATCTCTGCTCCTCAGGGGCTGATGGATATGTCTGTCCCCTGTTGGATGGTGTGTGTGTTAAATACAGAGGATGTATTTAGTTGTAGTTCACTGTGTGTTGTGTTTTTACAATGACAACTAGTCGCTTTCACTTCACTTTCACTTCATCTGATTGAAATGAGCTTTTGTTTTGTTTCTTGGTGCCCCCTAGTGGTCGAGCCAAACTCAAAGTGAGCGCCATCAGGATTGGGATCCGAACTCTTTCATACAGAAGCCAAGTGCTGCAAAGAGCAGGAAATCGTCCCACCCGCAGACAGGGGGCGCTGTGCCCGGGTGCACGGTGTTACCGTAAAAAAGTGTCAACGTGAAAATGTTGAAGCTGCCATAAAATCAACGAGGTGTTTATCAGTCATGGCACCTGTGTACAAAAAAAAAGTCCACTCTCGACCCAGCTCTCGCACACACACACACACACACACACACACACACACACACACACACACACACACACACACAGTCATCAGCCTTTGGGAGCCAACAGCTAAGCATGAAAGCAAAGGTGAAACAGAATCTGAAAATTGCTGAGCAGTGAGAGAGGAGGCGGCTATCAGTGGGCCGGGGCTGAAACCTCATCGCCCGGATTGAGTTTCCGCCATGTTTTCATACCCGGGTCAGCTGACCGGCACCCCGGGGCACCATTGGACGGCCCGTCCGCAAACTGCCGTAATGATGTAACCAGAGTGTGTGGGAAACCTCGCCTTGCGGAGTGTGTGTGTGTGATAAACCCTACTTTCCCACCCCCTGGACCAGAATTAACCAGGCCATCTCACTAGTTATCACGAAATCCTACCTGTGTGTGTGTGTGCATGTGTGTGTGTGTGTGTGTGTGTGTGTGTGTGTGTGTGCGTGTGTGTGTGTGTGTAAAGGCTGTGGTTTCACTGTTTATTCCTGCTCTCTTTAAGGTGGCAGGGAACACAGGGTTCACGACTCTTACCCCAGCATGGTGGGTGGCACGGTTTTTAAACTGTTTCCATTATTTTGTCCATTTACAACTAAGGCTCTCTGTCCTGGGAGAGACGTCATAGAAAAGAAATCTCTGGACATTCACAGTGTGTGTGAATGGAACCGAATGTCTGAACTGAATGTCCATCACAGACATGAACTGGACGTTGTTCTAGTTTGGAGAAGATTCTGGACTAAAACTGAACCCGTTCATGGTGGAGGGACACAAAGAAAAGCGATTTAGCTCAGGTGGACTATTTTACCATCATCACCGTCCCACAGAGACACAGAGACACGTGGAGCTTCACAGGGGGACAGAAATGCACAGATTTGGGACGTCCTATCTGTTAACCACCCATGGAATGATACCCACACCCCACTCTGGATGATGCTGATTATCTCTGAATTTGGGAAAATGTTAAGTAATGTTCTGTTTGTTAATGTGTTACATGCTGAATTTTAATGCTGGACATATCTGTCTTCAACCCTGAGCTTTAAGACACCCTTCTCAGCCTGAAAAGCAGCTTTTCAATAATAATTGGTCCGTTTTTAATCCAAAGTGCTGTTAAAGCACAGATTGAAACTCTTTCAGGCCCAAAAGGGGTTTAAACACCTGCAAGGTTTGAATGACATCACACCCCGGGAGAGAAAGTGGGCGTGGCCTTGGGCTTTAATTCCAATTTGAGCAAAAAAGTATTATTTTTAAAACGAAACCACATTATTTGTTCCTGCAGTTAGATGCTGGAAAGCAAATTTTAGACAGAAATGTTTAAGACAAGCAGTGCAGAAATGCAGAGATACTTTCTGAACCATTTTACAAAAATACTAAAACTTAAATAATATAAAATCTATATTTTTCTATGAAAGGAAACATGAACGATGTGAAAAACATCTACAATTTTTATGCAAATTGCCGGCTTCAGATGAAGAGTTTCAATATAACATGTCAAAAATCTTGATCCTGTTTTGATAATCCGACCAAAACACTGCTGAGCAGGGAATTACAGAATCACTGATCATCTAACAGATTATTTGTAATAATATTGTATATAATTTAAACAGCAGAAATGATTCATGTGACATTCATTAGTGAGTCCAAACTTTCGGAAGGCTTTTTTAAACACTGTGAAAATTTGCTAATTTACTGCGTTTTAGATTTCCGCATCAGCAAGGACAAACGTCCTCTTTTATTTGAGCTGAAACTAGAAAAAGAGAGAAAAAATATTGAATTTAATTAGGAAACTTTTATCTGAATGAGGCTCTTTCCTTGCAAGGGACAAAGGCCCGTCTCGTATCGGGTCATCAACAGGCTCTTCAAAGCGACCCTCCCACGGCCGAATATTTCCCCATTCCTCAAGTGCCCGAGACGTGTCCCGCCGCTAATTGCGACAAGGTCCCCTGCCTGACGAGTGCAGGCTTTAGCATAAAGGCTAATGAGGGAGAACATAGCCGAGATGCTAAAGCTCGGAGACAAAACGGCTCCTTAATTACCCTGCAGCCTTGAGCCGCTCAATGCACGCAATTACGCCGGGCCGATTAGCGAGC
>CM029380.1:24907955-24927955 GCA_017165825.1 Hepsetus odoe
TGAAGGATGTCTTGCTGAGGAACAGCTCTCCAGGCTTCCTGAAGGACAAAGTCCCTTCAGTCCCTGTACAAAAAGCGAACGACACCACAGATGCTGTGTTGTGTGTGATTTATCGTGGCCGTATGTAAAAACCAGCAGAAAATAAAAGCTGGGATTCACATTTGTATAATTAGATAGAAAAGCACCTTTTGTATCTGACCTGCCAACATCAGTTTCAACAGACGTGCTCAGTGCCAGGAAAGGAGTTCACCCTGCTGTTCCACTACTGACGGCGGGAGGTCTTCAGATCCGATCGAAAATCGGCTGTCGTGGAAGGAAAAGTTGTCTTGAGACGTCTGCAGGTCTGCAGCCGGTCTGCAGAGGAAAAAGTGGAGGATTTTAAAGAGAGGAGAGAAATTTCTCATTCTAAAAAGTTTGATTTAATGCTGGTTCTCAGGGAGCGTAGCAGGTTTACTCAGGGATTAAAGTGGGGGGTTCAAACTGGGGGGGTCTACAGAGCTAAACACACACACTCACACACACACACACACACACACACACACACACACAGTACTTTACACACCCTCTCCATGTTATGATGTCATCGTCCTGAATGGGTCCTCTAATAAGCTTAGCTCCCCGATGCTTGTGGAGCATGAAAAAAATTTTGTCGACAAATTGCAATTCATTCACAGAAGAAATGGCATCCTCCTGGCTGGGGGGGTCGGGGGATGGGGGTATGGGACGGGGGCGTGGGCTGGCACAGGTGTTAAGATCATCTTAAAAATAATCAACCCCCACCCCACCGGGTGCTCCCTTTTTATCAGCAATGCTAGCTTTTATTCCCGAGCTGGGACAGGAAATTCCTCCCACGATTGGTCTTTAGCAGCGGGACGGGGACTTAGACCCGAGCCCGGGAGGGGTCATTTGTGGACGGCCCTGTGAATGACCCTGTTAGGGCCTGTTTCACTTCACACCCCAGTTAAAACCTTCTGGCAGAGGTGGTCTAGTGTTTAGGGATCAGACCCCAGGATTAGAAGTTTGTTGGTTCTAATCTCAGACCAGTAGGTTGATCAAGGTACTGTCCCCATCACTGCTCCCCGGGAGCTGCATATGTCTGCCCCCTGCTGGACGGTGTGTGTATTAAATACAGAGGGTGTGTTTGGTTGTGGTTCACTGTGTTCACGATGATAGTCACTTTCACTTTCACATCTGGTTTTGTCTCCACAGCAGATCATGGTCTCCATGTCTTTCTGTCCTCTGTATCTTCTTTCATATTGTCCCCCTGCATGTCCTAGTTCACTACATCCATAATCCTCCTCTTTGTCCTTCCTCTTCTCCTCTTTCCTGACAGCTCCATCCTCAACATCCTTCTCCTGATATACTCCTCGTCTCTCCTCTGGACATGTCTGAACTTTCTTGTTTCTCTCACTTTGTCTCCAAATCGTGCAATCTGAGCTGTCCCTCTAATATACTCATTCCCAATCCTGTCCATCCTCGTCCCTCCCGATGCAAATCTCAGTGTCTTTAACTCCAACACCTCCAGCGCCAAGTTTTTCAGATTATTTCTTAAAATAATCCAAGACGTGA
Organism: Hepsetus odoe; assembly: GCA_017165825.1. Lineage (NCBI taxonomy): Eukaryota > Metazoa > Chordata > Actinopteri > Characiformes > Hepsetidae > Hepsetus > Hepsetus odoe. The sequence continues at coordinate 24,909,525 of CM029380.1, forward strand.
AAAAAAGTTTGCTTTTTTCTTGGATGGAGGTAGGTCCAAAACGAAGGCCTTTATTAGGTGTGTTCCTATAATTGCAAAACATGAATCTAGAAGATTCTAGAAGAATCTTGATGTTTGCTGTGCACCTGAAACATCTCCATTTTATTTCCAGAGGAACGGCAAAAGCAGGCACTTCTCTGAAGTGGCTTGAGCGCTGCTAAGTATAAACCCAGAGGCTGATGTTTTACACAAATTGGACAAATAAATGAGCGCCGCTGGGTACTTCCTGTCTGCTTTAAGAGAACATCTTGCTGTTTATGATGGAGATATTCCCTCAGTGTCTTGCCTGCAAGGCTGAATTATTTGATTAACTGCTATCAAGGCACTCCAATCACACGCGGTTAATTATTTGCAAGTAATTACAAGCTTTGGCAAATACCATTATTTCAATTAGCTGAGTAATTTATCAGAGTAATCTTGATGCCTAGCGGCGGCAATTATGCCAGTTTGGCAACGGCACCGCTCTTGAGGGATCAGGTGCTTGGCCACCGTGGTGCAGAACCGCAACATTGTCTACAGGGTTTTTAGGACAAGGGGCTGCATTTAATGATCAAACTGACTTAGACTGACCTAGAACCTTTTTTTGTTAAGGACAAATGATTTTAAAGTTACTGTTAAATAAACGATGCAGAGCCGCTGAGAAATCTGACACTACATTACAAACTGCCATGATTCAAGTGAAAGTGACTATCTGTCATAGTGAACACACAGCACACTGTGAACCACAGCCAAACACATCCTCTGCATTTAACACACACACCATCCAGCATCCGGGGAGCAGTGATGGGGACAGTACCTTGATTAGAGTAACTCTGGGTAACCTACTGGTCCAGGATTCAAACCCACTACCCTCTAATCTTCTAATCCTAGGGTGTAGTCCCTAACTACTACACCACCACTTTCACCTTCACCTTCTTCTTCTTCTTTTTCTTCTTTTTCTTCCTCATCCTCCTCCTCCTACTCATCATCATCACAATCTTCTTCATCATCACAATAATCATTATCAGTGTTATCATCCCCATCATCATCATCATCATCATCATCATCAACATCATCATCACATAATCATCTTTCTCTTTATCATCATCATCATCCTTGCTATCACCATCATCATCATCATCATCACTGCCATTAACATCATTGTCATCATCACCATCACTATCATCACCATCATCATCATCCATCATTATCTTCATCATCACCGTCATCATCATCATCATTATTGTCATTGCCATCATCATCATCACATTGTCTTACATTTACATTTACATTTATCTTCACCATCATTATCACCATCTTCATGATCATCATCACATAATCATCCTTCTCTTTATCATCATCATTATCATCATCATCATCATTGCCACCACCACCATCATCATCATCATCATCATCACTGCCACTACCATCATTGTCATCATCACCATCACTATCATCACCATCATTATCATCATCCATCATTATCTTCATCATCACCGTCATCACATCATCATCAGTATTATACATTGCCATCATCATCATCACCATTATCTTACATTTACATTTACATTTATCTTCACCATCATTATCACCATCTTCATGATCATCATCACATAATCATCCTACTCTTTATCATCACAAGCATCATTTTACTATCACCATCACCACCATCATCACCATCTTCATCACACAATCATCCTTCTCTTTATCATCATCATTATCATCATCATCATCATCACCATTGGCACCACCATCATCATCATCATCATCATCATCTGCCATTACCACCATTGTCATCATCACCATCACTATCATCACCATCATCATCATCATCATCCATCATTATCTTCATCATCACCATCTTCATCATCACCGTCATCATCATCATTATTGTCATTGCCATCATTATCATCACCATTATCTTACATTTACATTAACATTTATCTTCACCATCATTTATCCCATCTTCATCATCATCATCATCACATAATCATCCTGTCTTTACATCACAAGCATCATTTTCACCATCACCATCACCACCACCATCATCATCACTATCATGATCATCTCCATCATTGTCATCATCATCACCATCAGCATTCTACTGGTCCACCACTCAAGCCCGCAACCTCCTTATTAGGGGTCCTCATCCCTAAACACCAGACCACCTCTGCCTGGTGCCAGGCTGGCTTTAGTTCCCTCAGCCTCAGGACTTATCAAATATTTCTCATTATGAGATTCCTGAAAGAATTCAAAAAAAAAAAAAATTCAAATAAATTCATTTTTTATTATTATTGTAATTTCCACTAGATATGTAATGGCTTTAAGTAACTGAATCTTGTTAAAGTGTCCTATCCCACTAGCAGATATTTTTAGAGTCATTCTTTATAAAGCATAATCAAAACTTTCTTTCATTAATTAGATCAAATGAAAGAAGGTGTGTGAATGTGTTAAACAGCCGAGCTGGGTTTGCCGCAGCGGGCCTGTGGGCGCTAGCGAGGATAAGTGATATGTTATTGAGGGTATTGCATGACAGGATGAAAAAATCCCTAAATACACCTGAGGGTGTGTTCTGGTCCACGCTCTTTGGAAAGAGGAGAAAGTAACTCGGCTTGATCCTTTTGAAGAGAAGGGCGAGACCAAAGCTTCGCTGGGTTGTCCTCTCTCGTTCTTTCACTGCGTTCGTGGTGACGCATCAGTTTGTCTGGACTGTGTCAATATTAAAACAAATCAAAATGAAAGCAACAGGTATAAAAAAAACACATCAAGGCCAGTGATCAATGCATCAAAGCAAAGCTGAAGAAACCCTGTCTTGACCTTTAGGGACCAAAAGACCTGGTCAGATCGTGGTCAGATGTCTGAACTGTCCACACTCCACATCTGGGGTCCCACATTACATTTGACCAGGAGGAACCTCTTCTTCTTCTTCCTACTCATCATCATCGTCACATAATCTTCTTCATCATCACAATAATCAATATCAACATCATCATCCCCATCATTATCATCATCATCATCATCATGTTCATCATCATCACATAACCATCCTTCTCTTTATCATCATAATCATCGTTATCGTCACATCACCACCAGCTTCGTCACCATCATCCTCGCTATCACCATCAACATCATTATCATCATCATCATCCTCGTCGTCAATACCATCACTGTCATCATCACCATCAGCATCATCATCATCATCATCACGGGGTCCCACATTACATTTGACCAGGCGGAGCCTCCCACCAGCCTGTCCGATCTCCAAATTACACTCTGTCCCCAAAAGTGAGACGAGGAACAAGACAGGGAACCGGGTAAAACCCAGTTGTGTCCTAAAGTTTAGGGACAAGGCTCCATAAGGTGGTGGGGTCAAGTCCCAGACCAGTAGGTTGCCCTGAGGTATATATAGAGTATACTGGTTAAACTGTGTGCACTGCGTATATAGTACGTATTAAGCAGCGGTGGTCTAGTGTTTAGGGACTAGGCTCTATGAATGGAAGGTTGTAGGTTCGAATCCCAGAACAATAGGTTGCCTTGCAGTACCGTTGACCACGGTACCATTCCCGCTACTGCTCCCCAGGTGCCGAATATATCTGCCCCCTGCTGGACAGTGTGTGTGCGTTAAATACAGAGGATGTATTTGTATTCAGAATGACAAATAGTCACTTTCACTTCATTGGGTATACGGTGAAATTTGGTATTGTGGGTGTAAACCGAGTAAATCGAGTGAATCTATGGCAGATTAGTGCATAATAACATCGTTTAATGAGTCTACATGTATAAAATACTGCAGATGAATTGTACATTGTATACTGGGTCTACTCTGTATTGTATATTGAGTACATCTGAACTGGAAATATATATTATATTCGGTTTATACAGTATAGCGGGTGTATATTTTATGTTTGGCGTGCATCCCCCTCACCCGTGCCACACTCTCTTCTCCCTCCTGCCCTCCGGGAAAAGGTTCCGCAGCATACAGGCCTCCACGACCAGGCTGGGAAACAGTTTCTTCCCCTGAACATCAGACTTCTGAACTGTTAACGTCTCCACAAAAGCCTCCACTGCTGGAGCTTTTTCTCCTCCTGCTATGTACTAATGCACACTCATGTACATGTATCAATGTAAAGTGCCTTGGGGCAACTTTGTTGTAAAAGGCGCTATACAAGAATAAATTGAATTGAATTGAATTGAATGTATCGCCTCACCGCCACTTATTATTTACTGCTTATCAGTCAGTCATGTTCTGCCGCTTGTCCCAAGCGGGGTCGCAGGGGGGTGCTGGAGTCCATCCCAGCTCACACGGGGGACACACCCTGGACAGGTCACCAGCCCATCGCAGGGAGGAGCGAGACGGGGACGGCACCTTGCTCAAGGGTACCTCAGGGGACCACCCCGATCCTCCGATCATGTGACCAACGCCTGAACCACTAAGCCACCGCTGCCCCCATTTATTGCTTATATTTATTTAGATTTTTTTGCACTCCGCACTTTAACCATAACATTGCTGCTCCATCACACCACCAACAACTCGTGCTGCTTTGTTCCGTAACACTGCGGCTCTCTGCAGGATGAATGTACTGTCTGTTGCCACTGTCACTTGTTGCCTTGTCTGATGTCGTCTTGTGTGCAGCACCAGGGTCCTGGAGGAACGTTATTTCGTTTCTCTATGTCCTGTGTAGCTGGTCGAAATGACAATTAAAACCTCCTTGGACTGGAACTGTAAACGTGTATGACTATATGTGGTTGGTACTGTTGGATATTTGTTATTAAATGGGTTTATACTGTATAATGTTGTATGGTGGAGTGTTCGTTGGGTACACAGCGTGTAATTGTTGTGTACTGTATGTTGGGTCTGTATTTTGGGGATGTACTGTATATGAACTGCACACAGAGCTTGTGGTGGGGAGTGTGTTGCTTGCGTGTGGTGTAAAGTGAGCGAGTAAAGCTATAGTTGAGGTCTATTGCGACAGACCTGTTGATTCAGACTGTTCCTAATCCTCTAATGTACACACTCCGCCGAGAGGTTTTGTAAGTGCAGATCAAACAGCTGATGTTTCGGGCCCGGGGGGGTCGCAGGTGAGGCCCAGGCCGAGCGTGAGGCCAGCTGCTGTGCGTTTCCAGCAAAGAGCCGCCGGTTTGTTTACTAATGCATCTGAGCGGCCGACGGCTCCAGGTGAGCAAACGTGTGTGTTCGAGCGCCACAGGGTCTCACTTTCATCCCCACTGATACACACCACAAAGCAAACAAAGCTCCAAAACACCACCCGACAACCACACACACACACACACACACACACTCACACACAGCTCAGCACTGAGGAGTTCTCATGTGCAGTGGAAAGCTGTTGGGTCTGGATCCCTTTAATCCCCTGATCCTTCCTTTTTAATCATCTCCAGCAGGTTCATATACGATCCAGTGTGCATTCAATAATAATCTGCTGTGCAAAAATAACAGTGCATTACATACTCATACTGATCAGCACTTCACCAGAAACACCTGCCATTTACCGCTGGAAGAAAATCGCACCCACAACTTTCTACGGGTAAAAAGGTTCAAGTATATTTTCATATTTTCGTAATTAATGTTGATTTTGTCCTGAATTGCACATATAGAGTATAGTGGGTATATGTTGGAAAAGGGATATTTAGTGTATATTGGGAGTTAATTTTTAGCTGAGTCTATAACGTAATCTGAGTTTATACATTGAATCTTTGTTTTTTTTTGTGTAAATGGGATATATAATGTATACGGTTTTATAGTGTATAACGTTTTTTATGGTGTATATTGGATATATATGTATTATCTAAGGGGCAGTGGTGGCCTAGTGGTTCGGGCGTTGGCTGGAGGATCGGGGGTTCGAACCCCTTCCCAGTGGGTTGCCCTGAGGTACCCTTGAGCAAGGTGCTGTCCCCGTCCCGCTCCTCCCTGCGATGGGCTGGCGACCTGTCCAGGGTGCGTCCCCCGTCCTCGCCCTGTGTGCGCTGGGTTGGACACCGGCACTCCCCCGCGACCCCGTTTGGGACAAGCGGCAGATAATGGATGGATGTATTATCTATCCATCTATCTATCAATCTATCGATCTATTTATCAGTCTGTCTGTCTGCCTGTCATGTATATTGGATGTATAGTGTTCGCTGGGTATATAGAGTAATTTGATTTTATGTATTGAATACTAGGTTTTATGTGTATATTAGTTGTATAATGTATCCCATTTTGACCATGTATAATAAAAATATAGTTTAGAATGCATATATATTTCACAGTATATTGAGTGTATAGTGTATCGTGGGTATACAGTGTAATTGTATCTATTAAATGATGGGTGTATTTTGTATAATGAGAATATAGTGTATCAAGTGTATATATTTCACATTGGGTAAATAGTGTATATTGGGCATATGTAGTGTAATTTGGGTATACATTGAATACTGGGTATATAGTGTGTAAGGAATATAAAATATATATTTGATATTGTAAGGGTGCTAACCAGGGCAGGGGCAACAGTACACGGACCAGCCAGCCGAGGGCAGCACATTACCCCTCTGGGCAAGAAGTGGAGGTGCAGAGCCACAGCTGACAGCAATCAGCAGCAGTGCTATAAAGCCAAAGCTCCAACCAGTGCTGCTGCTGAGTGTTTGTGTGACACACGTGAGCCGACAGGCAGTGTTTCATTTCGAGTTCCGGTTGACTGGGTGGTTGAAGTGCTTGATTTGACATCTCAGGTTTGAAGTAAAGAAAAATCTATATTTAATAACTAAATAAAACAAAGGAAACCCAACCTTTCTGTTTCTTTTCGTGGGCTCTGCCTCTTGGGTGAATATACAACTATACAGATATAGTTTTTATATTTACATCTAAGTATGCATTTTAACTGAGATCGTCCAGTACTAAGTGCCATGAAGTGGATATGAGATAAACATTCCTGCAGGACACATGTGCACCCACTCAGTCCCCCGTCCCCCTGTCCCCCAGTAGGCCCCTGTCATCAATGCACATGTTTTTGGGCCAAATTCAGCCCCTATCAAGTGTGGCAGCTGTCCAGGCGTGGGTCATTAGGGTCAGAGAACCCACATTTTCTAACAGAGGTGTCCACAAAACTGACCGTCAGCTTCAGTTAAACTGACCGTCATTCGTTATTGCGCTCTGTCATCGTCAATTAAGGAGGAATGTGGAGGAACACGCTGGTAGTTGGGACAACTCAGCCGAGTTTTTTTTTTTTTTAATAACTCTAATTTCCTCCATTTCTGGTGGACTATTTGCCCTAAAAATGAACTGGGTCATACCTGCTCACAGACAATAATCTCAAATGATCAACGAAGCCAGCAATAAAAATCTCATTTATCCATTTCAGAGGTTGGAAACAAAGTGGATCTGATGTAATTTCTTCAGATTTTTTCTCAGTGGTGGTGAATGGAACCAGACGTCGCATCTCATTCCCCCAGTGAAGCTCCACGTGTCTCTGAGTGTCTCTGTGGGACGGTGATGGTGGTAAAATAGTCCATCTGAACTAAATCTCTGTTCTTTGTGTCCCTCCACCATGAACGGGTTCAGTTTTAGTCCAAAATCCTCTCCAAACTTAAACAACGTCTCAGGCATCAGACTACGCCTCCACCACTAGTTCTGTGAGGGACATTCAGACGTTTGGTTCCATTCACCAGCATTATCTAGAGTTATCTTAAATAGATCATTATGAAGGAATTAAAACGGTGCTGGTGTGTAGAATGTATTCATGTGGAAATGATGCTCACATTTGAATGGAGTAAATTCAGGGCATACCTGTTTTGGGGGGTTTTTTGCGGTGTATGCAGAAATGGAGAAGAGAAAATGACCCACTCAGATTGGGTTTGGCAGGGCTGGGTGCGGGTCAGTGCTCAGGGACATTAATGAACCCTGATGGGACACAGCAGAGAGAAGCGAATGTGAAAATACTCATTTAATGACACTTATTGCAGGCACTCTCTGCGCTCATACCCATTCAGTTCAGGCCATTAATATGAAAACATGGTCAAAAAATGGGGAAAAACATCTCCATGAGCACCTAAGGGTCTCTGGTAGTTGGTTAGCCCTCATCTAGTGGCACTGCACCTTGATATGTCTCGTTGGTTCTAGATAAAACACAACTGAAACTTGCTAAAGTGGTTCCATGGTGTAAAATATAAATGGCATAAAAATATATACGAGTATTGCTACAGCGACTGCTTTAGTAAAGAGTCCTGCTGTTCATCACGACCCAAAGCCACAGTTGGTGATGTATCTAGAACCCCCTGAAGGACATCTCATGAAACCTGACTTCTCTTCCTAATGAAGCGCTTAATCTGATGTAGGGCTGAGACTTGGAATAAACTATTCTAGATGCATGAAAGTCCATCCATCCATTACCTGCCGCTTATCCCAAACGGGGTCGCGGGGGGGTGCTGGCGTCCAACCCAGCGCACACAGGGCGAGGACGGGGGACGCACCCTGGACAGGTCGCCAGCCCATCGCAGGGAGGAGCGGGACGGGGACGGCACCTTGCTCAAGGGTACCTCAGGGCAACCCATTGGGAAGGGGTTCGAGCCCCCGATCCTCCGATCACATGGCCAACACCCTAACCACTAGGCCACCGCTGCCCCTGCATGAAAGCCATTCACCATTAAAGGTTAATGTGTTTGTTATGTAGTCTTACGATCAGACCTTCAGTTAATGGTTACTGGTTCTTCTGAGAAATGTAAATCCAACAAAATATCTTATTAAGAACCTCAACAACAACTGAAAGCATGAAGCAGAACCTTTAAGAAGAACCTAGACTCAAAAAGAGAAACTCTGTAAGAGCATAAGGTTTCCAAAGATTAAATCATAGGAAGAACCACTGATAGGAACCGATACCTAAAAGCATGAGGAAAGTTCATTGGGAACCCAGATTCAAAAAAAGCACTCCCTGAAAACACGAGACAGAAACACTGAGCAAAACCAATACCTTAAACATGAGGCGCAACCAAGTCTCAAAAAAAGAAACTTGTTGAAATGAAAGTCGGAGGCAGAACCACTGAGACGTACCAGGGCGTAAAAAATGAGGAGGGTCTATTAATAAGAACTAAGTTCTAAAAAGAGAAACTCCCTGAAATCATGAAGCAGAAGCTCTGAGAAGAACCATGACTAAAAAAGAAAATTTCCCTTTGGAATGAAGAAGAAACCCAGAGAAGAACCAAGATCTACACTCATGATGGAGGTCCATTAATAAGAAAAAAGATTCAAAAAATAGAAACTCCCCAAAAGTGTGAGACAGAACCATTGAGAAGAACCAAGACTCAGAAACAGAGACTCTGTAAGAGAGTAAGGTCCACCGAAAAGGGTGGTGGTGGTCTAGTGGTAGGGTACTTGCCTACGGACCTCTGGATCAAGAGGTCCCCGGTTCGAATCCCACCTCTGGGTCCCTGAGCAAGACCTGAGTTGCTCCAGGGGGACTGTCCCTGTAATTAGGACATGTAAGTCGCTCTGGATAAGAGCGTCTGCTAAATGCCGTAAATGTAAATGTAAATGAAAAGAAAAGGGGAACTCCTTCTCCTCAGTGTAGCTTAAACTGAGGTTTAGCTGGACGTTTAAACAACGACACTGGGAGGCAGAGAACCAGGAGTCTGTTGAGGGAAGCTGGTTGCCCTCCTGCTCTTCTGACCATTTTAACAGCGTAACCCAACTGTCCAACAGGTGAAGCAGTGGCCATATGTCGGTGGTACGCCTGCCAGCAGACCCTGTCCTCCCACCATGATCTGGGAGGTGAATCTTTTCTGCTGTGTTGGAAACGGCACTCCGCCAGAACAATAGCCAGCTGGTCTGATCCCGGACTGGCAGCCAAACAGACCCACGGCGCTGTTTACAAAGCAAACTCCAGGCAGGGACACAGCAATGGGGGGACCTGGGGTCCGGACGGGGGTCTCAGGCCCCCCAGATCTCATGGAATTGATTGATTGCAATCTGTTGCCATTGGAGATGCCGTGAAATGTAAACGGGATGTATGTTGTTCTCTAAGATGCAGCTACAGTTTTACCGACTTAAGGAACTCTAGCCAAAAAATAGGCAAAAAACAATCTATCTATCTATCTATCTATCTATCTATCTATCTATCTATCTATCTATCTATCTATCTATCTTTACCCTCCCCACTTCATACTGACTTCTGATTTCTTACCAGGCCTCCCTGGAATAAAACTCCATCTCCAGTGCCGCTCCAAGACCCAGTGGGTAGTTAAGGAAGGGGGGCACGTTAAAACTGCTGTCCCCATCCCGTCCTCCGAGCAGTAGGCCTGTGTGAGCGAACCATCAATTTGACGCCATTAATCTTTCATTGTAATATCTAATTACTCATCCTATTTAGTTGTCAGGAGTGTTCTGGGTGAGTGCACCGCAGGGTTCGGACGCTTAGCAACCCTCCCTGGCCCCTACCTTTGGCTTCCCCAGCGGGGACCACGTCTTCACCTGGCCCGTGAAGCGTCCCTGCCTTGTTCTGGACATCATGATTAATGTACAGCCCCCCCTCATCAACCCCTCAGGGTCATACTCGGTGACCCCCCCCGTCCTGAAAGCAAAAAGCCATGGACCTCAAGCCCGGTCCAGCCAGAAGCACCACGGGCTGCGATATTTTTGGCAGACCTTGCTTTGGTCCATGTGGAACAGCGACAGCTTGTTGAAGAAGATGAATGAAAAATACAGCGTTCGGCCAAAGGGACAGCAGCCAAGCACTGGCGACGTTTCCCGATATCGGTGTTAATCATCAGGACGTTAACGTTTGCCTTTATTTATGATCAACGAGAAATTCTTTATTATGAAGGTGCTCATTATGTAATGATCACTTTAAATAAATTAAATAAACACTTAAAACTCCAGACTTATTATTCAGTATCTACTATGAATAATTCAGTATCTTCTATTAATTTTTTAACATCTGCTATGAAGTATTCAGTCTCTTCTACAAATGTACTTTTGTAATCATTCTATGAATAAATGTAATTAAATACATGTATTTATTATCTATTCATTTATTTAATTAATTCTATTACGTACAATGAAGGATTAATTTTAGACTATAAATCTACTGATTATTGTGATTATTTACTTTTGCATTTACAGCATCTGCTGTGAATTTAGGAGAATGCTAACGTTACAGATTTTCATGTTGACTTCACATCCTATGGTCCATTGAACTATTTTGATAAAATGTTTGATCATGATAGCTGTTATCGCCGTCATCAAGAAAAACAAGCAAACCGTGCTCATATATGTGATAATACTTCAAAAACGATAGACGTGTTCATGCAGAGATGGTTGGACCAAACTGTTGAATGAAAAATGAGTGAAGGTGGTGTTAACGTGAATGGTTTACTGTGGAGTTTGGAGGTTGGGGGACGTGGTGGACTGTATCTGGGGTATAAATCCAGACGATCAGTCAGACTCCACCTTACGCACGGTTGTAAAGCAGCTCGTCTATTTGCGTCTCAGCCTTTTCCTGGCATTACGCATTCACAAGGCCTTTGTTTGGGAGCCCTTGTTGTCATTACAGCACGATCTGCCTCCAGCTGGGAGTATACCCCCCCGTCATCCCTCCATCCATCCCTCCATCCCTTCCCCCGTGGGTTTGCATGCATGCTGTCAGGCTCTCCAGCTAAATGCAAGCCTTTGATGAGCGCTGGCACACCAGAGCATTTCAAAAGTCACTTAATTAAGAGATTTATCTCGGATTTTTACACGTTCTAATGTCGTCCAGCTCTGATCCACGCTGGAGAAGCCCAGCCACCACTTTAAAAAGATAGTTTGGCCAAAATATCATCAATGTTCCACTTGTTTGGTGTTTTTCTTTACTTTTACATTTACAGCATTGATCAGCTCTTATCCAGAGAGACGTCCATGTCCTGATTACAGGGACAGTCCCCCTGGAGACACTCAGGGTTAAGGGTCTTGCTCAGGGACCCAGTGGTGGTAGTGCTGGAGGTGGGATTTTAACCTGTGGCCTCTTGAGCCATAGATCCATAGACAAGTACCACCACTAGACCATCTCCACCCACTTTTAACCCATGAATTAAAATATCATGTAGAATCGGTCCCAGACTCACCGCAGATCTCAGATTGTAGCTCCTCTGAATGTGGTGATGTCAGGCTGCACTTTAACTGAACCAGGCTTCCAAATGTGATTTAGGACCACGTTTAACAGGCCGTAGTCGATATACATGTGCATGATAGAACAGAGATTATGATTCAAAACTGCAGTTGAAGCAATATTGTCATTTGCATGATGTTTTTTTTTCTGTGAATCTGTGAAAATGGTCTTTTTTCTAATTTCACAGATTCCAGATGTCCAGAGAGACACTGATTTTCCAGATTTTAATGTGTTGGTTGAGCTGCAAAGAAAGCAGTAAGTGGGTTTGGTTCAGATCTCTTGACAGTGGTGGTGAACGGAAGTGAACGTCCCAAATCTGAGCATTTTCTGTCCCTCAGAGAACCTTCGCGTGTCTCTGAGTGTCTCTGTGGGACGGTGATGATGGTAAAATAGTCCATCTGAACCAAATCACTTTTCACTGGGTCCCTCCACCATGAACGGGTGCGGTTTTCTCATGAAATCTAGCATTTTGTATCCTCAATTTAAATAAAGAACTATGAAGAAGTTTTAAAATGACATGAAAAGAGTCCTGTTCAGTTTGACATAATGGTTTTTAACACTTCATGGTTTAATTTTGTGAATTTTCTCAGGTCTCACTGCACGGTAGCTTGCAGGTCGTTCCTAATTTTTAAGTCACGAAATAAAAGCTTAAAAGAGCAAAACTAATTGCATGTAACGGCAGCGGTGGCCCAGCCTTTACAGACTTGTCCCCAGTATGTGAAAGTCATGGGTTTGAATGCCAGACCAGCAGGCTGCCCTGAAGTCTCCCTGAACAAGGTACCGTCCCCATCACTGCTCCCCGGGTGCTGGATATGGCTGCTCTCTGCTGCACGGTGTGTGGGGGCTTCACTTTTTAGTCAAGAATCTTCTCCAAACTAAAACAACGTCTCAGACATCAGACAGCGTCTCCACCACCAGTCCACGTCTGCGAGGGACATTCAGACGTCCGGTTCCCTTCACACACCCCGGGGACGGCTCACTAACGTTCCCTGGAGCCGACACACTGTCATAAAGTTGAATTTAGGAGAATAAAATGTCCAGTCTACAGCTTTTATTCTTCCTTTGCTTTTTCATCTTTCCGGCTCAACAGCTGTGAGCAGCACCTGCGAGCAAATACTCACCTGAGCACGACAGGTAACTAGTTCAAGGTGCTCTTTAGGCATCGGGGCCCTTTATTCTCCCTCAGTCGTTGCAAAGACAACACTTCATCATCCTGGACGTAATTGAGACGTGGAGGAGACTTTGTTCAGGAGCTTCTGTTGAAACTATCAGAATTTCCGCTCTCACTCCGGAGGGATTAGTGTCCTTAAGCCGCCGCCGCTGCGCCAGCCAGCCCAGAGCAAACAAACAAGAAAAGAGAATTTCCACACACACAGCTGCCCGGGCCGGGCCGGGCCGGGCTGGCGGTAACCCACCACAACACGTCCATCTGCACGGCTGATTGTCCCGACACACCTGTAGAAACCTCTGATCTTTCCCGACAGGGTGTCCCAGCAGCCAGCTTCAGAAACAGAAATATATGATCAACAATCCTGAAATCAACCTCATTCATATCCCGTTCCACACCAACCTGAGTCTGTGTGGGCAGGAGCGACTCTTGATCACCATATGTGTCTTAAAATTCTGCCTTTTTTATTGCCAGAATTATATTGTATATATTTTTTTCCGTTAATTCATTTAGCATGAGTCAGCAAATATTGTTTCCCTATTTAAATATAAATATTGCTGCAAAAAATTCAGAATTATATGAAATCACTTTACACAAACCCTGATGTTAGGGCCATGATTCAATATTTTGCTGTTTATCTCTGATTCTCTCCATTTTGCAATTCAATTTTTTCCGTTTCTTCCTCTATATGTTATTAAAATGAATGCAAATAATGTTATTATTGTATATTATAAAAAGAATATCATGCAATTTAATCTCGCATGAAGCTTCCAAAGGAATAACTGTCTGATTTCCATCAAAAAACGAGGCCCTCTTGTGGACAGTCAGCAGCAATTACTAGAGCAGAGATATTGATCAAATAACTATTATATAATTCATATTATTATGAAATCAAACAATATATGCAATAATTTATCATAAAAATGATGATAAGTAACAAAGAATACGTTTCGGCACTGCAGTATCGATATTATATTGTGCTGAAAAGTATCGTGATACATTGATATTTCAATTTTTTTTACCAACCTCTTTCTTTAAAGGGCCCATAGCATGGAAACCTGGATTTCATTAAAAAAAAAATTTAAAAAAAACAGTCATTCAGTCCAGAGATTAGCTTGACTTTGAGACTGTAAACATGTAAACATGCTAATTACAGTGTAAAGTATACAGGTTCAATTAGCATTTTTTACACAGGGATCACATTGCTCTGAATCTTTAAAGGGCCCGTATCCTCTTTTTTAAATCAAATTAAAACAAAAGTGTTTACAAAAATGGTCACAATGTACTTTTTCGTTGTCTCTTAAACAGCACCTTTAAGACTGATATGTAAATGAGCTCTGCTCTAATTGGTTGCACTGTCTGGTGTGTCCCTGCTGAACTGATTTTTGTGATGTCACAGAATCTGTGAATTGAAAGACTTACTTTCCATATATGGGCGGTCAGGAGTGGGTTCTGAAATGTGAAAGTTTTATTAAAACAAAGAAAGAAAGAAACAGAAACAATCAAAAGCAGGGAAATGTTGAGGACTGTTTTCTTTCCTGCATTTGGCTCACACACACACACACACACACACACACACACACACCCAGTAAAAGCAGGTCTGAGCACACTCTCCTGAAAGTAGCAGTAACACATCCGCACACTGAAATCCTGCATTTTCCCAGCGGTGGGTCCGCACCACTGCAAACAAGCCCCGAGAAACAGAGGGATCAATTTAGCTGCACAAACAATCTTTCATTCAGCGATGCCTCTTTATCCATTTACGCCACTGTGCTCCGTCTGGCTGAGCTGAGAGGAAGAGAGGGACTTTTTTCTGCCCTCCTGCTATTGATCTCCACCACAGCCAGGATTTTACACACAAAAACACACACAAACTGCTTTTCTACTCCTTCCGTAACTGTGAGGAGCACACAGGAGCACAAGCATGAGCGTTTCCTCTGGATTTGCTCCCCCATTTCATTCCTTTCTCTTCCTTTATGATGCACGGAGCAGAACGCAGATCCTTTATTTTTTATTTTTAGTTCTCTGTCATGTCTCTTCAGACAAGATCTGAACAAGGTGTCCAGCAGTTCAGAGTGAATGGGTGGAGAAGAGTGACAGGAGTGATCTGTGACAGACGGGGACCAGCGAGAGTGAAAGAGGAGCTTTACAGGATGGTAGTGAGACCAGCTATGCTTTATGGGTTGGAGATGATAGGGAGGCCAGCTGTTATAAAAGTTGGAGACGGGAGTGAGACCAGCTATATGTGTTGGAGACATCAGTGAGACCAGCTATGTTCTACGTTTTTTTCTGAGACGGTAGTGAGACCAGCTATGTTATACAGGCTGAAGATGGAAGTGAGACCAGCTATGTTATATGGGTTGGAGACAGTAGAGAGACCATCTATGTTATACAGGTTGGAGATGGAAGTGAGACCAGTTATATGGGTTGGAGATGTCAGTGAGACCAGCTATGTCATATGTGTTGGAAACGGTAGTGAAACCAGCTATGTTATATGCTTTGGAGACGGTAGTGAAACCAGCTATGTTAATGGGGTTGGGGATGGTAATGAAAAGACAGGTGGTGGACCTGGAGGTGTCAGAAGTATGGATGCTGAGATTTGCACCGGGAGGGACGAGTATATTAGAGGGACAGCTCGGGTTGGACAGCTCGACCAGAGCCTTGATAATGTCTTCACTGGAGGTCCAACCTTTTGGGGAAGTAAACGCGTTTCCTGTTTCTGAACTGTAAGTCATTTTCTGGCAACTTTACCCCAAAGGATCTGTCCTTTCTGCCCATGTTGAGTGGACATTTTTGTGACATCACTCTGGCTGTTTCCTGAATGTGTATGATACAGAGCAGCCAATCAGAGCTGAGCTCATTTAAATATATCACATATTAGCAGATCTAATTCTAAGGGATTATGTGAGGTTGGAGAATTCTGTTTCGGAACAGATTCTGTTTTCAGTTAAAAAATAAAACACAAAAATGAAGAAATAAAGACTGATTATAAATGTAAAAATGGTGGCCATTGGCTCTTTAAATGTGTGATCGTGTCTCATCAAGTTATCTGTTTAAAACTGGTAAAAATGATTCTAGTGTAATAAGCGTGCTGCACCAGGACTGTGTCTCCTGCATGAGAAGGTCTGGAGGGAAGGATCACAGAGTGGACAAGTTTCTGGGGGGACGAGGTGAGTGGACAGAGCTTATTATTCATAAAGAGGACCTTAGATTAGAAAAGTCCGTTTTCTTTTACAACACTCTCATCTCTCAAAAGTAAAGCATTCATCACACTGCACTTCTGCATAACGTCGAAACCTCTTAACTCCGAAACTTTACAGGAAAGGAAAAACCTTCCTCATTTATAATAAACGAGCTCGGTTCTGATTGGCTGACCCCATTGTAAAAAAGAAAAAAAAACTTGGAATGGATCAAACTGCTGTAGGACATTATATAAACAGTGTGTTAGTTTGCTGTTTTAGTGACATCAGCACTTTCAGAAGGTCGTTAAGTTTCCTTAATTGGTCTGAAAGGCGAGAGAAGGGTTCGTGCTACCATTAAATGAGTTATTAAATTTGATTTTTCATGATATGGGCCCTTTAATTTATAAGGAGAGTTAAACTGTAAAGTCACTTTAATCGTTTCTATTGGACGTTTCATCATGAAGGAGTGTAAAAAGCTGCTACAATGTTCTTACTTTCAAACCATTAAAAAATAAATAAATGAAAAAAGCAAGAATAGGAGGATTTGTTTTGTGATTATACACAGTCTAAAAACCCCAAACTGCTTCATTAAAGCATGTTAACCAAGTTGTGTGTGTGTGTGTGTGTGTGTGTGTGTGTGTGTGTGCTTCAAAAAGGCTCTGCTCTACTGATAGATGCACAGTGCCATCCACTGGCATGAGACGAAACTTTTTAAAAAAATGTTTCACATTTGAATCCCTTTGGACTAAAAAGGCCTTTTAATTGTTTATATAATATATTTTAATATATGCTATAATTCTGAATGATGGCGAAAATGACAATAATATTAGTTTTTTTTTTATTTACAGTCTAAAACCTCAAACTCTCTTAATTCAACTATTGATTAATTTCCCTCTGAATCAATAAAAGTTTTCTGATTTGGATCCTGATCCTGATGATATGATCCCCGTCCTGCCGAAAGCTCATAACTCTTTTATTCTGATTTTTATTTTAGGATTTGTTTTTGTACCTTTGCATCGTCTGGATGTTTTATGAGCAGTAGAAGTGCTCTTTAATTAATGAGATGATTTAAAAAGTTCACAACACAAAGATTAAGGCAGAACTACAGTAAAAAAGGAGAGAAAGTAAAAAGTGAACTCAGATCTGAAATTCTGGATCCGAATGACGTTGTGTTTGGGGGGTTTTGGTCGCTGCATGAAAATGGAAGAGTTTGAGACATTTTTTGAAGTTGAAAATGTTTTTACCTTCACCTGTTTATTTACCTTCACCTGTTTATAGGATATTAAATATAAAATATTTAAAATAAAAATGAAGCTGCTCCAGCTTTTATAAATTCTCACTGATGAAAAGATCCATTTAGATCCATTTAGGACATTCTGACGCCTTTTTAATGCAAAAAAAAATACAATTTTTAAACCCTAAACCCTTACTGTGCTGGTGACGTGTCAATGAGCTCTGTTCTGATTGGCTGATTTGCAATGTGCCTCATTCTAAAAAGAACACGCTTAATTGGGATTGGGGGTGGGGCTAAAGTTGAACAGGAAGAGGTTTGTTCATGAGCTGAATTTTGTGAAGTCACAAAAAGCTGTTTATCGCTCGTACCTGGACAGCGCGGATGGAAAAGTGAATGTTGCATGTTTTTGTGTCAAACTGAAGACGTTTACTTACAGAGGAATTCATTTGGTTTGTCTGTTAGAATATGGGCAGGACGTGGATCGAGGCCGATGTTCAGCAGCTCCAACAAGATCTGTCTGATCTTACTTTTGTTTGGTTAGAGCTCGAGACTCAAAACCCTGCCGTCAAGCACAGGGACCGGCTTTTGGACAGGTTTTCTCGTCCCCTTGGCAACAAAATCTGAGCAATCAGACAGACACTTCTCTAGGTTCACCCTGAAGACTGTTTCACAGGTGTGTCTGTTATATCCTCCAAAAA
>CM029380.1:24932955-25122955 GCA_017165825.1 Hepsetus odoe
TACTTATGTTCTCCTCATACAGCCTCACCCATGACTCACTTACTTTTTTCTGAGCTGCTTGTCTCTAGCGGGCTACTAGCGTGGGGCTGGAGTCTATCCCAGGGTAAAAGCTGGGGACACCCTGGACAAGTTGCCAGTCCATCACAGGGCAGATACACACACACACACCTAAGGGGGGAAAGTTAGCATCTCCAGTTGACCTGAAATTCATATCTTTGGACGCAGGAAACATTCACTGAGACTTGTGGTCACACATCCATCTGCAACAAAGAAGGACCTCGACTGGCCCCACCTTGGGAATCAAAAACCCAGACCTTTCTCATTGTGAGGAGACACAGTGCTGCCCCTTACAGGCTCTGTAACCATTAAAAACACCATCAGGTCCCTCGTCTCCTAAAGAAATGTGGTTATGTTTGAACATAGGATACATAGAAGTATGATTGAGCATTGACACACACACACACACACACACACCTAACATAGCACTTGGTCATCTATAAAGAAAAACATGGCATTACTAAAAGGTCACTGGAGGTCACTGGCTGTGTGTGTGTGTGTGTGTGTGTGTGTAAGGGGGGGGTTAGTTCCTGGAGAAACTGAATACCGCGCACACACACAGATTCTGTCAGGTGCAGCCAAGTGAGACCAACAGGAAGCGGCTTTAAGCTCCTAAATGGCCACTACAGGTGTGTCCCATTAAAGTGGATTAAAGAGAGACAGGGCTGCTTGTCCTGCACACGTTTACACCCAAACACCACTTCAGCCTGTTTCACACTCACGTCCACCAGCTACACACAAAACACTCTGTCTGTCTGTCTGTCTGTCTGTCTGTCTGTCTGTCATTTACGGCATTTATCAGACGCTCTTATCCAGAATGTCCTCCATGTCCTGATTACAGGGACAGTCCTCCTGGAGACACTCAGTGTTCAGGGTCTCAGGGACCCAGTGGTGGTAGTGCTGGAGGTGGGATTAGAACTGGGGACCTCTTGAGCCATAGATCCATAGACAAGAACCACCACCAGACCACCATCACCCCATATAACAAAGGCACTTCTCTATCTATCTCTCTATCTATCTATGCATCTGTCTGTCTGCTCTTTTATTCCCCCAAATATCACCATCACATCACTGTCCTGCAGGGGGCACTGTTGTCCTTCAAATAAGTGAATAAACTCATATGTGTGAGAGATGCCTCACACACTCACACAGAAGAGAGAGAGAGAGAGAGAGAGAGAGAGAGAGAGAGAGAGAGAGAGAGAAGGAAAGAAAGAAACACGTATATGTAAATGACCTCCTAATTGATTGGCCGCTCAGTTTGAGGCAGTGTGTGTGTGTGTGTGTGTTTCTGTGACGTCACTAAAGCTGTTGCAGTAAATTGGGCTGGACTTGTTCTTTAGTTTTCACCGACTGTCTGTACAGAAGTAACATTAATAATACTACTAATAATTAACCTTAAAGTAAGAAAGATTATAAATACTTTTACATTTAAAAAAAACATTATATAGATCATTATATTTTATGTATACAAAATATACATAATTCTGGAATATAATAATTTACACAAAACACGTGATCAATTGTATTTATTTATAACAAAAACTAATAGAATGGAGCTCCACCTGTAATAAAAAAACACAGAAGTTGCTCTCGTCCACTTCCTGCGTGTTGCTGAAAGCCGGTTACGTCTCAAACGGCTTCCTGTTCCCTACACAGTGCCCTACATATTGGTGAACCGTAGCTTCCGGTCCTACGTAGTGCCCTATTTCAGAGTGCGGAAGTATTGGGACGCGGCCGCTGTGGGTTCGTTAAGCGGTTGCCGTTTCCCCATCAGTCCAGAGCGCGGCTCAGACGGAGCGCAGGGAGCCGCGTATCTTCAACACTTCTCCGCGGTTTCCCGCTGTTTTTAGGCCGCCGGAGACTCCTAGCTGCGGCGTGTGTGTGTTTGGGGGAGGATGTGAGCAGAAAGGCGGATGCTTCGTGCGCTTTCTCTCGGAGAGGCGGGTTGGCTAACTCCGCGCTAGCCGGGCGTTAGCTCGCTGCTAACAGGATGCTCCGCTGGATCCGGCAGCAGCTGGTGAGTCCGAGCGCAAAAACAGACCACATTTACGACTTTTTTACGGGAATTCACCCCGAAATCGGGCATTTTTCGGCACCTCGGAGAACTGGTTTACGGATTTCCCGTCACCATGGCAACGGGAATAATGGAAATAAAGAGTAAACACACGATTTACGCACCATAAGCATCGAAACAGAGCTCATAAAGCTGTCAAAAAATATTTTAGAGATGTTTAAACTTCTATCCAGCAGTGTGGAGTCTTTTCTGACTTGTAGGAGTTCAGTGAGTTATTGACGCTGGCGTCCTCTGAATATTTTCAGTGGTAAAACGCGAACTCGGCGTTAGGCTAAGAGTTGAATTCTCCTTTCCACCTTAAGCGGCTCCGTGCCGCTGTAGGTTTTAACCGCAGAAAGGGGCGCGAGACCGCGCGTGACGCAACGTTTAAGGTGGAGCGGAGAAGTTGGACGGCGTTGAAGACTTTTTCTCGCAGAACTGATGCCCAAACGATATTGTTCAGATTAGTCGAGCGGCTGATGCTTTTTAAACTTTATTTTCTTGTGTAGAAACGGAGAAAAGTCCCCCGTTTCAGAGCTGTTCTCTCTGTGCTCCCCGGTGTCCTCAAGTACAGGTTTTATCTCTCAGAAATGTGCAAGAACTGTTCTGAGAACGTATACATTTCACATCTGTATTTAACAGCAGTTTACTAATAACTTACATTTTATTTCTATTTAAATGTATATTTATTTTCTGTTTGTGTGTTCTGTTCATATTAGTCAGTTTGATCGGGAGGGTGCTTTTAAAAATGAGAGAAATCTGAATGAGAATGCCTTCGTGTTGCTGCTGCTGGGTTTAGACTCCGATCTGAGCCCAGTCGAGCTGCTGTGAGGGTTTTTAAAGGTACACTTGTTGCTGATGGTGCTGCTCAGGTGTGCTGTAACTCCTGATGCTGCACTGATTTGTGTTGATTTATATGAACTCTTCAGACGCTCAGGAACCTTCAGACCGGAACCCAACTGGAACTCGGCTGCAGTTCCTCTGTGAGCGGTTCCCGATCATAAATACATCAACCTACAGTATGATCACCCCCATCACCCTCGATCACTCCCATCACCCCATCACCTCCATCAACTGAATCTTTCACACTACACTTTACACATAATATAGAGACAGTTTATATAGTATACAGTGTATAAAGAGACAGTTTATATAGTATACAGTGTATAAAGAGACAGTTTATATAGTATACAGTGTATAAAGAGACAGTTTGTATAGTATAGAGTGTATATAGACAGTTTATATAGTATAGAGTGTATATAGACAGTTTATATAGTATAGAGTGTATAAAGAGACAGTTTGTATAGTATAGAGTGTATAAAGAGACAGTTTGTATAGTATAGAGTGTATAAAGAGACAGTTTGTATAGTAAATAGTGTATATAGAGACAGTTTGTATAGTAAACAGTGTATATAGAGACAGTTTGTATAGTAAACAGTGTATATAGAGACAGTTTGTATAGTAAATAGTGTATATAGAGACAGTTTGTATAGTATAGAGTGTATATAGAGACAGTTTGTATAGTAAATAGTGTATATAGAGACAGTTTATATAGTGTGTATATAGAGACAGTTTGTATAGTAAATAGTGTATATAGAGACAGTTTATATAGTGTGTATATAGAGACAGTTTATATAGTGTGTATATAGAGACAGTTTATATAGTGTAAATAGTGTATATAGAGACAGTTTGTATAGTCTAAACTGTTTAATATAGGAGTATAACAGTTCAGAATACTTTTCCCAACACTAGATACAGTAGTTTTGTTAATTTTTATTCTGTACATTTTTTTTTTACATTTCTTTTGTTTGTTTTTTGTTTGAAGTTGTTTTGGTGTTTACCGGTGGATCGGTCAGTCTCTCTGTGCAGTCGTGACGTAAACAGTTTCCCCTCACGATCAGCGACGTTTTTCTGATTCTGATGAATCCCAGTCGCCCCAGTGTTTCAGTATTTGCATATCCTTACCTCACTTTCACTTTCCTGATTTCTAATAAAGGCCATCCTGTTGGGAAACGCTTCCCCTCGTTTGTGTAACAGACCACACACACAGTAAAGTGTGTTTCACATTCTCCTTCCTGAGGAAGCCTGAAGGAAACCTCTTCTTCCTTCTCCAACCTGCCTGAGCAAGAAATGCAGTTTGGCCTTTTCTGGAAGTCTCCGTGTTGGTTTGATGCTGTCTGTGCTGCCGATCTGAGTCTTTGGATTTAGAAATGGAAGAAAGCAGAAACGGTAGATCTGTCTCACGCTGGGTTCAGAACACACACGTTCAGGGTTTTAGTTTCACCGTCGGCCCCGGCGGGAGAGACCGAGCGAGTGTCTTCACTGCTGGTGTTCTGATAGAAATGTGAAAGGAAGGCGGCGTCTGGGAGACCTTATGGAACCCAGACGAAAAGTCCAGCATGTCGGACTCTTTTGGTTCTTTCTTGCCCGGTTTGATCTCCAACCACACGCTCCTGCCGCCGGCCAATAGAAAGAGTGCTTTCTGACACTCTCGTGTCAGGAATAACGAGGAGCCGTGATTGACAACTTGTCGACCCTCTTCCTCGACCTCGCGCAAGGTCTCCACCGACAGTTGATCAGGCTCTTCGTCTTGCTGGTCTCGCAGCCGAGGGTTTATGGCTGATCTGACGCGGGCTGTAAATGATATTATTATATAAAAAGCACCAGAAAAATATGTTCCGTATAATCCATCAAAATGGGTTCTCAAATGAGAACGAAGCGTCACGTATGGCAGTACGATCACACGCGATATCCGTGTTTTTCAGTGTCGTTCAGCCTTAACTGGGATCAAATGAATGAAAATGGGAGGATTCCTGCAGGTGCTCTCGGTTCTCTGATTCAAGCGGCTTCCTGCCGCCTCCCCGGCAGCGTTGACGCCGTGCGGTAGATGCCCAGCGATGCCCGATGTGCCACGTGCGCGATCCATGTGCGACTCAGGAAGCTGTTTGAAGCAGGCCAGTTTGCCGGGAGCCGTTTTCTGCGTGAGGTTGATGAGTAACCCTTCTGTCGTTTAAAGGGCCCATAGCAAGGAAAAACACAGATTTCTGTCCCAGGAAACACCAGTCACTCCCTCATACAGCCCACCCTGGGACGTCCTGGAAAGACCTCCACGTTTGGTTTTGGGACGTCCCTAAAGCCGAGACGTTCGCTTTAAAAGTGGCTTTAATTAACGCTCAATTAAACAGATCTCAAATTCAGTTGTGACTTCAACATTCAAAACCTGAAATGAGCCAAAATGTTTAACGGTGGAAAGGATGGAATTATTTTCCAAAAAAGTCTCTAAAACTTTAATTAGAATTTCAAATAAATATCATCAGAATCAATTTCTCCAAATGAATTGTGACTATTGAAGCGTCTAACGTTATCTTTCAACTCCAAACATCAGCATGTAAACGGTCAGGTTTCAGTTTCACTTTGAAAGAAAGAGTGACTTAAATGGTGGTAAACAGACAAGATTAAAGGATAATATTGATACTTCTAATATTTTCACAGTCAGTGAGTAAACATGTGAAATAATCATCATCTCAGTTTTGCCCAGAATGATTGGTGTTGTGAGAGATTACACACACAGTCGTGCCTTGACTTACGAGTTGAATTCGTTCCGTGACGGAGCTCGTAACTCTGATTACTCGTATGTCAGATCAGTTTTCTCCACTCAGATGAACTGAAAGGCCATTAATCCGCTCCGGACCCCAAAAAACGCTGCATTTTTTGTGTTACGTGTTTTTAAATATGAAAAATGTGCTTATAAATAACGAATATTGTATAAAAACAACAGAATTTACTGCAATAAACTGGTTTTATGAATGATAACGTGCAGCATTTGTCTTGGAGATCAGACGACTTGAAGATCTGATGAAGCTGGAGGAGACAGGCTGAATAACTGAATCTGATTGGCTGATTTCTGCCCGTGTCCCCAGGCTGTCCTCACTTTAATGGGCGGAGTTTATTAAAACCAGTCCAGTGTGTGTTTCAGCTGCGCTCGTCCTGCTTCACCGAGTCGACCACACGCACAGCTCGGTCGTGTGTCTCCATCTTTTCTTTCTTTAATTCAAAGCTCTTCCTCCTCTTCTTCTTCTCCACTCCGTCCTCTCTCACTCTCTTCAGACACGCGGTTGAAGAGCGAAGTTTTGTAAAATACCTGCAGCACAACGCCGAGCTTCCACTGGAGCAAACCGCTCCGGGACCCGGCGAGACCCGGGACGCTGGGCGGATTGTTCACTGCGCCAACTAGTGGCGGGTCTCTGAAGCTGCTCGTCACCCCAATTTTAGCTTCAACTCAAAGCAAAAAAAACAGCCGAGAGACGCTCGTATCCTCAAAAAGTCTCACTGGGACGCTCATTAGTCAAGATACCGCTGTATACATTGTAAAGGATACAGAATTTCTTGTCCAAATTAAATTTATTTTTCTGTATAAACCCAAATGAAAAATCTGACAATAAATAATTTTATGATAATTTCTTGCTCTTCTTTAATTCTGTTTTAAAGGACTCATATATATATATATATATATACTTCACATTCAGTTTATTTATTAGGATCTGTTTTGGATGTTTTTAGTATCGGAACTGGTCAGAAAACCGTTACCTCTCAGTTCTCCAGCCTCTCCTGATCTCTCACGAGACAAACAGGGCTGATTGGTTACCACGCCTTTAAGACTGTAATGTAAATGAGCTCCCCTCTGATTGGCTGCCCTGGATGGCACCTCATTCAAAAAGCAGTCCATCCCGAAACACACCTTATAACGGTGGGAATGGGCGGGGCTAATCCCCTGTAGGCTAAATGGGCCAAAATGTAGGCGAGTCGGGTCAAGTCAAGGTGGCCTTAACAGTTTAAATTCCACGTATGGGGAACTGAAATCTTCATGGACTGAATTTGAACATCTTTTGAACTTTAAGAGAGAAAATTGCATATTTTCTACAATATGCAGCTTTTAAACTACACGTCTGAGTCATCCGCGTCCCGAATCATCCCGAGTCATCCTGTCGTCAGTGCGCTTCGGGCCAGTCCTGCAACTTAAGGCTCATGTTCTGTCATTCCCACCCTCGTTAGCTCCTTCGCTGAATCAGTGCTCTCCTCACTTCAGTTTGTTTTCCTCATCCCTCGCTCTAAAGAGCAGTTCATCAGCCTTGTGTAGAGATATGAGCCGATAGGATCTGTCCTCAGTCCTTTCGTCTCCGTCGCAGGAGGTCAACAGCTGGAAGACGGGCTGCGCTTTAGTTTTATTGTGTTTAATCTGTACTTTTCTCTACGTAGACGCATTAAAAGCACATTATAGAAGAATTAACAGCACAAATGTTTTTATGATGAGTTATTTATTTGAATGAAGTCGGTTTCTGGACATGTTGGGCTGTTAATGCTTATGAGAAGATTAAAAAGATCAACATGTAACATTTTAAGGAGATCAGGCCGTCTTTCTGCTGAAGTAACTTCACTGGGAAGCTGTAAACAGTCACCCGGTGTTGGTTTGTTGTGAATCGTTGCGTTCGAGGGAAGCTGAGAGGTAGAATTGTTCAGTTGTGGAACCAGACGTCTCCTTCTAAAATCTCCCATTGCCTCCTCAGTCCCTCTGAAGGTGAGCTGAGTTTCAGGTTCCTTCAGGTCCTGTACGTTGGGATGTGGGTCCATTGATGGGACTAGTTTGTCCCACAGATGCTGGCTGGGACAGATGTAGGGAAACTTGGAGGAACACCTTGAACTCTTTGTTCTTCTGTCAGTCGCCGAACAGTGTTTGCAGTACGTCCTGCTGAAGAGAACCTTTCCATTAAGGGACACCTTCACCATGAATGGGAGAACTTGGTCTCCAGTGATGTTTGGGTGTCAAACCAGGAGCACCCAACAAGACCTGCCATGTTGAAGATGTTCTGACCCAGTTCGTCTCACCATCACAGTTTGTCTCTCGGATCCTCACGCTCGTCTTTTTTTTTTTCTGCTTCCAACATCAACTTCAGAAACCGACTGACTAACCTCACCTGTTAGGTGCTGAATGCTGATTGGTGTATATTGCTAGAGTTGTCCAGGGGGCTTCTTCCCCTCACTGTTGGTTTCTCTTAGAAGTGTTTCGACACCGAACACCCCAAAATCGCCACCTGTAGTAACTGAAAGTGAAAGTGATCATCATTGTAAACACGCAGTGAAACAAAACACATCCTCAGCATTTACCACACAAACTCTGTGGGATTTGAACCCACAACCTTCAGAAGCTGGGGCTGCTGAGGTTCAAACCCATGGCTTCCCAATCCTGGGGCCTGGAGATGCACCAGACAGTATTTTCCTGGGATTTTTCCTGCTGTTCAGCAAGGTTGGAACAAAAACATGGAAGGCGTGCACTTGTTTGTTTGGTTTCTCTGAGTGGAAAGTTTCTCTCTGGTTTTGATTATTCAGGTTCTCCTGCGGTTCCTGCCAGCAGCAGATGGAAAGCAGCCAGGCTGTCAGCCGGCGAGACCTCATGAATATCTGTCTGGACTCTGATCAGGGGGAGGCTTAAAAGAAACCCATTTACAGAGTTAAACTTCAACGTTTTTAGAAGTGTTCAAGTTTAAAGCTTTTGAGGACACCATGGGGGACGTCAGACATTGACAGGCAGTACAGAGAGAAAAGACCCAACCTGAGTTTACACTTTTATCCCTTCTGGATTAGAAACCTGTCTAACAACACACCTTTTACACGGTCCTTTAGATCACACATCCACATACCCCTCTGGGCGATTGTATATATCTGAATGTGAGAACTGTCTCTCAAATGACTCTCTCCTCCTCCCTAGGATTGTTTTTTGTCAAAAAAAAAAGACCTGAGCACCAAATATGTCACACTGGCCTTTCATAAATTGAGGTTTTATTATAATATATCTATAATATAGATTGCAAATATATTTATGAATTATAAACACAATGTTGGACCATATACTGCAGCTGAAATGTCCCTTTGTGATTTCAGAATAAATCGATTGGCTCGTTTGCTGTGTTCGCTTGAATTGTAGCTTTTTTTTTTTAAGTGTATAAATGTTTCATGGCACAAATCTGCCGAGTGTGATTAATAATCCTCTTCGTTTATGTTCCAAAGGGAAACACTAGTAGGATGTAACGTTACACTCGGGATGAAACCCTGCGCTGGGGAATTGTCCCGTCCCGTCCCGTCCCGTCGACTCCGGGGCTTCCCTCTCACCGAAATGAAATGCGTAAAAAGCAACGGTGTCTCTGCTGTTGTAGGAAACACGAGCTGCGAGTTGTTGTTGTTGTTGTTGTTGTTGTTGTTGTTGTAGTAGTAATTGGGTAGTTCATATCTAGAATGCTTAAAGAGCAGATTTACTCAGTGAGTAATTACATTGAACCGCTTCCTGTTCCTCATTTGAGTAATGAGTAATGTACACGCTGGTGTTTAAATCGATGAAGCGCAGGTTTTGTTGAGTGTTTCTGATTTTTCAGTCGTGTCTGTCAGTGGTGAGGGAGTCGCCGCGGATCGGAAGATTGTGGGTTCGATTCCCTCACCATTAGGCTCCAATGAGGTACCCTTGAGCAAGGTACCGTTCCTGTCACTGCTCCCCGGGCGCTTTCGGTAGCTGCCCCCGGCTGCACGCGTGTGTGTGTGGGTGAAAGAGGTAGAGTTGTGCTGTGCTGCGTTTCACAATGACGAGGGTAGTCACTTTCACTTCACTTTTCACTTCAAGTGGTCCGCAGCGCCAGCCTGGTTTCGGGTTTCGAGCAGGGAACCTCCCGCGATGAGCTCAGAGTTCAAAACCAAGAATTGTTCACTGCAAGAACTCAAGCCTGTTTAGGCTACAGACACTCGCCAGACTGGTTTTCTGACTGGAGCTGTAGATAGTTATTAACCTCCCAGCAAAACACACACACACACACACACACACACACTCTCTCTCTCTCTCTCTCTCTACGATGCACCTGTGTGCTGTGGCTCGGTCCTTTCGACAGATTATTAATTGTACAGTGTTTCTCCTAAAATGTTTGAGTCTCTTTCTTTTGTCCTGCTGCTCCAATTAGGTGTCTCGACAGATTGTCCGTCTCCATGTCTCCTGCGTTTTCCTCTTTCACACCGTCCCCCTGCACGTCCTCTCTCCCCACATCCATAATCCTCCTCCACCGGGGCAGCGGTGGCCTAGTGGTGAGGGAGCTCCCCCGCATCGGAAGATTGTGGGTTCGATTCCCTCACCAGTAGGTTGCCCTGAGGTACCCCTGAGCAAGGTACCGTCCCCGTCACTGCTCCCCGGGCACTTTCAATAGCTGCCCACTGCTGCACGGTGTTTGTGTGCATGGGTTAAAAGCAGAGGTCCAATTTCGTTGTGGTTCACGCTTGCTGTGCTGTGACCTCGCAATGACCAGGGTCGTCACTTTCACTTTTTGTCCTTCCTCTTCTCCTCTTTCCTGGCAGCTCCATCTTCAACATCCTTCTCCTGATATACTCCTCGTCTCTCCTCTGGACATGTCCGAACCAACGCAGTCTCACTTCTCTCACTTTGTCTCCTAACCATCCAACCTGAGCTGTCCCTCTGATACACTCGTCCCTAATCCCGTCCTTCCTCTTTGCACCCGACACAAATCTCAGCATCTTTAACTCTGAAGCTCCACCACTTCATCACCGTCTCCAGCTCGTATAATGTAGCTGGTTGTTGGTGTGGAAGGATAAGGTGCAGAGGACAGTAGGACACGGAGGCGGACGGTCCGCTGTGGAGACACACAACGGGAGCAGCCGAAAGAAAAAAAATTATTTGGACCTGGTGATGTCACATGACTTCCTGGATTCATGCTTTTGAGTTCTCTGCGGAGTCGCGAGTGTCCCTCCACCACGAACGGGTTCCGTTTTAGTCCAGAATCTTCTCCAAACTTAAACCACGTCTCAGACACCAGACAGCGTCTCCACCACCAGCTCATGTCTGTGAGGGACCTTCAGACGTCCGGTTCCATTCACACACACTGGGGACGGTTCTCAGACCAAATCTGAACAAGCGTTTTTGCTTCTGCTACCTTTTAAAGGAAGCTCTCTAACAGCAGCAGAGACGAGAAGCTTTAGTTTGCCGTCTTTGTGTCTCACGCTGGACTCATTTTTCTCCATTAACGGTCATTAGGTGACGAAGCTGTTTTGCTGGCCGATCCCTCGCGATTAAGCTGTAATAAAACGGACGGAGCTGCAGAAGCAGCGACTTTACTCCTCCTGTGTTGATGAAGAAATGTGCAGGTCACTCTGCGGGTTCTGAACCTTCAGCCCTTTCTGCCTCGTCATCCACGAGCCTCGTCCTTAAAGCGCCGAGACGACAGTTTGGTGGAGCGAGTCGGCGGGAGACTCCTGTTGGTCTGATCTTTAACGAGCCCCCTTTTCTCATTAATGCGCTGATTGATTGGTGCCTGTGTTTCATGAACGCGTCTCGCTCCAGTTCCTCGTTTAACAGACACTTTTTAATTCTCGTGTTAAAGCAGGATTCAACTGATGGAAGTAAGGCTTTTCGCAGAAGTGATTGTTCAAATTAAAGGCCGTGTTTCCTCAATACTGGCTTTAGAACTGGGTTATTACAACCAAACACACTTCCTCTGTCCCCGCGTGTCAATAAGCCACGCCCGACGCTCAGATTACAGAATATGTTAAATAAAGAACTCGATTTAAAACTAAAACTCAATAGTGTCGGTTAAAAATAAACTCTCCAGCATTGTCCCCTGCCCTGTTAATCTGCTCTAATTAGGATTATAACGGAATTAACTTCTGATGCTAAGACAGATCTGTCCATTGGACCTGCTGTCGTCTTCCACTTTTCACATTAAAGGTCCTCGGAGTCTTTGCAAATGAGACTTCATGACATTTGACATGGCTGCTCACTGTCACTGACTTGTTATTCCTTTCAGCTGCTCCCGTTAGCTGTCTCTGTCTCCGTCTCCATGTCCTCCTGTCCTCTGCACCTTCCTCTTTTACACCTGCACGTCCTCTCTCCCCACATCCCTAAACCTCCTCTTTGTCCTTCCTCTTCTCCTCTTTCCTGGCAGCTCCATCTTCAACATCCTCCTCCTGATATACTCCTCGTCTCTCCTCTGGACACGTCCAAACCAGCACCGTCTCACTGCTCCGACTTTGTCTCTAAACCTTCTAATATATAAGTGTGACATCACAACAACACTGGATTTAGAACGGGCCTTTTTATTTATTTATTTATTTTTGGCAGCTGAATTTCTGGGGAAGAGTCAACGGACCTGTTTACAGACAAATCTTAACTTTTTATTTCAAAAAGAAAAGAGAAATTCTTTCACGTGTTGACCGTCGTCCAAGAATCAGATCTGAAGTTCTTAGACCCCAAACGAACAAACACACCCTTGTGTGTTTGTTCATTCCGTCGCTATCAGCGAAACCCGTCCTGAGAGACGGCAGGACAAAAACGGCGCAGTTTGGCTTCTTCTAACAGGTGAAGAATGAGTTCGCGTCGTCTCCGAGACCTTTCCAGCGAGATGATGTCATTTCCTAAGTGGAGCTCGTTTTTCTTTCATCCAGACACAAAGACGTAATTTTGGAGACGGGACAGAGACGTACCTCTCCACAGACAGAGTAAATGACGCCTGTGCTCTTAGAGAGTGCACAGAAGGAGTGTGTGTGTGTGTGTGTGTGTGTGTGTGTGTGTGTGTGTGCGCGTGTCGCCTTCGGGGTTGGATGACGTGGCTTCCTTCGCTCTGATTTCCTTGAAAAAACAACAGCTGCCGCTTCAATTCAGCGCTGAAGCTCCTCCAGGGTTCAGTGACCAGATTTGAGGTGATTTCTGTAGAATGGACGCTGTACCTAAAGAGGAGCTCCAGCCGTTCCAGAATATCCAATAATAGCACGGTGCGTGTCCTCACAGACATGAGCTGCTGGTGGAGACGCTGTCTGAGACGTCGTTTTAGTCTGGAGAAGATTCTGGACTAAAACTGAACCCATTCATGGTGGAGGGACACGAAGAAGAGAGATTTAGTTCAGATGGACTATTTTAAACTCCTCTGTCAGCCCTGTCCTGCAGAGGACCCTCGTTCAGGTGTCCCAGGACACTGCAGAAACGGCTCTCGGTCTTGTTTGTATTGATTTTTAGAATAGAATAATCTTTTATTGTCCCACGAGTGGGAAATTCAGGTGTTACAGGGCTCTTTATCAAGAAAGACAGAAGGAACATACATCTTTCTATGTCAAGAAAAATATATAAAGAACGAGGACATCCATATACAAGAGCTATACATGAGCTATATATACATATACATATTTACATGGCAAGAAAAAATGTAGAAATAAAGACAGGAAAGAGAACTATATACACAGTAAACAGTAATATGTTATAAATAAACAAATGTAAATCCTTATTAAAGGAGAATCCAGAATCCTCTGATCCGGTTCCTGGCCGGTTTCGGAGCCTCTGAGCGGCACCGCCGGGTCACGTCCTCGGGAGAGGAAGGTTGAGAAGAAACGATGCTCGTTTGTAGATTTTATTCCAATCCTGAGATTAGATTTCCGCCAGCCCGCCGTCATGAGCAGCGTGCCGTGTCCCGCCGTGATGGAGCGTCGGAAAAACCAGGAGCGGCAGGAGCAGCCTTTTAGTCGATACTAAGTGGTTTAAGTTTTCAGCTTGATGAATAGTTTGGTCTGAATTAATGACGTCTCTTTCAGGCTGGCGCCCGGACGGCCCGAGTTAATGCCGCTCTCAAACTCTGTTCCACACGGTGCAGGAGAAGAGCTTTCACATTCATGTTGAAAATGGAAGATCTGCCGTTCTGAACATCTGAAATATCCAAACCAGGTCAAACGTCTGTCTGGGGAGTTTAATATTAACACTCTAATGATCGGTTTCTTACCTGCGGTCTGGAACATCAAGCACTTGAACCTTAAGTAATTAATCGCTATTAAAATTTGATTGGAAATAGTGGGTAGAAAAATCAGTTATCCAAATCTGCTATACTTAACATCAACGTTCTGATTCGCAAATAATAATAATATTATTCTGTATTTATAAATAATGTGACCTTTATTTGGAGGAAAGTCTTTTTTTTTTTTTTTAAGAACCATTTCTGAGCTGCTTTATGAAACAGTCCGCACTCCCGTTTCAGCAGGCTTATGTGTGAGTTCACACTTTGTCTCGAAAAGCTTTTCTAGATTCTGCAGACGAGTGTGTAAATGTAGCTGTGTGTCGTTTCATATCAGCCAGAAAGTCAAGCAAGGAACCTAATTGGACATTTCAGAGTGGCTTAAAATATCCAGATGGGTAATTAACTCGTTAATCACAGTTATCAGGACCGTCCCAGACGGCTCGTACCCCTTCTCCGCTGCACTGGTGCCGGGGAAGCTTCTGGTGCCTGTTCCCAATCTGGATCCAGAAATGAAAAATAACTGATGCCAGAAGCAGGGGCATGTGACGTCACCAGAAGTGGGCAGATTTGGTTGAGAGAACAGGACTTTAGTTGGTTCCCGTTTGGGATCAGTGTTTGGATGTGCCACACCAGTAGGTTACCCTGAGGAACCCTTGATGGAGCTCCCTGGGTGCTGGATATGTCTGCCCCCTGCTGGACTGTGTGTGTGTGTCTGACTCTACTGGTCAGGAGAAACCACACACAGAGGGAGAGCAGCCGAAGCCAAGCTCCTGTCCTCCTGAGTTTGTCCAGCGTGGGACGTGGTTGACACGTCTTCCTCTGTAAGACGTGGTGTGACTCACGCTCTTAGGCTGAGAAAGGCAGAAGCTTCAGATTTTAAACCCTGTAGGAGTGGAACCACAGACTCCGGCCTGGACTGAAATTTGCAGACTGTTTTACAGCTGATTATAAAACCTTCAGCCCTGTGACGCACGGCCTTCGTTTGGGTTCTCTCCAGACCCAGGGTCCGACCCCAGGGTCCACCCCACCTGATTCTGTTCTGTTTCTTGCAGGGCTTTGACCCTCCTCATCAAAGTGACACCAGAACTGTTTACATCGCAAACCGCTTCCCTCAGCACGGACATTACATCCCCCAGAGGTTCGCAGACAACAGAATCATTTCCTCCAAGGTAAGACGGGACACCCCGGTCTCCCCGGCGTCCCTCTCGTGCAGTAAAACTCTCACTTTTGGCCAAATTTAGGGGGAGAGGTTAAACCAGGGGGTCATTAGTTAATATTCATGTTTGCTTTCAGCGTCCCTCCTTCACAGCAGAGTCCACAGATCTGACCTGAGTTGACTTCTTGCAGGAAGGAGGAATTTATCTGGACAGGCTTTAGAGCCCCATCTAAACTTCGTTATGACCGATCTACTCTGATGCTCCTCATAAACAGGGGTTTATTAGGGGTGGTGCTGGTCTACTGGAAGGATCCCTGCCTACCGACCTGTGGTCCAAGAGGTCACGGGTTCAGATCCCACCTCTAACACCACCATCACTGGGTGCTTGAGCAAGACCCTGAACCCCAAGTTGCTCCAGGGGAACTGTCCCTGGAATCCTGGAACATGGACGTCGCTCTGGATAAGAGCTTCTGCTAAATGCCGTGAAGGTGGAACCGTGTGTAAAAGTAAACACTCCTCTGTTTTGTCTGCAGTACACGATATGGAACTTCATCCCCAAGAATCTGTTCGAGCAGTTCAGAAGAATAGCCAACTTTTACTTCCTCATCATCTTCCTCGTCCAGGTAAGGAGCCCTTCGTCCCTCTGTTTGCAAGTTAATTAACAGTAATTATAACGAAGACCTTAATTATAACCCTGTCACATGTGTGTTCTTTAAGCGCTGGGCCTTATCAAACTCTTTAAATGATGTTTCGCCCTCAGCTGAACTGCAGCCGGAGAGATTTATAGTTTCGGCTTTTTTTTCAGCCCGTAATACGTTTCCTGTACTTTTTCTGTCGGAGAGACTTTATTTTTATCCTTTAATTAATCGCAGTGGAGCCCTTGAGCAGACCTGCTCTTTATCAGCTCAGCCAAGAGACAGAGGGCAGCTCTACTGGGCGAAGGGGGAGAGGGAGGACCGCCCTACACACCCAGAGAGAGAGAGAGGACAGTTCTACTGAGTGATGGGGGAGAGGGAGGGCCGCCCTACACACCCAGAGAGAGAGAGGACAGATCTACTGAGTGATGGGGGAGAGGGAGGGCCGCCCTACACACCCAGAGAGAGAGAGGACAGTTATACTGAATGATGGGGGAGAGGGAGGACCACCCTACACACCCAGAGAGAGAGAGAGGACAGTTCTACTGAGTGATGGGGGAGAGGGAGGGCAGCCCTGCACACCCAGAGAGAGAGAGGAGAGTTATACTGAGTGATGGGGGAGAGGGAGGGCCGCCCTACACACCCAGAGAGAGAGAGGAGAGTTATACTGAGTGATGGGGGAGAGGGAGGGCCGCCCTACACACCCAGAGAGAGAGAGGACAGTTCTACTGAGTGATGGGGGAGAGGGAGGGCCGCCCTACACACCCAGAGAGAGAGAGAGGACAGTTCTACTGAGTGATGGGGGAGAGGGAGGGCCGCCCTACACACCCAGAGAGAGAGAGGACAGTTCTACTGAGTGATGGGGGAGAGGGAGGGCAGCCCTACACACCCAGAGAGAGAGAGGAGAGTTATACTGAGTAATGGGGGAGAGGGAGGACCGCCCTACACACCCAGAGAGAGAGAGGCAGTTCTACTGAGTAATGGGGGAGAGGGAGGGCCGCCCTACTCACCCAGAGAGAGAGAGGCAGTTCTACTGAGTGATGGGGGAGAGGGAGGACCACCCTACACACCCAGAGAGAGAGAGGCAGTTCTACTGAGTGATGGGGGAGAGGGAGGACCACCCTACACACCTTGGTTCTATGATGGAGTTTAGACTTTAGAGCAGCAGTAATCTGTGTTGCATGTATATTTTGGTAAAATATCAGTTTTGTGTTTACACTTCTGTGTACTGTTATAATATTTCTACTTTCTAAATGTTCTGAATTGGGGAGGTTTATGAAGCAGCAGGATTGACGAGGTGCTTTTTCTCCCTGCAGTTAATGATCGACACGCCCACGTCCCCTGTGACCAGTGGACTTCCTCTGTTTTTTGTCATTACAGTAACCGCTATTAAACAGGTGAGACTTCCTTATTGTTATTCAAACTTTGTGGATTTCTTTGCAAACTGTTTTATTATCGCTGTTGTTACTAACAATGTATTCATTATAATAGCAATGTTGTTAAAATGGATGATAATATTGTTATTGATAACATAGTATTTGTACAAACAATAATGTTGTAATAATAACGTTGTTGATTAATAATAAAATATCAACTGACTTGATGCTCACAATAATGTAACAGCATTGTTGTTGGTAGTGATGTCAACATGATCATAACAGCAGCTTGTAGTTCTTAATAACTATATTAACAACTATGTTATTAAGGTTGTTGTTGATGATCTGGTGTGTATTGAGTGGTGTTTGGTTTTGAAGGTGAGAGTGTCGCGCTGTAGTGTGAGACGGCGTGTTTACAGGTTGGTGTTGATCAGTGTGTGTCCTGTGTGTTCTCCGTCTCACACACTCAGGGTTATGAGGACTGGCTGAGACACAAAGCGGACAATGAGGTGAACGGAGCTCCGGTGTTTGTGGTGCGAAGCGGCAGCCTGGTCCAGACCCGCTCAAAAAACATCAGAGTGAGTCTCACCCTAAAACCCCCGATTCACACCCGGACGGCAGTCGACCGAGTAGCAGTCACAGATCAGAGAGCGTCATCAGTTCATCCGAAACAAAAACCGGACGGACACTTAACATCCCAACCAGGAAGACTTTAAAAGACCAGCGGACAGAAGCGCCAGCGTAGAAAGTAGATTAGTGTGTGTGTGTGTGTGTGTGTGTGTGTGTGTGTGTGTGTGTGTGTGTGTGTGTGTACAAGGAGTTTCATTTTATTTATTTCA
Source organism: Hepsetus odoe (assembly GCA_017165825.1). Lineage (NCBI taxonomy): Eukaryota > Metazoa > Chordata > Actinopteri > Characiformes > Hepsetidae > Hepsetus > Hepsetus odoe. The sequence goes on from CM029380.1 coordinate 24,950,891, forward strand.
CTCGTTCATTGCGACTGCCTTGCCTCCTTGCCATTTCTTCCGGTCTTCTGCACCTTCCTCCTTCAAACCGACCCCCTGCATGTCCTCTCTCACCACGTTCATAATCCTCCTCTTTGTTCTTCCTCTTCTCCTCTTTCCTGGCGGCTCCATCTTCAACATCCTCCTCCTGATTAATTCCTCGTCTCTCCTCTGGACACGTCCAAACCAACGCAACCTTGCTTCTCTAACTTTGTCTCCAAAATGTCCAACCTGATCTGTCCCTCTAATATACTAATTTCTAATCCTGTCCATCCTCGTCTCACCCAACGAACATCTCAGCATCTTTAACTCTGACACCTCCAGCTCCGCCTCCTGTCTCTTCATCAGTGGCAACCCTTACAATATAGCTGGTCTCACTACCGCCCTGTAAGCCTTCCCTTTTACTCTCGCTGGTTCCCATATGAGTCTCATGACGCCTGTGAATTCTTCAGCGCTACTAATTATTGTTAACGATCTGGTGTGGAGTATGAATTATTCAGTGCTGAAGATGAATTGTGTAATAAATGATTCAGGGTCTCCTACGTTAATCGGAGTTCTGTAGAAGGACGTTCAACCGACCGTCAGGGTTTAAGAGAGACGCGGATGAAGATGTTGTTTGTTTATTTATTTATTTATTTATTTTTGTCTCCGCCTGCAGGTGGGAGACATCGTGAGAGTAGCCAAAGATGAGACGTTCCCCGCAGACCTGGTCCTGCTGTCGTCCGATCGAGCCGAGGGAACCTGCCACATCACCACGGCCAGTTTGGACGGGGAGACTAATCTGAAGGTCATTTGGAACCCCTTTATCTAGAACCTTGTATCTTTGCACTAAAACCTTTGATGTTTTTGTATCAAATCCGCTCGACCCGCCGAAGAGGCCGCCGGTCGCTCTGTGCCTGCGCGGTGTTCTGCTGCAGGAACCCGTTTGGGATGAACTCTCCTTCCTGTGTGTGTTTGCGTACAGACTCACTTCGCCGTCCCGGAGACGGCCGTGTCCCAGTCCGTGTCCCAGCTGGAGGCTCTGCAGGCCGTGGTGGAGTGTCAGCAGCCGGAAGCAGATTTATACAAGTGAAATAATTCACTTCACTTCAGAACTGATCATAAAAACCTCTAAACACAAAGATACGGTTTACACAGGAGGGAGCGTCAACAACCAGTCGGCTTCTGGGATTTTTACTTCATTTGAATTAGTTTCTTCTTATTAAAATAATTCTTTTTACTACTAATATTTCATTTAATCAAATTTTATTATAAAACTAGTCTATTATAAGTACAAAAAGAATTTTAAATAGTTCCGTTGTTGGTTTTTACCTTTTGGTTCGGTTCCAGAAAACGAGTTTATCACGAGTTTGAGCAGTTTAGCTTCACACTCCGGAAACTTTACAGAAAATTACAGAAAGAATTCAAACAATCAGCATCAGCATGACTTTTGGATTTTATAATTCAGTCTAACACAGTGATGCAGGATGATGGAGATGATTATCATCAAATCTACCAGACTGTATCTTCATCATCATCATCACAGTACACTATATTATATAAGTAGTATTAAGGAATATTGTATAATTTATCATTTATATAATATATAATTGACTTATTTACCAGAATGTGCCATAATTACACAATATTACACAATAATAATTTTATTATTATTATTACTAGTATGCCATCAATACTATTATTTACGATATTATTCATATTTTCTATTATTATTGTTGTTGTTGTTGTTATGGTAACAGTATCAGAACGGTCTCAGGCTGCTGATCTGCTGCTTGTTTTTCTCTGAATAATCCTGGCCTGTTTTTCTTTTCCTCATTCTTTCCATTTCCCTCGTTCCCAGGTTTGTGGGGAGGATAACAGTAACGCAGCAGGGGGAGGAGATTGTCCGGTGGGTCTGAAAACCTTCTTCCTCTTCGTTCCTTCTCTCGTTTCCTCCTCGTTTATAATGAATTTAAGGTTTAAGAGCGGTTCTTGTGGAGTGACCGAGTCCTCCGTGTTCTGTTCAGACCTCTAGGCCCAGAGAACCTCCTGCTTCGAGGAGCCAGACTGAAAAACACCAAAGAGATTTTCGGTGGGTGTCGTGTTTGTGTGTCTCTCTGTCTCCTGTAATTCTGCAGCGATGACGTGGTTCTGTCCTTATTGTAGTTCTCAAATAAACCAACAGGAGTGTGAGGCCCGTCTGCTGCCGGCCCCTGTGTTTAGATCCTGTTTACGCCCTTATTAGAGCTCATATCATGGAGAACCGTGTTCGCTGTAAACAGAACACAAAAAAGACGTTTACAAAACAGAAACGTCATCGTCCTCTCCTGTCCATCAGATCCGTCTCCGGAAGACAAGCTGCAAAAGAAGCCCATATTAGATTTGTGATGAGAGGTTTTTAACATAAAAGAATTCTAATTTATTTTTAACAATATTTGGCTCATTGAAATATTTCTTTGATTTAAATCTATATTTATTGACATTTGCTTGGTCAGACAGTGAGCACACTATATCTGAATGTTTATTGAATAATTGTTTACAGACAAATAATATTAGTATTATAATATTATTATTCAGATTTAGATTATTTTGGTTCAGTTCAGAATAAACAAACACACAATATACAGTTTACACAGGAATATAAACAATAACACCTTTAACACGGATAAAGAAATAATCCCACTTGAGCTTTATTAGAATCCTCCAAAAGGAATCTAGCAAAAAAGGAACAGAGGGACATATAGTGGGTCCTGTAGGTTGATTGATTGGTTGATTGATTGATTGATTGATTGGTTGACTGTGTTCTTTTTTCCCGTGCAGGCGTGGCCGTTTATACAGGCATGGAATCAAAGATGGCTTTAAATTACAAGTGCAAGTCTCAGAAGCGCTCAGCGGTGGAGAAGTGCGTGCTGCTGTTCTTCTTCTCTTCCTTTTGGAAACGCTGGTCTTCTGCCCACTCTTTCATTTTACTAGACTCTAATCTCTCTCTCCGTTCCGCCTCTCAGGTCGATGAACACGTTTCTCATCATCTACTTGGGGATCCTGCTCTTGGAGGCCGTCCTCAGCACCATACTAAAGTACGCCTGGCAGGCGGAGAACAAGTGGGACGAGCCGTTCTACAACCAGAAGACCGAGCAGGAGCGAAACAGCAGCAAGGCAAGGACTCGTGTCCCCACGTCTCGGGCTTTTCCGCCGGGACGTCAGTCTCACACCAGTCCTTTAAAGGGAGGAACAAGTCTGGGATGTGTTGCCCACCTCTAGAACGTTTCTGAGGGTGGACACTACAGTCTAGAACGTTTCTGAGGGTGGACACTACAGTCTAGAACGTTTCCGAGACGTGGGGGCACTACAGTCTAGAGGGGACGGGGCACTACAGTCTAGAACGTTTCTGAGACGTGGGGGCACTACAGTCTAGAACGTTTCTGGACTGCAATGTCCAAACAAAAAAGTTCAATTAGATTAAAGTACCCTTTCACAGAACATTTCAGGTCTGTGTCCACCCGCAGAACATTTCATGTTTCTCAGAATCAAATCTGCTACCTTCACTCTTCTCATGTTCCTTTAATAAGGCCGTGTGTGTGTGTGTGTGTGTGTTCACAGATTCTGAAGTTTATCTCAGATTTCCTGGCCTTCCTGGTCCTGTATAACTTCATCATCCCCATTTCCTTGTACGTCACCGTGGAGATGCAAAAGTTTCTGGGCTCTTTCTTCATCGGCTGGGACCTGGACCTGTACCACGAGGAGAGCGACCAAAGAGCCCAGGTCAACACCTCTGACCTCAACGAGGAGCTGGGCCAGGTGTGTGTGTGGTGCTCCTTTTGACACAATCAGTTATTGATATTTAAAGTATTTAGTATTTAAAAATCTAGTCTAAAGGAAGTGTGTTTTTTTTTTTTTAGTTTTTTTTTTTATGGCCGTACCTGCAACAGTTCCATCAGATTGAAATATCTCCACTTTTACTTCCCAACACTAACGCTGCCTGGGCTGAAGGTTTAGGTTCTGCACTCGTTCCTTTACTGGAGAACCGACCGAGTGCTGTTGTGTTGTAGGTGGAGTATGTTTTTACGGACAAAACGGGCACTTTGACGGAGAACGAGATGCAGTTTCGGGAATGTTCCATCAACGGCGTCAAATACCAGGAGATCAACGGCAAACTGGTCCCAGAAGGAATGACCGACGACACGCTGGACGCCTCTTTTCCTCGCCTGGTGAGAGAGCAGCACTGCGTTTAAGAAGCAATTTTTAAATTTTAAGATAAGATAAGAAACCAGTTTTTCTCATATGTTTTGAAAGGGGGCGGAGCTAAGCATCAATTTAATATAGCATTGGAGAAAAGGGTTAGACAAGAACGGAACACACGGAAATAAACACTTTTCCGCTGAGCTTTTATGCAGATTGTCCTCAAATCTCAAACATTTTGGGCAGAAGGTTTTCAGTGATTTTTAAGGTCTTTCTTCCACGTGTGTTCAGAGCCGGGAGGAGGAGCTCTTCCTGAAAGCCGTGTCTCTTTGCCACACGGTTCAGATCAGCTACGACCAGGCGGACGGGCCGGGAGACCCTTTTTCCTACGCCAACGGGTTCACCGCCCAGATGGAGTATTACGCCTCCTCCCCCGACGAGAAGGCCCTGGTCGAAGCCATGAAGAGGTAAACACGATCCACCGCGTCTCTGAACACACTGCGGGGTGTAAACGCAGACGAGATGTTGCTGCCAGGAGATCCACTCTTCTTCATGCTGCACGCAGTAAATACAGTCGCCCCTCTGCGATCGTTTCTTGTGTCTTCCTGGTTAAATAAGAGTGTTTTTTTCAGGATGGGCGTGGCGTTCACAGGAAGCAATGGAGAGAATATGGAGATCAAAACATTCGGGAAAGCAGAAAGGTGAGAAGTTTAGGACCAGTTCACTGCTGAGAGAACCACTTCTTTCCTGCAGTGGTACGGATACCTGCGGAAGAAAAGAGCCGTAAAAGGGCTGATTTTTAGTGGAACTCTGAAATGTGTTAAAGTAGAAAGAATTTCTTTGAAAGACATTCCTGATTTTAAACCAGACATGAAACATGGAAAAAGTACTGATTCAGTTACTTTACTCAGTACAAGTGGGGAAAAAGTACAGGAGTGTACTGAGAGTGTAAAGTAAAAGTACAGGAGTGTACTGAGAGTGTAAAGTAAAAGTACAGGAATGTACTGAGAGTGTAAAGTAAAAGTACAGGAGTGTACTGAGAGTGTAAAGTGAGACGTGTCTCCTCTGAAGGACGTCTGGAGCGTCTGTCTGTGCTGAAAGTGAACTGAATCTCACTCCATATTAATAGAATTAAAGACTATTAAAGCCTCGAACTTCAACTCCAATAAAAACAATCTACTGAAAATAATCCACATGAACTTCACCGCTTCACTTTCATCACCGTCTCTACTAGTTCTCCATCACGGACACACACTCCACACACCCTGAACTCCACCGTCCACTCTCCCTGTCCTCTCTCTCACTCTCCTTCACTCTGTCCTGCACCGATGGACACACAGAGGGACGTCTCTTCTGACTTTCTGAGGATGTGATTACAGGGTTAAAGCCTCCTTTAATTTTCCCACAGATATAAACTGCTCCATGTGCTGGAGTTTGATCCTGATAGAAGGCGAATGAGTGTCATCCTGCAGACTCCATCAGGTACCTGCTCATCACACACGACCCAAACTCAGAAAAGCAAAATGAAGTTAATGATCATCAGCGTCTGGTCTCTGATTTATAAAATGCTGCTGTTTTTTTTTTATATATATATAAATAAATCGCCTTTGCTTTGTGTCTGTTCACTGTTTAGATCGCTTTTTTATTATTTTTTTCTCTCTTGAAGAGTAACCTTGCCTATGAAAAAGGCTCTACGTAAACAACACTTGATGATGATATTATTATTATTATTATCTATAGCTGATGTGATCAACATGGTAACTCTCAACACTTGATGTTTTTCAGGGGAGAAGATCATGTTCACTAAAGGCGCCGAGTCTGCCGTCCTTCCTTACTCGACGGGCGGAGAAATAGAGAAGACGAGGCTGCACGTGGACGAGTTTGCTCTGGTGAGAGTGGACGGAGGTGTTGATGTGGAGAAAGCGTGATGTTTCTTTTCGTTTAGTTAGAAGTGTAAGCAGCTCAGAGCTGAGATCCAACAACCAAAAGCTCAGTAGGAAAGCTGAAGCTGGTTTCAGGCTCTGTTAGGTGTGTTTAACTGAGCCGGTCTCGTCTGCTGTGCAGTAGAGTGAATAAAGTGTGAACATGATTTCAGGCACTTTTACGTGCGAGTGTTCGTACTCAGCTTCACCCGGCTTCAGACTTCAGATTTTCTACATTTTCAGGAGAACTGTGTGTGTGTGTGTGTGTGTGTGTGTGTGTGAGAGACTCTGAAACCAAAGCAGTGTTTTATTTCTCACTCACTTTCTGAGACGCTTGTCCTGATGAGGGTGGTGGGTGGGGCTGGACACTGTTCCAGCACCAGGGGACACACCCTGGACAGGTCTCCAGTCTGTAATTAAAGTGTGCACAAATGATGATGAAGTAAAGGAGAATCATTTTCAAAAATGGAAAAAACGAAGAGTGTCAGTTTAGAGACCGTTCAGAATAAAGATCGTCCGATTCAGAATTCTCCTCGTCCCTGCTCTGTCCAAACCAGCAGCATGAAGTGTCCTCTGTGCGGGAAACAGACCTGCTGTAATTCGGAGTCTTGTGTCTCAGAAGGGACTGCGGACGCTGGTGGTGGCCTACAGGCTCTTCAGCGCCGAGGAGTTTAAGGAGGTGGAGCGTCGGATCCGCGAGGCTCGAACGGCCCTGCAGCAGAGAGAGGAGCGACTGGCCGAGACCTTCAACTTCATCGAGAAGGACCTGGAGGTGCTGGGAGCCACCGGAGTAGAAGACAAGTGAGAGACACACACACTCACTCACACTCTCACTCACACTCTCTCTCTCTCTCTCTCTCTCTCTCTCTCGATTTACTCATTAGCGGGTTTGGTTTGCTCACAGATTCACAACGGATTGTGCGACATTTCTTCAATTTGGGGGGGGGGGGCAGGGATTGTCTTAAATCTCACTCTCTCATTAAAAGTGTCACTCTTCCCAGTAGTGCTTCTGAATGGAGTTTAAAATGGAAAAAAGGGCACAGATTACACTCAACTGTGTGTGTGTGTGTGTGTGTGTGTGTGTGTTCAGGCTGCAGGAGAAGGTACAGGAGACGATTGAGGCTCTGCGGTTGGCGGGGATCAAGGTTTGGGTGCTGACGGGTGATAAACACGAGACGGCGGTGAGCGTCAGTCTCTCCTGTGGACATTTCCACCGAACCCTAAACATCCTGGAGCTCGTCCAGCAGAAATCGGACCACGAGTGTGCAGAGCAGCTCGGGAGACTCACTCGCAGGTTGGGTTACACACCTCCACGTATCGCGAGCCCCTCCGAGCGCGAGCCCCTCCCAGCCCCTCCGAGCGCGAGCCCCTCCCAGCCCCTCCGAGCGCGAGCCCCGCCGAGCGCGAGCCCATTTGGAAAATATCAATTTGCAATTTTTATATTTTGATCACAATTTATAGGAATGTTGCAGACGAGGGGTTTAAGTTCCAGATCTAGAAAACCTGAAACAAAAAGCTTTATTTTCAGAGTGTTTTAAAAAAATATTATTATTTATTCATATTAAATGGTAACAGTAATAATGTGTTTATTGAAAATTTATTTATATAAATATAAATCTTTCTTTTTTTCTTTTAATCTTTCAGGCAATTTTCACACGTATTTTCATCCTTTCTCTTAAAAAAATACTTGGTTTATTGTTCATTTATTTATTTATATGTAAAGAGTTTTCCAGTGTTACTATTTCTAAATGCAATAAACGCGCGCACACACACACGCACACGATTAATTGTTCATGTGAGTGTGTTTGCCACTAAAGAAAGGAAGGTGTGTGTGTGTGAGAACGAGAGAGAGTGTGTGTTAAACTGTGTGTGTGTGTGTGTGTGTGTGTGTGTGTGTGTGTGTGTGTGTGTATTTGTGCAGGATCAGGGAGGACCATGTGGTTCAGCACGGTCTGGTGGTGGACGGGGCAAGTCTGTCTCTGGCTCTGAGGAACCACGAGAAGATCTTCATGGAAGTGTGTAAGAACTGCTCGGCCGTGCTCTGCTGCAGGATGGCGCCGCTGCAGAAAGCCAAGGCAGGTCCCGCCTCACTGCCGTGTCTCATCGGTTCTAGGAGTCGTTCAGTTCCCTAAATCTGGAGAGATGGAGGAGAAATGTGTCAATCAAAAAGGGTTCAAATGAGTAAAGAAACTTAAAATCAGGTTTCGAACGTGCACGGAGGTCTTCATTAACCTCTGATGATGTCGCTGGTTCTTGATATTGTGGAGGCTCTTGAGGGGAACTGGATCTTGTTGTTTTCCTTCCGTTTAGTTAACTCTTTTTAAGACCTCCAGCACCGATCCTTGCTTCAAATTCAACCGGTGAATGTCCAGAGTAATGACAAACGGGAAGTGTGGAGAACAAACTCTATTTGCTGCTCCTAAATCACGGAGAGTAACATTAATATTGAATTTAAAACGATTTAATTTAAACATTAGTGAGGTTCTTTTTTTTTGGATAGAATTGATGTAAAGTCATAAAGCTTCTTTAGTTGTGCTGAAAAAGAATAAGAGCTTCTACACGTTTCAGAGAAAAACGAAGAAAAAAGAAAGGAAATCCCCGGATCTTCTCAGGCTAAGAGTTCTGAATGAGAGGAAACAGAACGCAGTTGAGCCAGAACTGTGTAAGCTGTAACGAAGGCGCATTCATTAACATTAAAAAGTGCTTTTCTAATTTAACAACCATTAACTCTGAGACTAGGCTGAACGGTTTGGAGAAATGTTGCTTTTTTTGCAAATTAAATGCAATTATTTTTTTAATACTCTTCCTCGGGTTCTTTTTACCTAAAAGTCCACTTTTTCCCAACTTGATGATTGGACGCTTAATAAGAATGCCAAACTAATTGAATAATTGGGGTTCGTTTGGATTAGACTTTCTCAGTCTGTCCTTCTTAACGATGGTAGGACGTTAAAACTTTTAAGATAAAAATGAACGTTTGGCTGGAAAGCACCTGATAAAGTCTCAGACGCCACGTACGCAGGTATTTTGGAGAACTCGATGCTGGATTGGTGGAAATCTTGCTTTTATTCTTCACTCCATGTGAGCCTCATGGCGTCGATGTGGAAAGTGAAGCCGCTTCACGCTGTGGTGCATGTTGGGTAGAACGCGGCGTGATGTAAATCGACTTTTCGCCCAATTATCCCTTTAAGGCAGACGTGTGTAAACCGGGTGTCTGAGGTCGGTCACTAATGTCCTCAGTCTGGGCTTAATCGCCCTTTTACTGCCACGCTGTCCTCCCCGAAGCACTGATGTCAGCGTGTGTTTGGCAGGTGGTGCGATTGCTGAAGACGTCTCCCGAGAAGCCCATCACGTTAGCCGTCGGGGACGGAGCCAACGACGTCAGTATGATCCAAGAGGCCCACGTTGGTATCGGTGAGTGCTCGCTATTAAAGACCGATCGCTCATTTCAGCGGCATTCAGAAACTCCGTCAAATCCAGGACGGAAAAAGTTCCAGAATGGACCTTCAAACTCTGATCGTCCGAACCGAATCTGCGTCAGAACACTTTCGCTGTTCTCGTTTTGAGTTTTGCCGTTTGTGGTAGACGTGCAGGACATGCAGAAGGTCCTAACGGCATTTCTCTCCGCTCACAGCGCAAAACTATACAAACACTCAAACACCAGGTTAAAGATCACCCAAAACCAGTATAAATACAACGGGCTGTCCCGGAGGCGACCACACAACCGGATTCACCAAATTTGGAAAGTCCAAGGGCGAAAAAGTTTCCCTTTGATTTCGGCTTTGGTTGGATTGTCATCCAAAACTGATCTTTTGATCTAACCCTAGTTCCGCTGACTTTTTGTTTGATTTGATCATAATGGATTAAAATGATGATCTCTATATTTTTTTTTCACCCCTAAACATAACGTAACACATTAAAAATGTGAAATCGCTGAAGAAATATGACAAAATCGTTTTTTTTATAATTTGGATAAAATTTTCCCGTGTCCAAAATACCATTCTAAGAATTGTTTCAAAATGAAATATTAAATAAATGCGACTTCAGTGTCTGTTTTTTTTTCGCTGCTTTTAGAGATTTTTTTTTTTTGACCCACGAATCATTTCCTGAAGCCTCCATCGATCGGCCCGTGGCCTCAGGCTGGCCGCGGGACCCGAGAGAAATGCAGCAAAATTAAAATGTTAATGGAAGCGCGAGCGGCGGACCTAACGGAGTTCGATTGTTTGCAGGCATCATGGGAAAAGAAGGAAGACAAGCTGTGCGAAACAGCGACTATGCAATCGCGAGGTTTAAATTCCTCGCCAAATTACTGCTGGTCCACGGCCACTTCTACTACATCCGAATCGCCACCCTCGTCCAGTACTTTTTTTACAAGGTACGTCCCGGAGAGGCGGGGCCGGGTTTCATTTTCATGATTTTTTTCCAAGTTTTAAATGACTGTCATGGAGGCATGTTGCTTAAAAGAAATCTTTGGTTTATTTTCTCGTAGAATGTGTGCTTTATCACACCCCAGTTTTTATACCAGTTCTTCTGTCTGTTTTCACAGCAAGTAAGTGTGTGTGTTTGTTTCTGTCCTTCATGGTGTGTGTTTTTCTTTTTTCTCGTTTTTAGTGGACGGTGTTCATGCGCTCTGTCTTGTCCTCCGTCTGATGCAGTTTTTCTGGGAAATACAGTAACACTTCATTCTAAAGGGCCCATATCTTACATGATCATTCACTCATGATATCTGTGTTTATTTACCGAAAACATGCACTTAATTTCATCCCTTTCAGACCGAGATGGGGAAAGGAGCTCCGTTCTGATTGGATGCTCTGTGCATCCGCAGTGCACCTTATAGCTTCAGCGTGAACAGGCGGAGCAAAAGCACTTAGAATAGGTGGATAGAACGGAGGGAACGGTTTACTGGGGGTTGGGTCATGAAGTAACAGGACATTTCGAAACAATGATTACAAAGTGTATCAAAGGCTTATTTGTAATTTAAGTAAGAAATGCAGTTTTCCACCAGATGGGCCCTTTAAAATCAGCTGTGATGCGGCGTGCTTACTGTAACATGGACGTTTGAACTTGGTGTCGGGGCGCTTTTATTAACCAGAGCGAATGAACGCTGTAACGTAACAATTTATGAGCCAGATGTTGTGAGAACGTCTCGAACGTTCATCCTGAAGGATTGTTTAGTTGAGGGCGATTAAGACGGGCAGTGTTGGTTTCTCCTTCCTCTGTGCCAGGTCTCACCCGCTCTCCGGTTTTGCAGACCCTGTATGACAGTGTGTATCTGACACTGTACAACATCTGCTTCACCTCCCTCCCCATCCTGGTGTACAGTCTCTTTGAGCAGCTGGTCCATCCACATGTGCTGCAGAGCAAACCAGCACTTTACAGGTAAATCACTCACTCAAACGGGCTCCAGATTAAGCTTTGATTAAGCTGGATTATACTTTTAATTCAGCATCCTGAAAGTGTGACAAACATAAATATATATATAAATATATAGAGCTCTGAATCATACACCTCTAAAGTTATTAAGAGTCTGCAGGACACTCGATGGTGTTCTGAATAAATGAAACGAACAGGTGGAGAAGAGTGACAGAAGACGGGGACCAGCAAGAGTGAAAGGGAGGGTTTACAGGGTGGTAGTGAGACCAGCTATGTTATACGGGTTGGAGACGATGATGAAAAGACAGTGGATTTGGAGGCCTCAGAGTTAAAGATGCTGAGATTTGTTTCTGGAGGGACGAGGTTGGACAGGGTTGGGGACGAGTACGTTAGAGGGACAGTTCGGGTTGGACGGTTTGGAGACAGAGAGTGAAGCGAGACTGTGTTGGTTTGGACACGTCCAGAGGAGAGGCGAGGAGACGGATGTTGAGGAAGGACAAAGAGGGTGGTGTATGGATGTGGTGAGAGAGGACATGCAGGTGTGAAAGAGGAAGATGCAGAGGACAGGAAGACATGGAGACAGAAGATCCACGGCGGAGACGCCTATCGGCAGCAGACAAAAGAAGGAGCTTTTGAATCTTAGAACCTTGTGGAGAACTCGAAAAACAGCAAACAGAGAATTTAGGATCAAGTTTGTTCAAATAGACAAACCTCATTAATCAATTAAAACTCGTTCATTAGAGTTATTTTAATTAACAGCCAGTAGAGCGTTATTTTTCCTCCTTCTGTGAACCAGTTTCAACGGAAAAAGCAAAACTAGGCATAAAAACTGACCCGTCTGTTTTGTCTCATGTTTCCAGAGATATCAGTAAAAACTCGATGCTTTCCTTCAAAACCTTTTTGTATTGGACGATCCTGGGCTTCTGCCACGCCTTCGTCTTCTTCTTCGGCTCCTACATCTTGATGGGGGAGGACACCACGCTGATGGGAAATGGACAGGTCTGAGTCCACGCACACACGAACGCACACGTCTGGCCAGGACATGGGGTTTCTGCACGTCTCATTTTTGTCCGGCTCATCTCAAAGTGAAGTGAAAGTGACTATTGTGAATCACAGCAAAATGCATCTGCTTTTAACAACCACACACAACGTCTAGCAGGGGGCAGCCATATCCAGATCCCGGGGAGCAGTTATGGGGATGGTACCTTGATCAAGGGAACCTCGGGGCATACTGCTGGTCTGGGATTGGAAACCACAATTTTCCGATTCCGTTTCCGCTTCCCTAAACACTAGACCGCCGCTGGGGGATTTAAACCCCTCTAGTTAGTTTAGGCTCTTGCGCAGCTTCTCCTAAGTGTCCCGAGGAGTGAGTGTCCCCCTTCTTACAAGGGGGTGGTGCACCAATCAGGTAACTGGAGTAGTGAAGAGAGAAGAGTCTTGAGCGTGGGGAGAGAAGGTGGAGGAGCTTGAGGACTGTAACCCTAAGTGGATCCAGAAGTGTCTGAATTTAGAGGCAGACTGCAGGTTGGAAGAAGATCTGAGGTTGCAAGTGGGAGAACATGGAGAACTGTTCTGAGAACTAGCAAGGAGCGAAGGCCAGAAATGCATATTCATCTAATGTTTTCTGAAACCATCACCTGTGAAGCAGGTCAGAAACCAAGATCTACAATCAGCCGAGCTGATGATTGATTTCACGACCGATTAAAGAAACTGCACCCAGCTTCCACACAATATTTATTCCAGAAGAAATACGAGTGTAGACGCTCCAAACGGGGGAGTTTGTCTCACTGCAGCGAAAGGGATTGTACGGCAGAATGCCACTCGTCTGTAGAGGTTTGCTTGTTTTCGCTCCATTTCTTTCACCTTCCTTTTCATCTGTCTTTCTTTTTTTTTCTCTTTTCTTTCCACGCTCTGCATGTTCTCAGATTGTACGAGCTAACAGGCAGCTGGTAAGAGTTGATTGGATTACAGTCGATGCATGTCCCCCCCCTTTAATACGAGCAGCCGTCTCTGCAGCATGGTTTTCCAGCCCGTTCCAGAGCCACTCATCAGTGTTCTTTTGATGTAGTGCCATCTCCAATTACAGGAACGCGCTGCCACACGGTGTTGGAGATGTTCTCCCACTCAGCTTTGCATGACAGAAGAAAAAAAAAAAAATAGCTTCCGACGTTCTCCCGATTTTGTCCCCAAGCCAAGCACTGACTGCTACTTGGTTTAGGTTAAACTGATTTAACGGCCTCGAGGTGTTTTGACGTAGAACTTTAGTGCCGATGATGGTTTTTAAGTCTTTTTTTTTTTTTTTTTTTTTATATAAAAAGGTTCCTTTTTGTTTTTGCAGATGTTTGGGAACTGGACTTTTGGCACTTTAGTGTTCACCGTGATGGTCATTACAGTCACCTTAAAGGTAAGCAGACTTCAGAAGACCAGGGCTGTTACTGTAGAATCTTCAAGAAATCAATTCAACCGTTATTTACAATGAAAAGATGAAAAGAGGACTCGAAAATAGAAATAACTTGATTTTTAACAAACCAAGTCCAGCCTGTAATTCAGTATATTTTGATGGGAAGTTAAATATAGTAGACATGATACACTAATCCGCCACAACATTAAAGCCCCAGTTGGGTGCAGTGAACACTGATGGTTCCAGGTTCTCCTGTCAGTGGCGGAGGTATAAGACAGTAATGGAACAGTCTGTTGATGTTTGAAGCAGGAAAAATGGACGAGTGTAAAGATCTGAGGAGCTCTGTGATGACGAGATGAACTGGGTCAGAATTCTCCAACACTGCAGGTCCAGTGAGGTGTTCCGGGTGTTCAGTGGTCAGTACCAACCAAAAGAGCTTCAAGGATGGAGAACCAGTGAACCAATAATAAGTGCGGAGTGAAGGAATGAATAGTCTGGTCCCACAGAGCTGCTGAAGAAGTTCTGGTTCTGATAGGGTGTCGGAACAGAGTGTAGATGTGTATGGAGTTGAAGGCCAGTCAGAGTGTCCATACTGTCCACCAAAGTACCTTCAAGGGATATCAGAACTGGACCATGAAGTGATGGAAGAAGGTTGGCTGATTGGGATGGATATCGTTCTCTTTGCCATCATGTGGACGCCCAGGTGTGTGTGTGTGTCCTTACCTGGGGAAGAGACCCCAGGAGGGACTATGGTATACCGGCAGAGGCAGTGTGACACTCTGGACAATGATCTGCAGGGAAACCCTGCACCTAAACGTCTCTGCAGACCGAGTTCCCCCTTCCTGGTGAACGTGTCCGCTAATGGCAGTTCTCTTTCAGCAGGACAGCGCTCCCTCACACTGAAACACTGTTCAGGAACCAGCTGAGTTCAAGGTGTTCCTCCAAGTTCCTCACATCTCAGTCCTGTGGACCTACTTTCCAATTTGGAGGACTCAAAGGATCAGGAACCACAGCTCACCTTCAGCAGAGTCCAAGTCTCAGAGCTGTTTTGGAGGCACGAGGGGAACAAAAAAATTTGTGAACAAATACATTCTGTTGAAGATCTTCCAAAAGTTTTAGTTCCCTCGACAGCAGAACACCTTGCTTTTAGAAATGGAACTAAAAGGGCTTTTAGGCTCAGATTACTGCACCTCTCAGACCCTCGCTGTGTTTTACACGTTGGGAAGGAATTAATTGCACCGAGTTGAATGTATTTTCATGAAATTCTTCTTTTCTCTTCCGCACTGTCCACAGCTGGCCCTGGAGACGCACTTCTGGACGTGGATGAACCACTTTGTCACGTGGGGTTCCATCGCCTTCTACTTCATCTTCTCCCTGTTCTACGGAGGAATCATCTGGTACTGCAACGTTTATCCTTCCGTGATGCACAAAACAGAACACCCCACACATTAAATCTGTTCTGAATATCAGCTTCAGCCCAGAACATCATCTCTGCTGAGGCCCATTCTTCACAGGAGCATCTTTGGACTGCTGCCTGTTTCGTTTTCTTTCTAAACAGAGAGCAAAACACTAAACCGCTCTGCAGAAGCGTCTGCTCAGTGTTAATAAATTCATTTATTTTACTGCAGACCAGTAAAGAGACTAAATACACCCTGAAAATGCAAAGTTAATGATCATGTAGTTTAATGATCATGTCTGTGGTTCCCAGACTGGAGACAAGAACCCGCTGATTACTTGTTCTAGGTACGTCCTGCAGCACTTTAGTAGAGTAGAGAGTAGAGTAGAGTGATCTTTTATTCTCCCACGAATGGGAAATTTGGGCGTTACAGGGCTCTTATAAAAAAGACAGGTGTACAGAAAGAAAGGAAAAAATATATAAAGATATAGAGAGAGAACAGGAACAAGTACAGGAGAAAAGTAGAGGAGCTATAAATAAATAATAAATTATCTATATATATATATATCTATATACATATCTACAGAGTAATATACACGGTAATAAGTTTTGAATGAATTATACATATAAATAACAAGTAGCAAAATATAAATATAGCAAAAATATGAATATAAATGTAACAATAAATAATACATGTAATAATGTAGTAATAATAATAATATACAACAATAATAATAATATTATTTTTACTATTCTCTTTTATTATTGTTTTAGTAATTAGTGGAAAGTATTTAGTTACTTGGTATCTAAAAACTGACCTGTTTTTTAAAAGGGTAGATGTTAATATGGTACATCAGACACGATACACAGTGTAGAGCGCCCTTAAGTTAATGTCAAAGAGAAGCCAGTTGCATTCTGGGAAGGGATTTTGTTGTAATTTTAAGTTGAGTCATTCTTAACAAATCTTTAAAAAAAGACCTTTAAAACCAGACCAGTCTTCCAGTAATTTGTATTAAAACTTTACATACTGTGGGAAATGTGACATAATCATAATCTAATAATGAATCTGACCATGAAATTCTAAAAATCAGTAAAAGAATTATGTAGAAAGTTGGTCGTTTTAATCGAATTTCATTCCGTCATAGTCGTTTACAGCTCTTCATGAGTCTGACTTTTATTTCATTTTATTTATTTTTTAAATGATTAAAAAGGCCTTGAAGAAGCCATCGTTTTTGGAGATGTGAGGTTTGATTCTGAAGGCAGTGCGGTGTCTGTAGATGAATTTTGTTTTGTTTCTTGGAGCACAGCCGTGGCCAAAAATTTTGAGACTGACAGGTTTTGGTTTTCACAGTTTCAAAAGCTTCAGTGGTTTTAGATCTTATGGTCAGCTGTTTCTATGGTAACTGAGGTAGAATTGCAAAAGCTTTTATTGACAATTACATTACGTTTATGTAAATCAGTATCTGCAGTTTTGGTTCTTCTTTTTCAAGAGCTCCACATTTCACCCTGACATGCTGTCAGTCAACCTCTGGGTCAAATCCACAAATTCTGACAAACTCCAAACTTTGATTCTGCAGGATGTTAGTTTGTCCACCTACTTCTTGAGGATTGACCAAGTTCTCAATGGGATGAAGGTCTGGGGAGTTTCCTGGCCATGGACCCAAAATTTGGATGTTTTGTTGCCTGAAACACTTGGTGATCACTTTTGCCTTTCGGTACGGAGCTCCATCATGCTGGAAAAATCTGTTCTTCACCAAACTGGGGGCAGCGGTGGTCTAGTGGTGAGGGAGTTGCCCCGCATCAGAAGATTGTGGGTTCGATTTCCTCACAAGTAGGTTGCCCTGAGGTACCCCTGAGCAAGGTACCATCCCTGTCACTGCTCCCCGGGCGCTGTCAATAGCTGCCCACTGCTGCACGGTGTTTGAGTGCATGGGTTAAAAGCAGAGGTCCAATTTCGTTGTGGTTCACTGTGTGCTGTGCTGTGACCTCGCAATGACCAGGGTTGTCACTTTCACTTTCCCTTTCAAACTGTTGAACTTGGATGGTTGGGAGAAGTTGTTCTCGAAGGATGTTTTGGTTCCATTCTTGACTATTCATGACTGTTATTCAGCTAAATTGTGAGTGAGTGAGTCACTCCCTCAGCTGAGAAGCTCCACACATGGATGATCTCATGATGCCTTACTGCCGGCAGGAAACAGGAGTGATGGTAGTCCTCACCTTTTACTTTTCCAAACAATCTTGATTCTGGATGTCCCGAGGCTGGAACGGGCTGGAAACAATAGGGAAGGGGATTCATCAAAGAAAATGAATTTACCCCAGTCTTCAGCAGTCCAATTCCTGTACCTTCTGCAGAAGATCAGTCTGTCTCTGATGTGTTTCTTGGAGAGGAGTGTCGTCTTTGCTGTCCTTCTTGACACCATGCTATCCTCCAAAGTCTTCGCCTCAGTGTGGGTGCAGATGGACTCGAACCTTCCTGCTGTCGTTCCTGAACACCGGTTGCACCCCGATCCTGCAGACAAATCAACTTTAGGAGACGAACTTGGACTTTCTTGGGTGTCCTGAAGCCTCTTCAAAACCATGGAACCTCTCTTCATGAAGTTCTTGATGATCTGATAAAAGGTTGATTTAGTTACAATCTTACCAGCAGCAGGATCCTCGCCTGCGAAGCCCTTTTTGTTCAAAGCAATCATGACTGCATGTTTCCTTGCAGGTAACCATGGTTACCAGAGGAAGAATAATGACAATCAGCATGACGGATCCTCATCTCCAGCCTTGTCCTCCTCAGTGCTCTCACCCGTGTTAATGCCAGGATCACTGAAATGATCCTACAGCAGGTCCTTTTGTGGCTGAAATTCAGTGGAAATGTGTTTTTTGGGGGGATTAAGTTCATTTTCATGCTAAAGAGGGCCTTTGCAAATAGCTTCAGTTCATCTGATCATCTTCAGAACATTCTGGAGTTGAAATTACCATCAAAAACACTGAAACTTTGTGAAAATGAATATTTGTCATTCTCAAAACTTCTGGCCACGGCTGTAATATTTGAGCTGTGTTTTGTGATGGCGAAGAACCACAGCAGCCACACTGATCCTAATCACGTCTGGCCGGTAATGAATAGACTTTGCTGTCAGAACCCATTTTCTCATCCGCCCTGGAGACGGAGGGAGGGATGGAGGGAGGGGGCTGTGTGGAAGTGGAGAGAGGAGCACTCGTGTCTCCAGACGTCTTTTCATTACAGGGTTGATTTCCTGTCTGAGTCACGCTCAGCTCAGCTCCCTGCAGTTTACTCTTTACAACCAATCGCTGTTAAACATTTTATCCGGATTAAAGCTGCCTTTCCTTCATCAGAGATCAGATAATCCTGATTATCCTGACAATAAAGAATCCGAAATGTATACAACAGATCAAACAAGAACAGCCTTTCAGGGAAGCCAGTGGAAGTGAACGCAGTTACATTTGGAGTCGTTTTTTTCTTTCATTCTTCCTGAAGTGAGCAGCGTCCGACGGACTTCTGACTCACTCGCATTGAGCAGGGTACCGTTATCCACCAGGGGGCGCCATTAGCAATTAAAATGGCCATTTTACTCTCATGGAGCTTTCGAACCATTTTTTTAGTCCAGGGACCTGTTTTTGGATATTAAACAGGACTGATCAGTGATTCTCTTTATATAGAGATATGAAAGGGTGCAATTTAAATTCTACATTCTTCAAGATTGAGAAGATCGTTTGTCTCCATGTCTTCCTGTCCTCTGTATCTTCCTCTTTCACACTGTCCTCTCTCCCCACATCCACAAAACTCCTCTTTCCTGGGAGCTCCATCCTCAACATCCTGATACACTCCCCGTCTCTGCTCTGGACATGTCCAAACCAGCACAGTCTCACTTCTCTCACTTGGTCTCCAAACCGTCCAACCTGAGCTGTGCATCTAATGTACTCGTCCCTAATCCTGTCCATCCTGGTCCCTCCCAACGCATTTCTCAGCATCTTTAACTCTGACACCTCCAGCTCCCCCCCCCCTCCGTTTCATCAATGTCTCCAACCTGTATAACATAGCAGATCTCACTACTGTCCTGTTAAACCTTCCCTTTAAATGATTTTGGGTCAAAAATGTCAGTAAGGAAGTGAATTTCAACCCTCAAGGATCTAAAATGGAAAATGGACACAATTGGTTCTTTTGGGATTTACGACGAACAGCGTTGCTGCTTAAACTGAACCGTGTTCTTCCTCCCCCTACAGGCCCTTCCTGCACACGCAGGACATGTACTTTGTCTTCGTCCAGCTGCTGTCCAGTGGCTCGGCATGGTTCGCCATCATCATCATCGTCATCACCTGCCTGTTCCCCGACGTCATCAAGAAAGTCTTTTACAGGCACATGCAGCCAACCAGCACACAGAAGTCTCAGGTGAGTGTGTCCCGTCCCGTCCCGTCCCGTCCCCTCCCCCGAGGTTCTCGGGGCAGCACTCTGAGCGGGACGGCTGGACGCTGTTCTGAAACTTTGCATGTGCATCACGTGAACCACGACTCACGAAGCTCCCGCTGAAGAACTGATACTAATCTACAGAAAGCATGTCGCCCACACTGCAGCATGGCTTTCACTGGCGCCACACACACACACACACACACACACACACACACACACACACACGGAGTCATTCAGACACTCAGAGGCTCATTGTTGTTGCTTTAGGTGCTAAAACACTGCTGTTTCCTGTTTAACTCCTCTTCACCCAAAACCGTCAGCAGACTGGGTCGACTGCTCGTTTCTCTCGATGCAAACCTTCATGATCTCACAATCCTGAGTGTTTGATTCTTTATTTTAAAAAATGTCCAATTTTCTGCACAAATCTCTAGCAGAAACGGGGGTCAAATGACTTGGGATGAAGGTTTGACCTTACCTTGCCTCTAAAGTTCAGCAGGGTTGTGTGGGAAGAGTTGTGATTTTGGGAGTCGGAACTTCCTGGTGAGACTCTCCGCTGAACCGGATCGTGAACAGATTCTCATCCCGAGCAAACCCCAGAGAGCAGCGGGTTCACCAGCACAAGTGCTGAATCAGTCTCTGATTCTGCTGTTTTTTATTTGGTGAAGACGCCTGGGACAGTTGGTGGACGTTTTGTGGGGGTTTTTTGTTTGTTTTGGGCTTCTTTTTTTTTTTTTTTAAAGTACTTCCTAATAATCCACCATAACACTGAGCAGGAAGAGACTCGTGATCCTGAGCTGTAGTAGAAATTAGGAGCTAAGAGTTCACCACGAGGGAATGATTTAAATGGACACAGTGGACCACAGGACAACTAATACTGAGTCCTAAAAGCAGACCCAAGCCTAAGCACTATGGTTTATTCAGTGTCTTTGTCCTCTGTGGATTATTTTAGTATCCAGTATGAATGATTGATTTTCCACTGTTTAACTCATGGAGGAAGTGAGTTCTAGACCAGTGGATGGAAGGTGCAGCTGAGCAGGTTCTTCAGGCTCATCTGTTGAATTGGGTCAGGAGGCAAGCCACCGCATCCAGCTGCTGACAGAAGTGTGCTCTCTGATTCTGTTTCCTGTCTTTTTTAGGTCACTGTCTAGTGTGTGTGTGTGTGTGTAAATTGTAGTGTCTTCAGTGTCCTCACCGTGTGTGTCTTAATGTATTTCTGGGGGTTTTAGATCTGCAGGAGAATCTTTGTTAATGATTATCGAGTGTCGCCATGCTGACAGCTGCATTATGCAAATAAGCCTCAGGGTTTTTTTACTGCACCATTAGAGCTCTTACCAGGTCTGGGCAGGTTTGATGGATCACCATGATTTCAGAAAAGTCCTTCACTAATTTATCAAAGTTCCCACATAATTCAGTGATGAAGTAAATATTTCAAAACATACAAAACCTTGTGTCTCCAAAGGGTCACTATAGAATTATTTTATTTATTTTTTTTATTCTACAATTTTGGACCATTTCTTTTTTTCGAAAAAGCTCCATCAGCGAAGCCTCTGAAAGAGAAGGACCCGAGTGAGGAGCGTAAGCGGCTCGGACTCGCTCTGAAAGACTCTTTACACGCGAAGCAGGAACGTGGGCTTCGATCTTCCAGGGTCGCTCTGTTGCTCCAGCAGCGCTCTAGTGATTTTAAAGCATAAAGATTAAATGAGGGATATAGAGTGATGTTTGTCCATTACCTGCAGCTGTCGTGTCTGTGTGTCTGTGTGTCTTTGTGTTTGTTGTTCTGTCTTGTGTCCCTTTCACTGATCCTGTGTGTGTTTCACCCCCTCTCGCTGTAGATGTACTCCAACCACGTCGCTATAGGTGACGACTTCATCGCTCTGCAGCCGCTGTCCAGAGCCAAGAATCAGCTGGGAAAGATTAGGTAGAGTAGGAACAGCCGTCCCCGTCCCCGTCCCAGCCCCCGTCCCCCCAGTCTCGTGATGCATGCTGTGGAAAAACAAACTAACCAGCATTCAGGGTAACGGGGTGAACGGGACGGGGGCTAAATAAAGGAAAGTGGGAGGGAGGGTGAGGACAAAACGAACCCTGAGACAAGACCCCAACGTCACACAGTTCACCCTGCATGCCTGCAGAGTAATATAAAAACACCCCCCAACCTGCATGACTGTCTCTCTCTCGCGCTCTCTCTCTGTCTCTCTCTCTCTCGCGCTCTCTCTCTGTCTCTCTCTCTCTCTCTCTGTCTCTCTCTCTGTCTCTCTCTCTCTCTCTCTCTCTTTTACTGTCTCTCTCTCTCTCCCTCTCTCTCTCTCTCTCTCTCTCTCTCTCTCTCTGTCTCTCTCTCTCTCTCTCTCTCTTTTACTGTCTCTCTCTCTCTCTTTTACTGTCTCTCTCTGTGTCTCTCTCTCTC
The DNA here is from genome assembly GCA_017165825.1 of Hepsetus odoe. Classification (NCBI taxonomy): domain Eukaryota; kingdom Metazoa; phylum Chordata; class Actinopteri; order Characiformes; family Hepsetidae; genus Hepsetus; species Hepsetus odoe. Next base: position 24,972,977 of record CM029380.1, read on the forward strand.
TCTCTCTCTGCTTTACAGTCTGTGCAGATTTATAGTCTCACATGAAGTATCCCTGCTCGACACCTTGGCACAGAACGAGTGAAAACATCTTAAAGCTGCTTTAGGTTTATTTATTTCTTCACACGTTCTTTCATTTATTAGTTCTGGAGGTAAAAACAGCCCAGGATCTCATCTACAGCCGCACCCTAAAGCAGAACCGTCCCGTTTCAGCAGCAGTTCTGTTTCTATAATCTCCGGAAACACATCTGGCTCGACTCCGTCACCGCGTTCGTCCACAAGAGAATTATTTCCGGGAGAGCGAATGTTGAGAACCTTCCGTGCTAATTTAATGTCCACAAAAATAAACCCTTCAATCAGGCCCTTTTCTGAAATCTGGCCCTGTTTGTTCCCCAGTATGTTTATGTTCTACAGAAATCGTGTGCCGAATGTGTTTTATATGACCAGGGGTGTGCAAACTTGTTCCAAATAAATGCAGAGTGAAAGAATACTGAAGGAAATTTACAAAAACCTAAAAAACCTTTTAAACCAACAGAGGCAGGAGAACAGCTCCCAGTAGTCTTTACCTTATTACCATGATGAAGGTTTTTATACAGCTTTGTGTCGTTTCTGTCCTCCGCCCTGCCGAGTTTGTCTCGGGAAGAGACACCGGACACGTTCAGGATGGGTTCACTTGCCAAGGTGCCTTTTTTAAAATTCATGAATTAATTAATTTATCTATTTATTTGCAGACTGTGTAGATTTAATCTCCACTGCCAGGTCAGCAGACAGTCTTCCTGTGGACGTGTCCATTCTCTGTCCTCAGATTCCTTCCTCTGCAGCTGCAGTGGGACGGTCTTTATAGGACGCTGGTCGGAATCCCACTCGGGTCATATTTAAGATCTTTCGTCCTTCGGCTGAACTTGTACTGTTTAATCTGGAGAAGTCGGCTTTCTGCGGCTGATCACATGATCAAAACTAAATCTAATAAGTGAAAGTGACTTGGTCAAGGTCAACACGGTGACCCACTACCAAATCCAGCCTCTGTATTCAACACACACACCGTCCAGCAGAGGGAAGACATATCCAGCCCCCGGGGAGCAGTGATGGGACGGTACCTTAATAAAGGGTACCTCAGGACAACTTGCTGGTCTAGGATTCGAACCTATGACCTTCTGATTCTGGGACCCTGTCCCTCCACATTCAAACAGCCATTCTTTAGTCTCCATCGTGCCCAAATAAGGAGCCGGAGGTCTGAGCTGATTGTTTTTCTGGGAAACGAGAACAGAATTTAAAAAACAAAAAAAAATATCTTCCTTGGTCTGTCCATGTTTTCACCCGAATATCTTTAGAGTATTTGTATTCTGAAGTAATTAAGGGATTAAAATACACATTACAAACTTCCAGATTACTGACCATTCTGAACAGCGCTCATTTACATATTATAGAGCTCATTTACATATTAAATTGATCAATAACATGTCTGTATATTACAGAGCTCATTTAAACGTTACAGTAATCGGCCTTAAGGTACAGTAGTAAGAATGTAGAGGGAGGTCGTGTAGAACTCATTTGGACTATTAGTCCTAAAATATTGGACCCCAGAAGTAAAGGTGATGGCGTGGAGTGAAAACGTGACCCCAGAGTCCATCGGGGCAGTAAATTTAGACATTCTGACCAAAAACGACCAGTTTCTCGTTTGAACGGGATTTTAAGCAGCGTTCTGTAAAGCTCGTCCAACCTGGAACACATCTGTGGGCAGAACCTAGATGGGTGGGTTCTCCGGGGGGAAGTGCACGGCCTGCTGAAGTGCGAGAAGCTCCCCTCCCTGCACGTCTGCGTTAGAGCTCGAGCAGCCCGAACCCCTCGCTCGGGCGCTGCTTCCTGTTCGTGACTTCGGCGCTGAGCTGCATGCAGCGCCAGGCTTTTCAACGAGCAGAGAAAATGAAGTCCAGTCCACGTGACTCGATCGAGCAGTGAACCTTCTGCATACATCCCTGTTTGTTTATTTATTTTAAACTTCTCAGAAGTGTCTGCCGTCGAGCTCTTCCACAGTGGACCTGGGCCATTTTCATGCTCGCTTTATGCTCCTTTTGTATTGATTTCTTAAAGATATGCTCCGCCCTCCTGTTTTCCTCGTTGGCGCCTCTTAACCAGCTGTTCTGTCCTTCCAGATGGAAGAGGATAAAGTTTCAGTCGGCTCAGAATATGACTCTGCTGAAGGCAGGGACAGAGAGGAGGACAATTGGCAACTGCTAGCTGCTGCTTCTTCCCCTGCCTTGGTGCAGCCCCCTCCCTCCCCTAGGTAGTACGGCCCAGCCTAGCCCCGTGTGTGTGTGTGTGTGTGTGTGTGTGTGTGGTCAGGGATGTTGAGGATGCTGCAGATTAACTGCTGAAAGTGAAAAGATTAGGGCTGGCGATCTGTCTGGTTATCAAGAACAATAGAACAACATTCACAAACAGCGAGCTAATGCTGAGTCTGCAGCTTTCCAGAATGAAAGAGTGGAACGATTGTCCGGCACCCTTCAGACCCGTTTTGCTAAATAAGCTGCATAAATGACCCATTTCTAGTTTTTGTGACATCACAAAATCCTGTATGCACATTCATGTTGAGGTCATGAACAGCAGAATACAGGTAGGCAGAGCAGAGAGCTCGTTTGCATATGAGTGCTCATTTACATATTGCACAAACCAGTCAAAGGCACAGTAAAAAGGGGGCGTGGCTTAATGTTTAGACAATGGGGCTTTATTCAGAGGTTCGGGGGTTCAGTCCCCTGGATTTGCAGGAGAAATGTGGGCAGAAATGTACTTCCACCGCTTCCCCCATAACCCCCCCCCCCCCCCGAACTACCCCCGGGGAGCAGCTCCTGGGGGGGTGTAGGATGCGTTAAAGCAGAGGATCAAATCAAGTTTAGGTTAGAGTGCAAACACAAATTGAATAAGGCCTTCCCACATCCCTGTGTGTGTGTGTGTGTGTGTGTGTGTGTGTGTGTGTGTGTGTGTGTTAACTGTAATCACTCCACCCCCACCCCCCTGTATTCACATCACCTTGACCCCAGTCACCCCACAGCTCGTCATGTGGAGAACGATTGTGGTTCTGTTCTGATTTGTCACCATCGTGCCTTCAGTGGATCTGCCTGTTTAATAACCTCGTCTTTTTAAATGTGTGTATGATTTCAAATCTTCATTTATTATAATTCTGATGTTTGAGGAAATTATTTCTTGTAAACTCTTTACGGTTCTGTTCCTCCTCAGAGAGAAAGTTCCACTGTGTAGACGTGACTGAGCTGTGTGTGTTTCTGATGGTGAATAAATGTGTCTCTGTGTTTACACCTCAGTAAAGTCTGATCCTCTCTGATCCTCTTCCACCCACTCAGATCCACTCCGACCCACTCAGATCCTCTTCCACCCACTCCGACCCACTCAGATCCTCTTCCACCCACTCCGACCCACTCAGATCCTCTTCCACCCTCTCAGATCCACTCCGACCCACTCAGATCCTCTTCCACCCACTCCGACCCACTCAGATCCTCATCCACCCACTCAGATCCACTCCGACCCACTCAGATCCTCTTCCACCCTCTCAGACCCACTCCGACCCACTCAGATCCTCATCCACCCACTCAGATCCACTCCGACCCACTCAGATCCTCTTCCACCCACTCAGATCCACTCCGACCCACTCAGATCCTCTTCCACCCACTCCGACCCACTCTGATCCTCTTCCACCCACTCAGATCCACTCTTATCCTCTTCCACCCACTCCGACCCACTCTTATCCTCTTCCACCCACTCAGATCAACTCCGACCCACTCAGATCCTCTTCCACCCACTCAGATCCACTCCAACCCACTCAGATCCTCTTCCACCCTCTCAGATCCACTCCGACCCACTCAGATCCACTCCGACCCACTCAGATCCTCTCGTATCCGGCTGTTCTGTTCAGCGGATCAGTTTAAGCCACATTTGTTTTCAGGTCTGTATCTCTGGACGTGTCTCTGATCAGAGGGTTCTGACAGACAGAGACACTGTACCGATGAAAATCAGTACCATCACAATATTACTGCGTTTCTTCAGCGTGTCCATCTTTTTTCCGTCTTTCAGAATCAGAAACTCTTTGCTGATCCCGAGGGAGATCCACCAGTAAACACAGAAAACAAACAAAATTAGAAGAAAAAGAAACGTTGAATATATTTCACTGTTATCACAGCTCACATGCCAAAATAAAATATTTATGTTAAATATTAATATCTAATATATATTCATTACCAAAAAAAAATCATTAATCAAATGATTAAAATCAAAATCACAAAATCACAAGATATTAAATGAATAAATGTGGAATCTTTATTTAATAATGCTGGAAAATATCACAATTCTTGCAAAATCGATTTATATTTATAAAGAGAATGAAGAAGGGATGGGAGGGAAAGGCAGAAAAAGAGAGACGGTGTGGGAGAGGATGAAATGGATAAGTGTATAAAGGAGGGACACTTACCTTCCTGCAGGAGGGACAGGACATGGATAAACACACATTGTGTTTATTTATTTTTCCTCTTTTTAACTTTCATTTCTAACATTAATCTGCCTCACTGTCTCCCCATCCATCCGCCTGTCTGTCGGTCTGTCTATTTGTCTGTATGTTCATCTGTCTTTGTATTGGTAGGTCTGTCTGTCTACCTGTCTATCTCTGTCTTTCTCTCGCTCTGTCCGTTCGTCAGGTTTCTGTTTCAGAAAAGGGAGAAATTAAAGTTTATGTGCTGGATCTCCGCAGCTTCTGGTTTCTTTTTACTGAAGGACTGATGAGATAAATGATGGACACTCGCCTTCCTGCAGGAGGGGACAGGACATGGTGGGCGGACAGTAAACACATGGGGTTGGATTTATTTGAACATAAGTTTGATTTTTGGAACATCTACATCCTTTCTGCTCCGATCGACACCAACACTCAGTGTTCCCCGGATCACCGTGCAGCAGACGGCGCCCCCTGCAGCCCACAGCGATGCTGAAGGGAGTGAAACGCTGTCGGACGTCCGTCGTGCAGCGTGGTTTACTGCTCCACGCGCCTCCTTTTAACTGGAGGCGGGCGTCGGACTCGGAGCGCCGGCCTGCTTTTTCATTAGCGGGTCACGGTACCGGGTCGGCGCCGATCAGCGCTGATGACTCTGTTTACAGCAGCACACCGTTTAATCTCCTCCCGTCCGGCCCGGTGTCGATCTAGCAGAACCGCATCCCATGAACTTTCATTCTGAGAAAACCTTTCTCCGTTCACCAGCTTCAGGCCTCCCTCCTCCTCTTCCTCCTCTTCTTCCTCCTCCTCCTCCTCCTCCTCTTCCTCCTCTTCTCGCACAAGCCTCAATAAAGTCCGAGCACCTCATCCATCAGAACCGAGTCCACTTTTACTACATGCTGCATGTTTTTAAAGGGTCCAGATCCTCCTCTCACTGTCCCCTTCACACTCCCCCTCACTGTCCCCTCCACACTCCCCTCACTGTCCCCTCACTGTCCCCTTCACACTCCCCTCACTGTCCCCTTCACACTCTATACCCTATGTGTATTCTTTCATTTGTATAAGACTGTAATATTTTGGGAAGAGTGTTTGCAGGATGGTGATTTGTTCCTGTCAGTATTCAGAATTGTCAGTTTCTCTTTTGTCAGTGAGAACATGGAACCGTTCTCTGTAAATATTTCAGTTTATTCTGAAAGCGGAGGATCGTCTGCTCTCTAAAGCTGTAATGTTTCAGTGGAACCGTGAGGAGTGACCTCATGATCCTGTGTGTGTGTGTGTGTGTGTGTGTGTGTGTGTGTGTGTGTGAGAGCGACAGGACTGTGTGGGTCGCGCTGTAATTTGATTACATGATCCGGACGTGCTCCGGTCAAGGACGTCCTAAACCCATCCGTCTTCTCAACAGTGGGCGTGTCTTAAAGCCCCGCCTTCTGTCCACCCACACTGCGTGATGTGTCTAAGGCTCATCCCTCCATCCGTCTATCCATCCATTCATTTAAAATGCATGCTTGTTTGATTTTAATATTTCTCTTCTTCCCTTCTTTCTCTCCATCTCTCTGTTCTTCTCTCCAATCACCTTCACTTATCTTTTCTCTGTCTTTCTTTCCTCCTCCTCTCTTTCACTGGTTTTTTTCTCCCATCTTTCTACTCTCAACACTTTTTCCATTCCATCTTTATTTCTATTGCCACTCCCACCCTCTTTCCATTCACTTCTTTTTCCCGTCTTTTTTTTTGCTTTCTCTTTCCCCTGCACTTCCTTTTTCTTTATCACCCCTCTCTCTCTCTCTCTCTCTCTCTCTCTCTCTCTCTCTCTCTCTCCTGTAGTTTATTGAGGCCTATACAGGGATCAGCTGTATGGACTCCGTGTGTTGTGTCTCGGAGGGCCGGAGCGGATGTTCCCGATTGGCCGAGCTGCTGGAGCGACTGATTGGCCGCTGGGACCCCCGCGCTGCCAGGTGCGACTCCTCTCTCTCTCACTTCTGCTGCAAACAGTCCGACTACAAACTGGAGCGGGAGGAGGCGGCGGAGGAGTGAGAAACATCCCCCAGAGTAGCTGGGAGAGAGGTGGACGGTCAGAGGGACAGTAAACATGCCTTTATAAAATTGTGCTGAAGTGCTTTTCCCAGACTGGGGAAGTGGAATTTCCTCGCCGTCAGAAGGAAAACATCTCAGAGATGGAAAAAAGTCCAACTTTTCCTTTAATATTTTTCACTAAAGGGACGCTGGACAAACGGAAACCCCCTTCTGATGATGTAAGATGAAGCTGGGGGTCACTTCTGAAAAACCGCAACTGATGAGCTTTTTGGAGACCCTGGAGTCCCGTCGTCATCATCAGAAGGGGACGTCCCCGCATGTGGTCAGAGCGTCCCTTTGACTGCAGATCTCACTCTTTAAAGTCTTCGATTTTCTCTCTTTATTCTTTTGTAACGTTAGAAGATAAAAGCTGATATTTTTCCCTCTGACGGCGACAAGGGTGCACTTAGGAATCTCTCTTCGTCTCTAAAGCCATGAAGATAATCTACTCTGTCCTTTTCAGCTCCGTCTTTGTCTTCTACGTGTCCGGCATGTCTCCTGTGCCAGCTTTCCCTACAGTTTTTGTGTCTCCCTTAAATGAAGACATAAAGGCGTCCCTCTGGGAGTTAATGTTCAGTATTCAAGCCGGATGTCTAGTCTGAGATGCAGCCTGTTTAGCATCAGCGTTTTAGCAGAAACGAAACATCCTGCTCCATCGCCTCGCCGAAGTGTGTGTGTGTGTTTCTCGGTGGACACGGCATGCTGCTTCCCCGCTCCTGTCCTCGTCTGTGTTATCAGTGCTCTGGGGAGCTTCTCGAGTGTCCAAAAGTTGCGAGACAAGCACTCTGGTCAAATGCTACTACACTGCCACCCCAGCAGGGGACGAGAGCAAGTCTGAGGGTGGGCAATATGTCCTCGGTGCACTTTTCTGAACGAGTCGAGGCTTTTGGCAGTGTTTCTACAACAGCCTCGTGGACGTGAAGACGTTTGGACAAGCCTTTCATAGCTGCTGTTGCCAGGAAACCAGAAAAGGCCAAGATCGGGGACAACCTAGTCATCCTAGTGTTGGTCCATCCCTGCCGATGGGGGTCCAGACGTCCAGGAGAGCCCAGTGGACCGTCTTCATGCTCATTTGTCAGAAACCCTTTCTTTTACAGACTCTAAAGTTCTAGATATCAACTGGGGAAATGAAGAACTTCAAAGAACCATGTAATGAGTAACAGGATCAAAAGTGTCCAGTTCAGTTCCCGTGAAGTTCTAGCTAATGAACTGGTGAGCTACTTTGTAAAGAGGTGCAAAAGGTAAAGTAATGAGTAATTATTTCAGGTGGAACAAAGCTGGAATCTTCAGCTGCACCAAAAAGGATGGAGCTGTTAAGCAGATGAAGGAGACTGTGAAATGTCTCCTGATTGGACGGATTTGAACGGATTTTACTTTAAAATCATGTTTTGGCTGCAAAGTAGATCCTTTAAATCACAGACCAATCACACGCCCTGTAGAACTTCCTGCTGATTTAAAGAGGAGCGTTCACAGAGAAATAATGTAAAAGCTTCTCATGTTTAATAACAGTAGAGGAGGCGTTCTTTATTGCTTAATATCTAACTTTAGTCTGGAGTTCAGATAAACTTCATTTTACCCACAATAAGGGACCGTCAGGATTATCATCCCGAACTTTGGAGTCTGTACCTTAGATTAAAACAGATGGAGATGAACGAGGGCGGGGTTTTCCAGCTACCAAAAGAGCGCATTTGTGGGCGGAGCCTGGACAGACATGCCAAACAACAGCCAGCGAACAGGAAGCGCAACAGCTACGTAGCACCTGATTGGACTTTAGGGTCGTTACTATGAATCGTTTCGTTCCCGCAGCTCTGAAAATGAAAATTTGGACGGCTTTTGAAAAGAAAGCACGAGAGCGGTGATATTTTGGCCGTATCGCCCACCCTTAAGCGAGTGTTTGTTGCCCGAAACGCAACCAAGGGACCCGATTGGAACAAAAGAGAGACACTGGAACTGTAGATCTGCCTGAAAGGATTCTTTCAATCTTCACTTTTGTGTGTGTTTGTTTGTTTACTTTAAACTTGAAGCCTTACTGAAGATAAAACCCGTCTGGACGCTGCGTCTGGCGTCCTCTCCACTTCCTGAAGGGTTTAATGAGTTTGTGGGAGCGACTGTTTGATCTGTTTCCCCTGAACTGTCACTTTGACACTTTTCCCCGCTTTGCTGCTCTTTTTCGTCTGTCCCCCCCGCCATCTTCCTGGGTGACCACACAGCACTCCAGCACCTTGTAGCGCATTTAAAACCGTAAACCTGATCTGTGGCTCAAAGTCCTTTCTTTCAAAGAGGACGTTGGAGGGACGTAAAACCCCCGACTCTTCTCTGCATTTACTCACACAGCCCTCGTATAGCCGTATTTAGTCTGCTTTACAGAATATATCGACTGCATAAAGCCTGGACACGAGATCTTCAAACGGTCGTCGTCGTCCGAGAATAACGCCGATAGTGCATGTTTAAGCCCCGCCCATTTCCCCTCCACCATGACTATATCCAGAGGTGATAAAGCCTGTTATCCGTCCCTGTATCCTCAGTCTCGCTCTGCCTATAGCATGCGTATAAATACGAGACATTATGAAGAAGTGAGGTGTTCGCCGAAGGTTCACATGGTGGAAGATCAAAGCAACCAGAAGGGGAAAAAGTCGACGCTCTGATTTTGAAGGGCTGTCATCAGTTACACTCAGATTTTTATAGTCACCCTGTAAATGAGCCGTTTTTTAAACACACACTTTTATTTGAGTCGCCGATGACCGCAGCATCAGAGGAGGCATGTTTTTCTGTCTGTGTTCATGTTTCTAACCAGCCATGTTAACCCATCCTGCACTAACCCGCCATCTTTCTCATCCCTCCATCAGCTGTGCCTCTCCTCCCTGTCCATCATCACTGTAACGGTAGCAAAAGAAGTTTAAATCAGGGTTTAGTCCAGCCTGTGTGAGGGACAGAAGCCTTGTTCAGCAGGTGGAGGAGAAGTCCAGCACAGTTTGGAGATTAGTCTGACGAACACACGGTCGGTTTTGAGTTAAGACGTTCCCTCAACCTGTAGGTTCTCTGAAACCACGCAAACGCTGCAGATCAGTTTCTCGACACTGGTTTGGAAAGTTCATCATCAGATCCACCTCTCTCACTCTGGACTTTTCTGTCCATGAAACGCGAGTTCAGCTCCCAGCGACCCGCGTCCATGAAAAGCAACGTCCTTGATCAAATCCAGCCTCGTACGGGAGGAGCCTGATCTAGTAAACAGGGCGGAGCTACATTTGCTGGCTCATTTATCTTTTAGCATTTATTACAGCAGCCCAGAAATCCAGACTCCCGACTTCTCCAGAACGGAACGAAGACAAATAACACGGGATTCAGTGCAGCCTCGCACATTTGAGCCACGCTGTCAAAAGATCTGTAGGATCTGAAAAAGAGAAACGTTCAACATGGACTCAAGAAGTGTTTCTTTATAGCAACTAACCAAATATATACCGTTCTGATGTGTATATGTAAATATTTCAGATATATATTACACAATGGCCAACGGTTACTGGTCAGTAGCAGCTCGTCTCACTGAGGGAACGAAAATAAGACCTTTAGAAGAAGCGTGCTGAACCTCAATAAGAGCTGAAAGTCGGGAACATGAAAGCGAATCTTAACCGAGCTGAATCCTGTCCCGTCTGTAACCGTGTCCCCGGAGTGGATTCTCGCTGCTCGGTGACGTTCGGTAGGTTTGTAGGAGGAAGATCTCCAAACTGTGCTGAATTACGAGCCTTTAGCGGCCCTGATTTAACGCTTTGTCTCTCCTCGCTTCCCCTCGCTCCTCACCGCCTCCCTCTGGTTGATGCTTCCAGATCGTGGAGCGACTCGGACCCTTTCTGCTCCAACGACCGCAGCATCCTGACGCTTTCTCCACTGGAGGCCACGCCCTGCTAGTGCAGCTCCATGCCCCCGTCCCAGGGAGGAGCTTCTCTAACTGGAGCTACCCGCACAGCCCGTCCTCTTACCTCAGAGACGGAGGGTCACGACCGAGGACAGGTGGTCCGCAGTTCCTCCCTTTCAGCTTTAATCCCACCTTCACGCACCCGAAGTTCTTCTGCTCTCGCACCACGGACACGTCCGTCTTTCCCGAGGGAGCCAGCGGTCCGTCTGAAGCCATGTGACCTTCTTTATTACCTGATTTTTAAGGTACGAAAGGCCAGCGCAGCGTAGCGTTAGCTGATTTTGAAGACACCTTCTCCCCAAGGTTCCTGTCGACCCGGCGTCTCCCATATCAAGGAAGGAAGTTCTGAAGGAAAAACTGACCTCAGCTTTGGCTCCATTCACCTTCACAGCACCTAGTTTTGCTCCTTCAAAGCTTAATTTCTCATAATCACCATTAACACTGTTGCTGTTTTTGTTTCTCCATTTGTTTCTCGTTACTAACCATTTATTACCAAGTCCTTTTTATTGGGGTGTGTGTGTGTGTGTGTGTGTGTGTGTGTGTGTGTGTGTGTGTGTGTTCGTTCCTGAGCGAAGCTGCAGTCTGCATGCGGTCCCGCGGTTCTCAGCTCTTTATTTTAGAGGCCTTTTTGGGTTCCGCTCCGGCTGAGCGTCTCCGAGACGACCGTTTTAAACGTGCTTCACTTCGCTCAGATTCTCCAAAAAAAAACCCGAACCAGAAACGCTCCTCGGAGAGCCGGACCGGGACGGCTTTTAGGAGGTTTGATCAATTCTGATCCGAGGTGCTTGATAACGTTAATTACATTAATAAGCTCGTCACTGTTCTTTTTAAAGTGTCTCTTCAGAGTGACAGAACCCTGCTGGTGTGAGCTCATCCCCAGGGAGGCTGGCGTGAAACGGTTCAGATTTCTTACCGGTCCCGACTCTGTGTCTTCTGTCCCCAGTGAAGCTCCCCGTGTCTGAGTGTCTCCGAGTGTCTCTGAGGGACGGTGATGATGGTAAACTAGTCCATCTGAACTAAATCGCTTTCATTTGTGTCCCTCCACCATGAATCTTCTCCAAACTAGAACAACGTCCCTGACGTGAGACAGCACTACCGGTTCACGTCCCTGAGGGACATTCAGACGGCCGGGGACAGTTCCGACTCCATTTCACACCAAAATCGCTCAGAATTACTGTCACGTTTTCAGTTTTGTGTTTCTGGGTGAAATGTATCTTCACCATGTAAATTTTTTTTTTGCTTCTATAAAGTAAACTTTTTTGGAAACATACAAAAGCTTGTATCTCCAAAAGGGTCACTTATAGGGTCATAAGAATGCTTTCATTACTGTTTTATTTTTTTTTTTCAAATATGGATCATTTTCTTTTTGGAAAAATCAGCCTGGGTATTCGATGAATGTTTATACGGAGACGTGTGGCACGACTGTCGGCTCTAAAAGTCCTTAAATGTAAAATCGGCGACGGGTCTTCAGCAGAAGACGACAGACCGGAGCGGGACAGCGGGACGGTGTTTTTGTTATGAATGGGAGTTAATACTGTTGACGCAGCGGCGTCTCAGACGAGGAACGGTAATTATTTTTCTATCGGGGTGCGAATCTTTTCACCGTCTCGTTCTGTTCCAGTTGTTTGTCCACACGTCCCACTTTTCCCCCCAAAGATGCGCCGTCGGTCACGGTACCTTATAAAAATCTATTTTTTGTGAATTCAGACGGATGTTCTCCCGAAGAAACTTTAGCAATAAGAATCTCTCTGGGCCGAGCAAAGGCCGGTCCAGCTGTGACGTCAGTCTGTTTTCTTTTATTTCCATCCTTTTCGGCGAAAGCGTCCGTGGCTGTCACTGTGCTGTCCCCAGTCCCTGTCCGATTGCTGATGTTTATGAAATTCTATTTACGGAATAAAGAAGTTTTTCAGAAAAAGTGTGTCGTTCTGGGTACGCTGGAGTGAGACGGGTGATCCGGCGAGGCTGAAAACGGTCCATTAATTGAATTAATTACACACCAATTACCCTCCGTGTCCTCTGCCTACAGGACACCGATGCCAAACGAGGAGGCCAATCAGATTAAAAAGCTAAAAGTGAGAATTAATCCAATTACAAATAAACGGCCAACAAAACTTCTAATTAATTGAACACTTTGGGTTTTTCGCGCAGCAGGACTCAGACAAACGAGTCCGAACTCAGACCTGTCCAGGAGAAACAGGATCATCCTGGGATCAGGCTCAAGTTATCTGGTTAACTGAGTAATTCTGGGTCCTGAAACGGACCTTTTAAATGTGAAAGTTACGGTCAACCAAACCCATCCTCTGTCTAACACACACCCTCACCGGCCAGCAGGGGGCAGACATATCCAGCACCCGGCCAACAGTGATGGGGATGGTACCTTGCTCATGGGATCCTCAGAGGCACCTACTGGTACGGGATTCAATCCCATGGGGTCTAAACTACTGTGACAAACATGGTTCCAAAATGTTCTCAATCCCAGTACTTCAGCTCCACACTCGGGACCGCTTTATGAATATGGTGCAGCCAGTCGGAACAGAGCTCATTTGCATAGAACAGTTATACAGATACATTGTTTAATTCAGGGTTACAGAGAGGCTGGAAACTTTAGAAAAGAATTGAGGCATAAAACACTGAATTTCAGAGAAAGAATAAAAGATGAGCGCAGGATTCTGGGCCCTTTCAGAAAAGAGAAAAATCAACACAGCAGAACAGGACGTCCTGCAGAACAGGACCCAAAACTTTTTCCAAACTGCTTTTTCTTTCCATTTCAGATTAAAGAGCATCGAACACTCAACAATGAGACGATTTGATCAGCGCTGTGATTAAAAGTAGCGTTCTTTCTCTTTCGTTCTGACTCTAAAAAGGTAGCACAGTCATTTTTAGTCGTCTTCTTTTAAAATGTAGCAGTTTATTCCTGTTAGAAAATCTTAAAAAGCAAATGTTTAGCTTTTCTATTCTAAAAGTATCAACAGTTCCTCCACTCTTCATTTCTTACTCCCCTAAAAAGAACCTGCTCAGGCAGTCTGGGTCCACCTCACTCAGGTGAGACTGAAACAACCCTCCTCGGCCCGGCGGCTGATCGTTAAGGCGATTCCTCGACTCTGACACGCGACTGGACCTGTTACTAAAGAAGACGAGCTGCAGGTTTGGAACAGGGGCAGTTGGTGATTTCCCTCCTCACGCTCAACAGTGAGTAGTGACGGGGACGGTACCTTGCTCAAGGGTACCTCAGGGCAACCTACTGGTCTGAGATTTGAACCCACAACCTTCTGATCCTGGGACCTCGTCCCTAAACACTAGAGCACCGCGGAGTTTAACCTGGTTAGGATAAACGAGTCAAAGTCCCTCCTGTGTTCACTGGTGAGGGCGTCGCCCCGGATCAGAAGATTGTGGGTTCAAATCCCTCACCAGTAGGTTGCCCTGAGGTACCCTTGATCAAGGTACCGTCCCTGTCACTGCTCCCTGGGTGCTTGCAATAGCTGCCCCCTGCTGCAGGGTGTGTGTGGGTGAAACACAGAGGTTGAGTTTCGTTGTGTTGTGCTGCGTTTTGCAATGACAAGGGTAGTCACTTTCACTTTCAAAATACCTCACAGATACAAAGCCAAATTTCGGGAAGTTTTGACTACAGCTTGCGCAGATCTGTAATCAGACGCCTCGGTCGACTCGTCACCGTCAGGAGATTTTATTGAAGTTTGCAAAAAGAGGCTAAAAAACATCATTTCTTCCCCAAACTGATCAGAGTTCCTAATAAAGACGTGATGAAGCTGGAAAGAGTCACGACTGCATGCGCTGCCAGAACCCAGAACCAGGCCGGTTTTTCGGTGAGATCTCCGACCAATTTACAACCCCTCCATGACTTCACAAGATCCACTTGGTGTCCAGAAGTATCGGGACACTGCTAACATTCGTCTCAATGAAGGTTCCCCTGTCGCTGCAATCACAGTACGTCTGTTCTGTAAAATTAATCCCAAAGCAGGCTCTAGAGCCAATTATGAACTAAAGGTCATCGTGTCTGAGGTCTGGAGGGGTATAAACCCCTGAGCTATGGAGCTCCTTTGGGATGATCCACAGTAAAAACTGATCAGTACCTCACTAATGTTCTCATATAATCAAATCGTCACCAGAAATCTCACCGAAAATGATGTTCACAGAGATGTTTGGAGGAGTCTGGGACAGGTTTATGACAATCGCAACAAATGGCTGGTCTGAAAACACACGCTGGTCAGGTTGAGGTGTGTCTGAGCAGAGAAATCACCAAACTGGAGCAGAAACGCACAGAACGTCCTTCATTCCCTTCTGCAGTCTCAGGACTGCGACTCCGCCTCCGGCTCCTCCTCCATCTCCACCAGCGCCGCGTGCCGATTAGCCTGCGACCCCTCGTTGAAGAGCACTTTCTTAATAACGCCAGCTTTAGGAGCTCGGATGGTGTGCTAGAGGAGAAAACAACATCTGGATGAGGGACAATGACAGGAGCGTATTCAGAGGCAAGGAAAGAGGAAAGGTCTCAGTTCACCTCCATTTTCATGGCGATCATCACCACGAGAGGATCTCCCTTCTGAACGCTGTCTCCAGCCTTCACGAGGACCTGTGGATGCAGCGGAAAGGACAAAGTTTTTAAACTTCTCTCCTTCATCAAACTGTGACCGACGGGGACCAGCAAGGGAAGGTTTACGGTTAGGAGACGGTGATGAAAAGAGCTGGAGGTGTCAGAGTTCAAGATGAAGAGACAGTGAAGGACGAGGAATGAGTATATTAGAGGAATGGTTGGAGACAAAGTGAGAGAAATGAGACCGTGTTGGTTTGGGCGTGTCCAGAGGAGAGACGAGGAGTACATCAGGAGAAGGAGGTTGAAGATGTTGGTGCTGCCAGTAAAGAGGAGAAGAGAAAGGACACGTTTATGGTTTGTATGTTTATGGACGTTGTGAGAGAGGACATGCAGGGAGACGGCGTGGAAAAAGATGCAGAAGACATGGAGACCCCCTAACGGGAGCAGCAAGATGAAGATCAATCCTTCCTCATCCAGCGGAGGGTAACGTCACCGTACCTTCTCAATGGTGCCCGTCATGGGTGCCACAGCGCCATCCTGTGTCCTGGAACTGCTCACTCCAGCCAGGAACTTGGGCAAAGGCACATTAACCTGGACACTGCCCTCCTGCAGAGACAGGGACGGAGACAACATAATAAAGCACTTCAAATAAAAACAGCAGCTTTATGATCTAAACTAGTGACTGATTCGAGAAGAACATTTTTGAGCGGCTTCTGATAAAAATGTCTTGAAGCTCTGTTTTCTTCCTGTAGCGTTACAGACCGCGAAAAACACAGTCGCGCTCTTCTTACAGTAAAACACGAGCCACATCGCCCCCTACGCTTCCTGCAGGGTATTACAGCCTGTCAGAAAGACCGGGACGAACAGAAACAGCTGCACTTTTTAAATGAAACGAGTCAGTTCGCCCCCTACGCTTCCTGCAGGGTATTACACTCTAAACGAGGCTCACATGAACACACTGCGTGTGTATAAATACAGAAATTAGATCTAAATTTGTGAGGATTTTGCTCTTCATGATTTATGGCAGCTCTACTACAGCAGGAACAGGCTGCTTCAGAGCATCAGGCTCAACAAGGTGAGAAGGACAGGAATGAAACCCACCATGGAGAAGAGATGGACCGTACTGTCCACCATGACCAGTTTGGGTCGAGACCAAACTCCATTCACGCAACAGCGCAGGTACGTGGCTCCTCCCTCCTTCTGCAGCTCACCTGAGACATGGAACACCTGGTCTCCGATCTATCACACACACACACACACACACACGATCATTTTGCACTCATTCTGGAACGTTACCAGAAAATCAAACTCTGAAGCAGAATCAGGTTCCCCTCATGTTTTATTTTCACTGTGAAGCAAACTGATATAAGAAACAATATTATTTCCCCATATACAGTTATTATAATTACTAATGTTGATAATAATCATTAATGATATTATTATTATTATTATTATTAACAACAACAACAACAACAACAACAGTAATAATTAGAAGAAGAAGAAGAACAAAGAGCACAAGGACAAGAAGAACAGGAAGATGATGATGATTACTCCATACCTCCATGCTGTAGGTCCCGTCTGGGTTGTATGTAACATCTACAGCCACTTCTGTAAAAACAGATTCCATCGTTAATCACGTCCTCCATCAGACTGAGCAGATCTTCAGCTCAAAGAGGAAAATCGTTCACTTTGATCAGTCGCCTCTCAGACACATTAAAGCTCATCAATAATTCAGGAGAAGCTGCTATTTCAGGAGAACGTTCTCCTGCCCTGCACATGTAGAAGGCCGGTCGAATCGATCACACACACAGAACGAGGAAGATTACATGGCGGTTCTCTCCGTTCTGCGGTTTCCAAACTGCAGACTGAGAGAACGTTCCAAGACGGAACCGGGAGAACAGTCGACGGAAAAAAACTAAAATAATTTCACAAACTTTCCAACGTCACAGTCATGAAGTGCAGCCATGCAGGTGATGGAACAGTCTTTTCATATATAACCAAGAACCGAGGTACAGCTGCGGTTCTCTGCAGCAGAGAGGAAAAAAAATAAATACAAAAAAAAAAAAACAACAATGAACGGCCTAAAAACTCAACTTCCTTTTGATTCAGTTTCACAGCGAATCGTTCACTTCAGGTTAAAACAGAGCCACTGCGGACACTCTGTTAAACTTAATAATGAGAGGAAAACTAAAACTAGTGAGAGTGTGAGAGTGTGAGTGTGTGTGTGTGTGAGAGGACACTCACTGTTGTCCCCCAGCTGCAGCGTCAGGTTCCTGCAGAGGTTCAGGTTCAGTCGGCCCCCGTTACTGGAGCCGAAAGGTGAGTGAGCGTCTGCAGAAACATCAGGCGTTAGAACAGGATTCACTCCAAACACACCTGAACCAGGTAATCCCACTTCTAACAGCACTACCTGCTTCAGGGGTAAACACACACGGGGATTTCCTGTCCTCAAATCAGAGACGCGATGATAAAATGACATCACAAAGATGATTCTCTTTGGTGATCTATTCTTAAAGACATTGTTGCAGATGTATTTAAACCTCGGTAACGGTATTTCCCGGATTTTTCGACCACCTTTTCCTCAAATTGACACATTTTGGGGGGAAAAAAAACAAAAAACTTCAAAACAATCAAATACAGCTTAAGTCTAAAGCTGCAGCTTGTTGACCAAGAACTCAGGTTCTCACTGAACATTTACCATAGAAATGTCAGCCGTTTAGTTTGTCCGCTGTTCCGGACCGATGTTTCAGATGAAGCTGGACTCTCGGGTTCAACCACAGAGTCAGTGGGGCTTTTTCCACTGAAACCAGGAACCGAGCAGCACTGGGATGGTACGTGCTTCAACAACCACTTTGAGGTGGTTCTTCGGTTTAGGCTCGGCAGGTCGCCGGTGTTAATGTTCTGCAGCAACAGTACCGTAAACCCAAACAGTTTTATTTGAACACTGATTATGATGGAGGCTGTGATTGGTTGTTTCTGCAGCTCTCTGCAGGAGGGACAGTCCCAGAAATAGACCAAAACACACATTCCAGCGAGACTAGACTAAAAAAGTGTGCAAAAACTACACCCCCCACCCCATCCCGTCTGATCGGCCGTCGGGACCGTGTGATTTCTGACCGGCCGACTGTCGGACGAACTCCAGCGTGTCCTCTCTCTCCCGGAGCAGCAGCCCCAGAGCTGCCTGGCAGACCTGGTCTCCTGTAGGGGGCGCTGCGGCTTGGAAAAGCTGATCATGGTGCTGCGGGATGAAGCTGGTGTGCACATTCCCCGCCTCAAACTCAGGATGTCCCGACAGGTTCAGCAGGAAATCGATGTTCGTGTTGAGACCCACGATCTGAGAGCAGAGGGAATTGGGGTGGTTAAAATGAAAAATACATAAAGTATGAATATTTTCTAAAGTGAATTTGAAGAAGAACCAACAAATGATTAGATAATGACCAGGAACAGGGTTTTAAAACCTGTTCTAGGTTGTTCCAGACTGGTCGTAGTGGCTGATGTTCCCCACCAGAGAGCAGACTTACGTTGTACTGCCGTAAACAGTAGCGGAGCTTCTTCAGCGCAGCGGCGCGGTCCTCCCCCCAAACCACCAGCTTAGCGATCATGGGGTCATAGTGGGCGGAGACTTCATCACCTGGAACACGGACACAGGACAAACTCCCAGTGAGTCAAGATTCCTGCCCAACATGGTTCCAGCTCCTCGTTCAAGGACGAGGTGTTGCAGGGTTGTGGAATTTCTCATTTTAAGGTTTGGCTGATGTTGGTTCTTCACCAGATTCTTTCATACTGTTCAAATCTTTTGTGTAAATCTTTACTGCGTTAAGTCTTCTCAATAAGGTTTAGGAACCAATTTTTGACTGGTTTTTGAATCCCAGCCCGGCAGGAAATGGTTCTGAAACATGGATTCATAGCGTCCCACACAGGAAGAGGTTTATACAAAAGTACACGTCCTGTGCTAAAGTACTGAGCCCCTCATTTCTTCACATTTCTTTTCCAGACTTTTTTTTTTATGTTTGAGTAACCGTTCTCCAGATCTTCCTGAAGGACAGTGTTGTTGTCTCTCATTTTCAGTCCAGTCTCTGTACCTGAGCAGTTCTCCAGATCTTCCTGAAGGACAGTGTTGTTGTCTCTCATGTTCAGTCCAGTCTCTGTACCTGAGCAGTCTCAGAGACAGAAGCAGTGTGGGATCATCTCCACAGAGAAACAAAAGAGCCGACATCCAAAGAAGAGCTTCAGGACGTCCTTCAAGAAGCCTGGAGAAGTGTTCCCAAAGACTACTTAAAGAAAGGAGCTGGTCTAAGAGAGTTGAGGCTGTGCTGAAGAATAACAGTGGTGAATATTGACGTTAAAGCTGGTTAGAATGAAACCAGTTTAGACTGGAGTTACAGGTGTTTGTACACAAATCTCACTTTCACTTACTGTCTCACTTTCATACAGAACAGAGAGAAACGAGGGGGGTGAAGACTTTCTGCTGCACTTAATAATTGGAGGAAAGTGGACAGTGATGCCACTCTGTGGTAGAACAGAGAAGTGCAGCCAAACTGTGCTCAGCACTTCACATCAGTAACTTTTTGCATTTCATCCATTCTATGAACTTACACACACACACACACACACACACACACACACACACCAGCTCAGAACTGTGATTGAAGATCTGTGTGGGCCCTAGAAGACTGTTTAAAGTTTGGGAAGTGCTCCTGATTGGTGCTCACCCTCTCGGACTCCAGTCTCGATGCGAGTTTGCTCGTCCGCCTGTGGAGTGGACAGGTGCTGCAGGTGTCCTGCTCCAGGCAGGAAGTCATTATTAGGGTCTTCAGCGTAGATTCGGGCTTCAAACGAGTGTCCTCGGAGCACGATGTCCTCCTGAGAGAGGGGAAGCTTCTCCCCGGCAGCCACCTGAAGAACAACATCTCACAGTGAAAGTTGCAATTTCTTGATCAGTTCTTCAGGCTTGAAGGCTCCCGCTCTCGTTCAGAAGACCAGTTCAACTTTTTTAAAATCTAAATCTTACAACCTTGATCATTTCACTTGATCAAGGCTGTAAAAACTTCTTTTAATGCTTCTTTCTCTCTTCTCAGCAAACCGAATATTATATATGACAGAAATGTGTGCATGCATAGTGAAGAGAAGATAAATTAATGACGTCCTTCTTTAGGCTTTACAACCAAATCATGAAGCAAAACAAAACAAAAACTGGGTGATCAGAAACAGAAGGAGCATGTTGTCTGTAACTGAACACGTCTAGATGTAAATCTGAGGAAATCAAAGCTGAAGATGTGACCTTTTGATCTCAATCCCAAAAAATCAATTGGTCTTTCTGTTCCAATACGTTCGGAGGGGGCTGTACGTACCTGAACCTGAACAACTTGTGAGTTAAGATGTTTGTGTTCTCCCTCCACTTCACTAAGGTGGCCTTAAAACACATCAGAATCCAAAACAGAGACACCAAGATCTTCACATTTATGGCATAACCACAGGGACCGTCCCCCTGGAGAGACTTAAGGGTCTTGCTCAGGAACCCAGTGATGGTAGTGCTGGGATACGAACCCAAGACCTCTTGGTCTGCAGATGAGTATCCTACCACTAGACCACCAGCACCCATACCAGCACCAGGTCTTCTTTCTCACCCTGAGCTGCCACTCCACCAGGTCTGTGCCTGTGATCATCTCAGAGACGGGGTGCTCCACCTGCAGACGAGTGTTCATCTCCATGAAGTAGAAATTGTGCTCAGCGTCCATGATGAACTCCACGGTCCCTGCGGATGGAGAACACTTTAGTGTTTCCTTTTTTAATGAGTAATGGAAGCAGCCTGGGCTCTAATCTCCAAATTTCACACAGTTCAATGACCCACTGATGTTGTTCTTCTCAAGCCCTCATCCAAAGTCTGAATCGATGGGACTGATCATGAACACACAGGGAACCACAACAAACACCTCCTCTGTATTTAACCCACACACACACCGTCCATCCAGCAGGGGGCAGACATATCCTGCACTCAGGGAACAGTGATGGGGACGACACCTTGATCAAAGGTCCCTCAGGGTAACCCACTGGTCCCAGACACACGACCTCCTGATCCTCAGGCCTCGTCCTTAAATAATAGGCCACCGCTGCCCCATAACATCCTTGTGAAAAATGAGTTCATCAAAGTTTCTCAAATCTCCGCTCATCACCTTTTGTTTTTGTCGTTGTTAGGACGGAGATAGTTTACAGCTGCTGCTGAACACGGAGTAGGTGGAACCCCTTTATCTAGAACCTTAGACACTTTGCAGCCGCTAAAACATTTTTATATAATAGTATTTTTGCACCAACAAGGGGTGTGTCTGAGGGCCGGCGCGCGTCTGAGGGCCGGTGTGTCCGAGGACCGGGGCGTGTACTTGATTATTCACCAAACTACTACTTTTATTTTCCTCTTACCTGCTCCCACGTAGTTCACTGCTTTAGCTGCTCGGACTGCGGCTTCTCCCAGTTTGCGTCTCACTTCAGGACTAATTCCAGGCTGTAGTCAAACACACGAGAAGACACCAGGGTAACTACAGGAAGTTATGTGAGACGCTTTGTTCTGCTTGAAGGTTCAGACGTAGATCACTGTGTGGATTAACCAACACAGAACTATCAAACTGCTCAGGTACAGAGACTGGACTGAACATGAGAGACAACAACACTGTCCTTCAGGAAGATCTGGAGAACTGCTCAGGTACGGAGACTGGACTGAACATGAGAGACAACAACACTGTCCTTCAGGAAGATCTGGAGAACTGTCCCTCAACATGAAAAATACAAAAGCTTCTAGAAGCAACAAATAAAGAAATGAGAGGTCAAGGCTTCTGAAATTCAGGGAATTTTACAAGGGATTAAACTCATCAGGCTGTGCATCGTTTTATTGGTTGGTGCCCGAGATTGTGTACCAGAAAAGAAAAGCTATCCTCACCCCTGGTGCCTCCTCAATGATCTTCTGGTGTCTCCTCTGAACACTGCAGTCTCTCTCGAACAGATACACAGCATTGCCATGCTGATCTCCAAACACCTGCACCTCCACATGCCTGAATGAGAGCAGCACGTTTTTTTGTTTTTCCCCCAAAAAGGTCATTTTTTGGAGAATACACACTTAAATACTTTTAAACATCACAAATCTTTATCCACCACTTCCTGTTTTAGTGCAAAAATATCAGACAAGTGACAAGATAAACTGTGTCAAACATCAGACAAGTTCTCGCTTTACACAATCTACACTCAACAGCCGGAGAAAGTGTGTTTCTTTCCACTGCAAGATGTTTCCTGATGATTTTTTTTTTTTTAAGATTAAAAAAAAAAAAAGAATTAAGGATGTATTTCCACCACTAGATCTTGAGTCTGGATTTCGGTTCTAGATTTAGCTGCAGCTGGTTTTATGACACTAGGAGGTTTATCGTGCAGATCAACATTCAGTGATTAAAAACTCCAGGCCTGGAAACTGGATTCAGGATCCGGAGACGTCTGCGAACCTGGGGTTCTCCACGAACTTCTCCACCAGCATGACGTCGTCGTTGAAGGATTTTCGGGCTTCCCGTCGCGCCGACTCCAGCTGCTCGTGGAACTCGGCTTCGGAGCGAGCGATTCTCATTCCCTGTGTGAGAAAACACAGAGAACTTCAGAACCAAACATCTGGCCAGCTTTACAACCTTCAGGCTGATGGAGGTCCAGAACCAGGGCTGGAACCATGAAAAAAAAAAGCCCCGAATGGTGGAAGATAAATGTATAAAAATATCATTATATATTATATTAGTCCTGTTTCATTTCACAAACTGATTCATTTATAATGATTTAATATTTAATTTATTTAGAGTACAGTCATCCAAAAGTTTTGGTACACCTTCAAATAAAAATAAATGTAAAAAAGTAAAAAAAATAAATAAAATGTATACCAATAAATGGGTGGTAGAATTAAAAAATGAATTTGCATTTAGAGGCAGACTGGTTCTTGGTCATGAAGTTCCCATAAAGAGCTTCATTTCCTGTTTCTGAGTGTCTGTAATATTATTAAAGGGGAAACCTTACCTTTCCGCCTCCACCTCTCACAGCTTTGATCATAACCGGGTATCCAATCCTGGCAGCTTCAGCCTGAAGCCTTGCGTCCGATTGGTCATCTCCATGGTAACCCTCAATGATCGGCACCCCAGCGGCAGACATAATATGTTTAGACGTGCTGGCGGAAAACAAGTCACAGGATAAACATGGTAAACAAGGGCTCGGACGGAGGACACGTCCCGATAATGAGGGAGAACTCTGGAAAACCTCTTGATTCCCATGTCCCGGATCGCTGAGGACGGCGGGCCGATGAAGATGATTCCCTCCTGTTTACACAATTCGGCAAACTCCGTGTTCTCAGACAGGAACCCGTAACCAGGATGGACGGCCTGTCCCAAAAAACAAAAATAGGCAAATATTACAACTTTCAGAGTAAAATATCCAGTTTGGGCTGCTGGGAAAGAGCCACCAGCTCCTCATTAAATGTAGCCGCAAGCCATCCGTGACCGTAACGGCTAAAGAGACCTGGGTCAGTGAAGCATCATGAAGTTTTTATAAGTTTATTTCCTGTTGTGTCATAAAAAGATTTATATTCAATCAGCCCTGTGACACTCAGAAAAAGGAATAACATCTGCAAAACTGCAGAGAGAAGTAAGTTTTACTCAGTAAAATTCTGTATTTTACTACATTATATTTCAAAATATCTGTATAAGAATATTGTATATTCATCTGACTGTGATTAGAGGGACAGCAAAGTGAGAGAAGTGAGACTGTGTTGGTTTGGACGTGGAGAGACGAGGAGAATATCAGGAGGAGGATGATGAGGATGGAGCTGCCAGGAAAGAGGAGAAGAGGAAGAACAAAGAGGAGGTTTATGGACGTGGTGAGAGAGGACACGCAGGGGGACGGTTTGAAGGAGAAAGATGCAGAGGACCAGAAGACATGGAGACCCCTAAACAGGAGCAGCCGAAATAAGAAGAAGAAGAAGAAGAAGATATATTTCATATCCGTCTGACTGATGTCGCGTGAAGGGAGAACTCTGGGACGAGAAACAGCAAAAACTATAAATCGATGTTCAGATTTCTTCAAAGTGATGGAGCTTTTGAACATCTTGCCCAATTCTGGAGCTTACTCCACCTTAAAGAGCCGTAAAGAAACGCTGCCGGTTTTACTTTGCAGCAAAATGTCAGAAAGTAACCCTTTCCAGAGTTTTTCAGACCTCATACAGATCTGGAACCGGAACGGTTCGAGCCCTTTCCGAAACTTTGGCGATGTTTGAAGCTTCAAAAGGTCATCAGTCATTTGATCCTTTTGCTTTTTTGAAACAACCTTTACATCCGTTTGTTTTTAAATACGTTCATGAGAGATGGTTTTACTTCCATCAGATTGTTTGTGCTGGAATTTTCTGATTAAAAATACTCTTTATTTAAAGATGGCAGGGAGACTGAAAAATAATGTCTCGGGGTGAAAACATCTAAACCGGCCTGAGGACGTACCTGTGCGGAGGACTTCTTGGCAACGTCGAGCACTTTCTCCATACGTAAGTAACTCTGCTGTGAAGGAGCAGCGCCGATGTGATAGGCTTCATCTGCCTGGAGTTGAAATAAATGATATTTAGATGTTAAACTGATGGGTTTTCCATTTCCATAAACAGGATTAATGGGAAATGATTTTTATTTGCGTTTTTAACGATGATGGGGTGCAGATGAACTGGACTATTGAAACGTGAATATTTAACGTGCAATCTTCTCTGCAGTTTTCAGCTTGAGGTTTGAAAATGTTGACACTGTGACACTTCAAACCACAACGTCTCTTTCTCTCACCATGGCCACATGCATAGCGTGCCTGTCAGCATCGCTGTAAACAGCCACAGACTGGACACCCATCTTTTTCGCTGTCCGCATCACCCTGCATGCTATTTCTCCTCTGTTGGCGATCAGGACTTTCTCGATCCGTCCTGCAGAAAGAACAAGCTGTGACTTATTTTAAAAGATTGGCCAGACAGCACTGTTAGGACTTATGGAGCTGAAATCCTGACATCAAAGGAGTCCGTTTGCTCACAAACACAGTGTAAATAATCAAGATACTAAAAAAGCTGCATTAAAATTACACTACATGGCCAGGAAGCTTCTAAAATCAAATGTATTTATTAGTTTCTGCAGAAACAGGATCTGCTTATTGGCTGTTGGAACGTCAAGTGAACATCTGAGGTACAAGATCTCGTCCCACAGGAACCCCATCGTTACAGCCCGACAGCGGGGACATTTTGGACATTGAGTGAATCCCATGCTTACCCACTGACGCATGTCGGACAAATCCTTTTCCCCATATTAGCTTCCTAAGGGCAAGAGAACAGCAGAGGTCAAGAGAGGTCAAAAGAGGTCACTTGAACTGATTCCTAAAAAAAAAATAATAATAATAATAATAATAAATAATTAAATAAATCCTGAAGGAGATTCACATTTACTAGTCTAAATGTTTCAAATGAGGGAGACACATCAAAAACATATTCCCTGGACAGGTAACCCTCGGGTTGCCATAAAGTGAAAGCGATACATATACACACACACACACATACACACATATATATATTCACACTCACACATACATCAGTGGGCATCCATAGCCAGCCCCCAGGGAGCAGTGATGGGGACGGTACCATTGAACAAGGTACATCAGTGCCACCTACTGATTTGAGGGTCTAACCTTCATCTTATCCTTTCCTGGAGCCTCGTCCCAAAACACCAGACCGCCGCAGAAATAAAACGATGTTTAAATAATTACAATCGTCAATTTTTAAGGTTAGTGCAAAGAGCAAGCCTGCTGTCCAGCTCATTCCAAACGTGAATGAATGGCCTCATCGATCAATATTAGCTTCCTGTGGGCAGGAGAACAGCAGAGGTCGAGACCTTTCCTTTCAGCTGAGGACGAGGACACTTCAGCTGAAACGGTTCAAAGGCTGGTGTTTGGCGATATGACCTCATGGTCATGTGTTCGAAACCCAGACTGGTAGGCTGCCTTGATGTTCCCTTGACCAAGACACCGTCCCCATCACTGCTCCCCGGGTGCTGGATATGTCTGCCCCCTGCTGCACGTGTGTGTGAAGATGTATTTGGCTGTATTTGGTTGCTCGATTGATGCAGAAATCCTGACTCGTCACTGATTTTGGAAACGATGTGCATTTTTGAACATCTAACCTGAACAGCGCTGAAGTCTCTTTAAACTGAAGCCATTACGCTCTTACAGGATCTGGAAATGGTCAAAAAATGATGCCTAAAAAGGTTTTGAGGCAGAAACACCAGCCTGTGCACCTGGTCGGGCGTGAGAGAGCACTGGGGTGATCGTTTGATGACCTGGGAGCGACTCAGGTGTGTTCTCTGCAGGTTTACTGCAGGTGTGCTTCTTGACCTTCTCCATTACATCCACCTCTCTGGCTTGTATTTAACCTTGGACTTCGACTTTGCGAGGGTGCAAAAGTAATCTGGGTACAGGGCAAAGGCATATCTACAGCTGTTAAACTGGGGCAAGATCAGGTAAGGGGTGTTTTAATGGGGCAAGTCTTCATAAATGAAAGAAATATCAGATTCTGATGCCACTTACTTGCTGTTTTGCTCTGAATTTCTCTGATTCCTCCTCCATAAACAAACCCCTGATTCGTGAATGCAGCTTACTGTACATTCAGTCAGCCGAGTGGATAATGTGCAGAATAAGAGTGTAAATGATAAAAACTCACTGTATCTGTGCTCTCAGTCCGGGGTGTGTTTTCAGAGCAGCTGCCATGTTCATGAAGTGACCTCGGCTAACAGTTTCTCAAATCAGTCTTTTAAAATCCGCACATTTCTTTTCGATTTCCCTACAAATTTCACTGCTTCTGATCCCTCGGTGACGCAGGAGCGGCTCGGTTTTTAAACGAGTGTCTCTTTCTGCACAGGGACTTTATTCTGACGAAACGATTCAAATAAACTGTTAGCCAACGTTAGCCTGCGGGCTAGACAGCGGGAGCCTCACGGGCACCCGTAGGTCTGTTTAACCAATCAGATTCGAGGATGGGGAGGCGTGCAGCTGCCGGAAAATAACGAATGAAAGAATAAATAAATGAACGAACGAACGAACGAACGAACGAATTAATTAATTAATTAATTAATTGTAATAAATGTTTATTAAATAAAAAATCATCTAATATAAATAACCACCTACAGGACAGGTATTATATTTCACTTTAAAGCACAGGGGACTATAATCTAAATTATAAAACAAGCTTTTAATTGTATTTTATAGCACTGTAAAAAGGCATATAAGTAACAATAGCATGATTTAATAATAAGAAGAAGAAGAAGAAGAAGAAGAAGAATGCAGCTCAAATTGCTTCAGAGAGATTGAAAATGTACACAGACAACAAGATGAAGTATAAATTGGCCAAGTTAAATGTGAACTGGATATTTATTTCTTTATTTATAAGATTTACTGAAATCACTGGATATACAAAAACACACAGTCTGTAATTTTAGTACCTTCAAACTAATACAAAAAATAAAAACTTATTATCCATCATCTTACTCCTAGATCTGCTTTTATTAAATATAAAGGGAAAAGAAAAAAGAAAGGAGAGAGATGTTCAAAACAAATGAGACGTTCAGGTTTTCCACATTTTACTGCAAGTGATTTCTCACACACACACACACACACACACACACACACACACACACACACCAGCATGAACGTGACTAATCGGTGAAACTAGTCTCCTTTTATTGAGACTCCTCGAGCAGGCAGACACGTAAGAATATAACAAAAGTTCAAAGATGAGAACAAACTCCTCCATAAACGCGAAAAAAGACCAGAGTGTAAATGAACGCTCAGCCTGTGGAGGACTGAAGTTGTGTGTATAAATTTGCATTATCTTATCCAACACTGCAGGGCAGGATCTTAAAGTTCAGTGTGAAAAAGATCTATAGTGACACAGGAGGCATTTCCACAAGGTTCCTATAAGAGTCGACACAGACTGCAGGAAAATTAAACTCAGAAAAAGATATACTGCATGTCCAAAAGTATCTGGACAGACCTTCTCAGTCATTCACAGCTTGTATGTCCCTCGAAAATACCAACAATTGGCTTATGGAGTTTTTCTGGAGTGATGGAGCTTCATTGAGGGAAGACTGTGTTGCAGAACTAATCTAAAATCAGCACCTGACCTCAATAATGCTCTCAGGCCTGCAATCAAATCCTCGTTACAATGTTCTTGCCTTTCTAAAAGAGTAGTGGCTGCAACTGTGAGGGACAGACTCCCCTGGTTAGAAGCACTATCCACAGACTTTTGGACATTTTAGAGTACACTATACAGCTTTGTGGGAATCCTCCAGTGTCACTATTGACCTTCTCTGTCTTCAGTGTCTCGCTCAACAGAGACACGTTTAAGTACATGGTCTCTTCTCTCAGAGTTGTTCGTAGCCTTGTCCACGGCGTTCACGGACCAAAACATAGACCACCACGGCGATGAGGACGATTCCCACTGCGACTGCTCCCAGGATGATGGGGATCATTCGTTTGGTGTAGTCCGCCCAGCACTCCACCTCTGAAATAACATTCAAAACAAAAGTGAAAGTGAACACGACTATTCTTGTCGTCGTGAGTACACGGCACAACATACGGTGAACCACAATGAAAATACACCCCTGCATTCAACCCACACACACACGTGCAGCAGGGGGCAGCTATTGAGCGCCCGGGGAGCAGTGACGGGGACGGTCCCTTGCTCAAGGGTAATTCAGGGCAACCACAGAATCACTGCAAAGGAATGATTACTCTGACCTTGTTCATGGATTACAATGAAAAAGTAATAAAATCTGATTACTTTCAGTTAGTCTTGCATTACTCGTCTTTATAAAGTCCTTAAGTTAAAACTCAACAAGACAATATGAGCCACAGGGTTTGAGGTCAAACTGCAGTCAGTGTAACTGTGTAAACATTTCAGCTCTTCTATGGATTTTTAACTTCCAGCTTCTTGTTTGAATCTGACAGTCCACCTTAAATGTTGTTCCATTCTGAAGGAAGCAGCTGCAAAAAGAAACTCCAGTTTTAATCTTAGTTGTTATACATTTGCTGTCAGATGTTCTAAGAAGTTCCTTAATGGTTTAATGGTCTATTATTTGTACTCATAGGTATTGGTTTAAAATCATAGCAACATGTGGAGCACTTTTTCCTCCATGTTAATAGTAATAATATTAATAATTATATATTTTTTTATTATTATAATAGCACTTGTACCCCAATTTTTGGTTTTATTAAACACAAAACCTCATATCACATACTAACCCTAAAGCTCACACCTTCAAAATCTCAAAAATAACAAAAGAACCAAAAATTATTTCTTTAAATCTCTTAAAGTTACAGATTCAGCAGTTACTATGTTCCTTAGCAACCAACTGGGAAACCATGGCAACTGCTAGAATTACATAGCAACTGGACAGCAACACCTAAGCACCCACACCTGCAATATCATAGTAACAGTCTTGCAACACCTTAGCAACCACCTTAAAAACAATGGCAACATAGCAACATCCTAGCAACAAAAAACAACCTGGAATCGTGATGTTTGTTATCAAAACAAAAATCTTTACCATGTTTAAACTTCTGTATAGTAAAATGACATAATATCGTTTTAAAGTTTAACATTTAACAACATAAGGGACTGCCAACCATCATGGGTTCCTTTTTAAACTTTAAAGAACCTCTGTGAAGAGCCCACACACTGGTAGAGAACATGTTAGAGGTACTTTCACAGTTCTGTAGGTTCTTTAGAGGTTCTTCTAAGACACTTCATGGCACTTCAACACTTAAATATGTCTTTAGTGTAACATCTGGAACATACGGTTCTGTGCGAAAGTCTCGACCCCCTCATTTCTTTATATTTAGTAGAGAATCACATTGCTGGTGCAATAATAACATTTTATTCCTGCCAGACTGTCTTGTGTTTATCAGACTGAGGATTAAGTGAGTGGGAAAGACTCCTAAAGATAGAAGGCTCTAGATAAATTAATTTAATGGTTGGAAACTAATCACCGTCCTGATCATCTGGAATCATCTGCTCTGGTTCTTCACTGCTTCAAGTCTTAAGTTAGACGCTTTGTTCTGCTTGAAGGTTCAGACGTAGATCACTGTGTGGATTAACCAACACAGAACTATCAAACTGCTCAGGTACCGAGACTGGACTGAACATGAGAGACAACAACACTGTCCTTCAGGAAGATCTGGAGAACTGTCCCTCAACATTAAAAATACGAAAACATCTAGAAATAAAAAATGAAGAAATGACCAAGACTTTTGCACAGGTCTGTATGTGACATTTCATTTCATGGTGATTCTGGAAAAGGTTGATTCTGGATTTCATTCTTAAAGTCATGATGCGATCTTGTTAAATGTCCTTCATCAGAGTAAAGACAGTATAAGGTCCTCTGCTGAAGGTACAGCTGAGATGTATCTCGAAGTGGAGAAAACGAAACTCACCCAGGAAGAGCAGTGTGGTGAGGACGGCAAGCTGCATGGTGGTTAGTCTTGCGCTAGTCATCTTGAAAAGCAGCTCTGAAAATGAAGGGTTTTGAAATGGACTGGCTTGCATGATTCGTTCTAAAAAACAGAGATGTCCTCATGGGCACGTCCTTCCCTGGGAGGGGCTCTCAGATCTGATGGTGTCTGCCCAGCTCTGTCTGAAACAGCTGACAAAGGTGATGTGAACATGATGCTAAACGGACAGCAGTTCCAGCAACTTTCTTCATTATTTCCTGGAGCAGGCTCTTCAGAGCTGTGCCAACTTGCTGGCAGGACCTGATCCATCCTGAAGTTTAGAACCCCCCCCCCAGATCAGTCTCGGACACATAGGAAGGACATGAGGCTTCATCAGCGGAACCCTTTTAATGACGTGTCATATTTTCAAGGATGTAAACAGGCTGCGTTTTCTGGAGCCCATTCTAAAATCATGGTCATCAATTCTTTTTTTATTTATAATAATGATAAATATCATTACATTGTCCAGATCTAAAGTGCACTATCGGAGGCCGGTGGAGACAGCGTGATGCTCTGGACCATGATCTGCTAGGAAACTTTGGATCCTGCATTCATGTGGACGTTACTTTGACACCTAAACATCTCTGCAGACCAAGTTCCCCCTCCATGGTGACGGTGTCCTCCAATGTGTCCTCTTTCAGCAGGACCATACTACACTGCAAACACTGTTCAGGAACACTTTGAGGAAGTTCAAGGTGTTCCTCCAAACTTCACACATCTCAGTACCATCCAGCATCTGTGGGACAAACTTGTCCCATCCATGGACTGAGCATCCAAATTATGGAACTTTAAGGATCTGGAACCACGTTCACCTTCAGAGGAACTGAAGCGGTTTAGGAGAACCTACACAACATTAGGCAGGTTGTGTTTCTCAGAAACAGGACTGGGCCTGCTCTGTAAATAGTGCCTGGTTTTGTTCAATTTGGAAAAAATAAGGTTCTGGGAAAGGCTTTACTGGAAGCGGTGGATTTTAGTGGAATTTTTATTGACAAAGGGTCAAAGGACAAAGTGTGGGTTTAATTACACAGTGGCACGGCTGTGTTTACCCAACCAAAGTCTTCAGGATGAGCTGGACTGATACTGCATTCTTCTCTCCAGGCTGCAAACAGACACTAAATCAGAGGTTCATCAGAAAAAATCACAGTTCTGCAAGTTTTTTGAGCCTTTTCAGTCTGTTAGTGACCCAATGTTCCTGAAAAAACAATACAGACAGTAAAGCATGAGATGGACTGGAACAGCAGCAGTGACTTATTATCACATGTGAATAGTGTGATCATGTCGAAGGGTCGCTCCAGCTTATCTCTGTCTGCAGACCGAGGTTAATAACGGATGATCGTTTCAATGCTTTATAAAAGAGAAAAACTCCAAATGGGCTCAGAGGGAAGTCAGAGGGGCAGTCGTTTCATCTTGTGCCCACAGCGGGGTATTCTTCACTATATTAGCCCGAAAACAGCCAGACCGTTCCTTTAACGTGACAGCACTCTGAACCCCGGCAGTATTGATTAAAAAAGGAATGTGTGGGTTGTGGAATGACTCAGCGAGTAAACATTTGCATTGCATTGGAGGAGTGGACGCCGCTCTGCTCTCAGGCCCATGGGAGGTAGACCGAGCTTATTCAGGTATTTAACAGCCAGACCGTCGCTGGACAGAGTGAAGAGTGCAGTAGGGGAAGTGCTGACCCCTTCGTTCCTGAAGAAGCAGCTCCAGGGTCTGGGAAAGAATGAGAGGACGCAGGATCTGCAGCTTTCTCGCCCTAACGTGGCTTTTCTTTGCCAGTTCACTCGGCCAGGAGGAGACCAGGCTCCTGTGCGATGAAAAAAGCGTTGAAGATGCTGTGAATGTGACCCTCACGAAGCTCAATAAGGCCTTGTCGGAAGGAGGTCTGCTGGCTCTCTATCAAGTCCTGGAGGCAACAAAGGTCAGATTTTAGTCCTTCTGTTTTTATCAACATGGAGTTGCATGTTTGGGGAGCAGGCGGGTTGAAAAGGTTCCATTTGAGGGTTAAAAATGAGATTTTTTTGAAGAAAGTCACTTTTTTTGTCTCACTCTCAGGCCAAGAATGAAACCGGAGAAATTATGACCGTGCGTTTCACAGTGAGGGAGACCGACTGTCCCGCAGGAGGGGACAAGCACTGGCAGGAGTGTGAATACCTGCAGGACACCTCGAAGGTCCGTCTTCTTTCTACATGACTTCTAGGTTCTGTCTCAGCTTTCTTCTGTCTCACTGGTGCACCATGTCTTTTTCTTTTT
The DNA here is from genome assembly GCA_017165825.1 of Hepsetus odoe. Taxonomy (NCBI): domain Eukaryota; kingdom Metazoa; phylum Chordata; class Actinopteri; order Characiformes; family Hepsetidae; genus Hepsetus; species Hepsetus odoe. Next base: position 25,005,806 of record CM029380.1, read on the forward strand.
TCTCCTAAGGTGCTCAGACTCTGTCATGCGTATGTGCTCCTCAAAGAACCAAACGAGGTTCTCTCTCATGTTTGCTCAGGTAGATCCGAAAGCCTCAAGCTGATCCTCTACTATGATAATCCACTAATGATAACTGTATTTGACACTAGTATTCACTACTTTTACACTACTGAACACTATTATACACCAACATACTCTACTACACACCATCGTTTACATTATTACACTCATACATCATTTATTATCCTCTATTATACACTTTAATCATTTACTCTACTCCATTAAACATTTTTCTGTTCTATTACGCTTTACTATAATTTATTATATTCTCATCAACACTGATATATTCTATTATGCTCATATTTTATTATACACTTATAAACTCTTTTATACTCTACTAGCCGCTATTAAACCATTTTGTAATATTATACCGTTTTAGAATGTTTGAAGCTATGTTATACTCATTTTATTTTATTATATACTCAATAACTACTCAGTTATTCAATATTATGGTCCATTATGCACTATTATAATGTATTATACTTTATTTGTCCTTCAGTGGACCCAGCGGTAGTTCCTGACCAGCGTCCCCCCTGTCTGGGTTGTCCCATAAACATCGAAGTGGACAGTGAAGACCTCAAAGAGTCTCTGAGTTTCTCTCTCAAAAAAGCCAACATGAAACACAACCATGCTCACTTCTTCGTCCTCAACTCGGTCGGCTGGGCGACCAGGCAGGCGAGTCCCTTTTCACGGAAACGAAAGAAGAAAATAAAAAATCAAGCACAGAATTCACAAATTATTATTCAAATCAAGACAAAACCATTCAGGACAGGAATCATTTTATTCCATTTTATTAAAGATAGAATGAAGCGAAAATGTTGAATGAATAAATATTCAAGTGAGTTCTTATCAGTAAAAATCATAAAAAGTATTTTCATCGTTAAAAAATTAATTTACAGGTGAAAAAACCCATTCCTCCCAGTTAAAGAAATCAGGAGCCAGTGTAAACTTAAATACTCTGAATTACATTATTAAACCACATCAAATATTTAAACTATTGTTTTATTTTTTGGAATGTGTCCTTTATTATGTTTTAAATTGATTTAATGAGACTAAAATGCAGGGTTGAGTTTTAGCTTTAGGGTATAAAAGCTTGTGGTCTCCTGAGGAAAGAGTTTAAAGGTCTTAATGGGAATCTTTCCACCCAAAAAACACACGCTCACTTCAGAACAAACACGATTAGGAGATAAAAGGCTTTTGCAGGGAATTTTCTGGGGTGTCTGAGACGTTCACACAGAACCTCATGGCTGCTTTGAGTTAATGTTTCAGCTGCAGGAGCTTCAAGGTTGATGATTTTTTGACAGATTAGATTTTCACTGTTGCCTCACTGTAACGGGAATCAATGCCTCCTGCTGTGTGTGTGTGTGTGTGTGTGTGTGTGTGTGTGTGTGTGTGTCACAGGTGATTGCTGGTTTCAGGTATAAACTGAGGTTCGACATGCAGAAGAGTAACTGCAGTAAATCTGAACATATCGAGGTAACGGACGAATGCCACCCTGATCAAAGCGAGAAGGTGAGGCTACAATTCACATTTTCACATTTTAAACATTTAAAGAAGCAGAAACAGTTCAATCTTTTGTGATGTCACAAACACACATTTCCATAAAGCAGTGAGTGCTGCCGGCCGACGCTCTGCTCTGCTTTCTGAGTGAGGGAGAGAGATCATATATATTCACATATTCAAAGGCAACCAATCAGACTGTCCGATCGTAAGGAATGTGTCCAAAAGATCTGTGGACATAAAACCACATGAGCGTGAAAGTGGAGAACTTGTGGAACAAAATTCTACATGTTGGAATACGAGGCCTTTAAACATATTCTACACAAACTTCTGTTTTCAAACTGCAAACAAATGACATAAATACGGAATAAAGAGAAACAGAATAGAATAGAATAAATACGTTTTAAAAAACAGACCTCAACATAATAGAACAGAAAGAATACACTGAAACAGAATAAAACACAACAGAGAACCAAATAATGGAACAGAATAGAACAGAGCAGAGTAGAACAGAACAGAATAGAACAGAGTAGAATAGAGTAGAATAGAATAGAATAGAACAGAGTAGAATAGAACAGAGTAGAATAGAGTAGAATAGAATAGAATAGAACAGAGTAGAATAGAACAGAGTAGAATAGAATAGAACAGAGTAGAACAGAGGAGAACAGAGTAGAATAGAATAGAACAGAGTAGTACAGAGGAGAACAGAGTAGAATAGAATAGAATAGAATAGAACAGAGTAGAACAGAGTAGAGTAGAACAGAACAGAATAGAATAGAACAGAGTAGAACAGAGGAGAACAGAGTAGAATAGAATAGAATAGAATAGAACAGAGTAGAGTAGAACAGAACAGAATAGAATAGAACAGAGTAGAACAGAATAGAATAGAACAGAGTAGAGTAGAACAGAACAGAATAGAACAGAGTAGAATAGAATAGAATAGAACAGAGTAGAACAGAGTAGAACAGAATAGAATAGAACAGAGTAGAGTAGAACAGAACAGAACAGAACAGAGTAGAATAGAATAGAATAGAATAGAACAGAGTAGAACAGAGGAGAACAGAGTAGAATAGAATAGAGTTGTTCTGTATGAATTATGGTGAGGTGTGTCCTGGGTGACCAGGTGCTTCTGGCCTCATTCTTTTCTGTTTTCTGTTCAGCTGTTCATCAACTGTAACTCCACTGTGGACGTCGCCCCCTGGAGGCACGAGGTGCCGGTGACAGATGTGAAGTGTGAGTCTGGACCGCTACCAGCAGAGGTGAGACTAACGGTCCATTTGAAACCAGTTTAAAGGGTTAAAGTGGAGAACCCGTCGGCCAGCCAGTTACAGGGTTCTCCTGCAGATCTGCGAGTGTCCGGGATGGGCTTTAGGGTCCGATGTAGATTCTGGGGTCGATTTAAAAGAATCTGTTCCAGTGGAGTTCTTTACGAGAACCTGTGTTTCAGACACTCATCATCAGGAGACGTCCCCCTGGCTGGTCTCCTCTGAGGAACGTGCACAACTTCGCCGTAGCGAAGCCCCCAAAGAAAGACGAATCATCGGAGGAGTCCCAAGAGTGCAAGGCCCCCCCCTGCCCCCGTGACCCAGCTGCGGTTCCCGCACCGGCGGATCCCTCGTCCCGGAGTGATTCCGGAGTCAGTCCTACAACATCCCCCAACTGCCCCAGCAAAGCCTGGAAGGAGTTCAACCCCCCCCCTCCACCTGTGAACATCACCCAGAGTGTCGACGGCGGCGCGGAGCCGGCGGCCTGAGGAGCCCAGATGAGCACCAGGTTCACCGTCTGCTCTCAAACAGTGAATAAAGTAGTGTTTCATTCACTCTGCTTCCTGTCGAGATTCTTCCAAACACCTGAACACACACTTTACACTCACACACACTCTCACCTTTCTGTTCACACACCTGAACACACACTTTACACTCACACACACTCTCACCTTTCTGTTCAGACACCTGAACACACACTTTAGACTCACGCACACTCTCACCTTTCTGTTCACACACCTGAACACACACTTTACACTCACACACACTCTCACCTTTCTGTTCACACACCTGAACACACACTTTACACTCACACACACTTTCACCTTTCTGTTCAGACACCTGAACACACACTTTACACTCACACACACTCTCACCTTTCTGTTCAAACACCTGAACACACACTTTACACTCACACACACTCTCACCTTTCTGTTCAGACAACATCTGGAAGAAGTTCTGCTTCATTTTAATGAGAACAGCTTCTCTCTCAATCACACTTTACACTAAACTAAACATTTACACTCTGTATTTACACACTTTACACTAAACTAAACATTTACACTCTGTATTTACACACTTTACACTAAACTACACCTTTACACTCTGTATTTACACACTTTACACTAAACTAAACCTTTACACTCTGTATTTACACACTTTGCACTAAACGCAACCTTAAAACTCTGGAACCCCTTTAGCTAGAACCTTTTACCTTTAGACACTTTGCAGCCTGGAGCACCGAAACATTTGTCCTGTTTCCTTTAATCGACTCAGCCTGATGAAGACCGTTTGAGAGCGCAAAACAGTGATTTTCGCACCAACAGGTGATTCACTACAAACAGACAGGAGGCAGGCGCCCGGTCCTCCACGGTAACGAGTTGCTTCTGTGAAGGAAGATGTTTTTTCAGAGTACGTGACATTTCCTGCCTCACTGCTCGCTCTGAGCCGAGCTCCCTTTAATGAAACTGATCAGAAACGGAAATAAAGTCTGTAGGAAACGTGGGCGCGGCGGGGTGAGACGAAAGGTCGTGTTTGACCCTCAGAGGTCAGACTGGTTCGGCCGCTCGTCCAGAGGCTAAAAGAGGACGAGCGAAAGGTCCAGACGAGGTGTGTGTCCTGTTAACGGCCTCTGCTGCAGCAGGATGTGAGCAGATGAGTTCATGACCCCGCAGCGTCCGCCTGGCCCTCGTCCGGACCTTCTCATGAATCCGTTATGACACATTCTGGGCTCATGTTGAGCCAGCGGCACAGACGGGACTATAAAAGGGTGGACCTGGACATCGGGGACGCACAGTTGTCTTCGACTCTGTTGATCCTGATCCTGGACACCATGGTGAGCGAGCGTCTCCTGCTGCTGACCCTCACCTGCTACGTGCTTGTTTGGTCCATTAATGGTGATGATTTCTTGGAAGTCCGATCTGCAGAAGAAGAGAAAGAGCTGGTGAGGCTGAAAAGATTTTGCTGTTTGAGATCATAATAATAATAATAATAATAATAATAATGTAGAGGGGCAGCGGTGGCCTAGTGGTTCGGGCGTCGGCCACATGATCGGAGGATCAGGGGTTCGAACCCCTTCCTGATAGGTTGCCCTGAGGTACCCTTGAGCAAGGTGCCGTCCCCGTCCCGCTCCTCCCTGCAATGGGCTGGAGACCTGTCCAGGGTGCGTCCCCCGTCCTCGCCCTGTGTGCGCTGGGTTGGACTGCAGCGCGACCCCGCTTGGGACAAGCGGCAGCAGATGGATGGATGGATGGATGGATGGATGGATAATAATGTATTTTATTGTTGTCATTATTGCAATTATATTTATTATTAATAACTTTAATTTTATTATTATTTGTATAATAAATAATATCTATATATTTAATATATATATATTCTATATATGTATTTTTGTTTTTCATTTTTTTAGCCCACATTTCTTTACATTTTGCCAAATTAAAAAAGTTAATTTACATTTACATTTATGGCATTTAGCAGACGCTCTTATCCAGAGCGACTTACAACAGTGCTTTATTTCCACAGTAGATCGTCATCTTGGTAACCAGCACAGATCAGTAACTGCTGATTAGCTAGTACCACCTAAGTAACAGACTAAGAGCCCTTGTAACAAGTATACACTTTTTTTTTTCTTCCATTTTTTTGAGAGGAGGAGCAGGGGTGGGAGAGTAGGAGAGAGAGTAGAGGTTTTTAGGAAAGAAAGAGTAAGGGTAGGAGAGTGGATGGTTTGGAAGGGATTAGTCCCTCAGAAATTCTATGAACAGGTGGGTCTTTAATCTACGTTTGAAGACAGCGAGGGACTCTGCAGTTCTGACCATCAGGGGGAGTTCGTTCCACCACTGAGGACCAGAACTGAGAAGAGTCTTGATGAGTGTCTTCCTCTGTTTCTCAACGATGGAGGTTCAAGACGAGCAGTGCTTGATGGTCTGAGGGGACGAGAAGAGACACGGTGTTTAATTAGAGCAGACAGGGAAGATGGTGCAAGGCTGTTAGTAGCCTTGTAAGCGAGAGTTAGAGATTTAAACCTGATACGAGCAGCCACTGGGAGCCAGTGCAGGTCCCGCAGCAGAGGAGTGGATGAAGAGAACTTGGGATGGTTGAAGACGAGTCTAGCGGCCGCGTTCTGAATCAGTTGTAGGTCTTGTTGCCTTCAGTGGAAGACCTTAATTATTGTATCATTTTTATTTTTATAACTGTTGTATATTGTGTGGTATAATGTCATTTGAGATACTAATGAATATCTAAAGAACATTAAAGGAAAGCTCAGATCAATAAAAATGTTTTTGAATGTTTAAAGAAGTAACTGTATTGTTGACGGTGATCCTTCGGCGCCGCTACAACTGGACAAAACTCAGTCAGAAAATCTGTTCAGAACAGAAGAGGCTTTAAATGTGGAGCCGTGGTTCGCGGTGATTGACCGTCCGCTGCAGGCGAGACAGAAAGGACAGACAGGTCAAAGGTCAGTGCAGTTCACCCTTAAAGGGCCCCTGTCCTGCACGTTCTCCGATCCTCTTTTCTCTGTAAGGCCCAAACATGACGCTTGTCTATTCATTCCATTATTCATTTCCATAAACAGATCGAGACGTTTTTATTCCTTTTCTGGTAATAAACCATCGTATTTTCCGTGTAGCGCACTCCGGCCACTTTCTACACATTTCCTTTATTTATTCTTCGGAGTGAATTCCTAAAACCTTTCATCGTTCAGCCCGTGAGAATGTTTTTCTCTCATTTTATGAAGAAAAGAATATATTTTCATATATTTTGCGGTGATTTTTGCGTTAATAAATGGCAAAACACTTCAAATCATATTTTAATGTTTGAAAAGTTATCAGTAAAAATGTCAGACAACTTCCTTTGCCTTTGAACAACCTTGTATCCGATTGGCTGCCCTCTGTTGTGCCTCTTTAAAGAAGCAATGCGGGCTCAAGTGGACTGAGTTGTGACATCACAACAACAAAGCAGCTCATTTTGAAGCCGGTTCGTCCGGACGTGATGCTTCGTCCGTAAAGATCAGGATTAGGCAGCGCCGTCTCCGCACCCCAAGAAGGTCCTGGGATTGACGGCCCATGTCCTTTCTGTGTGGAGAGGACATGTTGTCCCCGGGTCGGTGTGAGTGTTTCTCTGTGCGTCTCCCCTGTGAAGGAATGACGACTTGTCCAGGGTGTGTTCCCGAAGTGGCTCAGAAAATGAGTGAGTGTTTTCTGGACCCTTAAAAGGTTTAACAGATTATTGATCCATTTTACAGATCGATGCTCTTCAGGAGGTCCTCGAAAAACTGAGGAACAAACAAAGCCCGTCCACGGAGAAGAGACTGGGCTGGGTCCACTCAGTGAGTCAACACCAACACCGCAGAACCAATAACAACCAGCCGTGCTTACAGGGGACACCGCTGACCTGTCCATCAGTCTTCCTGCATCGTTCCCCCCCCCCCCCCGCATGTCCTCTCTCACATCCATGAACCTCCTTTGTTCCTCTTCTCCTCTTTCCTGCCAGCTCCATCCTCAACATCCTTCTGATATTCTCCTCGTCTCTCCTCTGGACATGTCCAAGCCAACAGGGTCACTTCTCTCACTCTTCTATTAAACCTGTCCCAAATCCTGTCAACCCTCGTCCCTCTCACTGCAAATCTCAGCATCTTTAAAGCTGACACCTCCAGCTTCATCTTTTCATCACCGTCACCAAGCCCTATAACATAGCTGGTCTCACTACCTTGTCTGGGTTGTTCATCACTGTTGTCTGAATGTGTAAATGTGGTTAATTTGGAATCTCGTGTCGCTCAGTGTGAAGTCGGAGAGCAATGCGCCGTCCGTAAAGGTGCGCGATTCGGGAAGGTGTGCACCTGCCCGGAGGGGACCGCCTGCAGCTTCTCGGCCCTGCGGTGCTCCTGAGACGGACGTCGGGACATCTGGTCTCCTGCCGGATGACTGTAGAACAGCTGCGTCCATAAATAAATGCATTTTATACAAACCCAAACTCCAGAGAAGCGCCTGCTCTTTCCTGATTAAGCACATCTTCACCACTAGATGGCACCAAACATTGAAATCTTGGGAGTCAGAAGCCGAGATCTTTCATTTTAATCGCAAAAAAGAAAATGACTCGCTGAAGGAAACACTGTTGCAGTTGAACTACGTTCAGGCAGTTTGAATTTAAAGTCTAATGATTTGGAAATGCAACATTTTAACTCATTTTCTAATTTGTGGCACCAAAAAATTAAATAACATCTCGCCCTTGAGCTTCATGCCGCTCCTTTTTCAGGACGGAGCACTTCTTAAACTCAAACCTTTCCACACGGAAAGTTTTCCCTTGATGTAACGGGACACCAAAAAAAAAAAAACCTTTTTTGTCCCTTTGATGGATGTATGATGTACTGACGGCTGTAAAAGTAACAGAGCTCCACACGGTACGTCGACTACTTTACAAATCATTCAGTTTATTCAAAATTTGTAAGTTTCTTCTCCTTCCTTCTCCAACACATTCATGAAAAATATCGAAATGAGAAGTTAATCAATGCAGTTCCAAACAGTCCAAACGCTGATCTCTAAACTGGAATTCATGGCCAGACGAGGTTTAAAGACGGTACATCAGACTACCCGCTCCTACAAACCCAACAGTCTGGGTAAAATTCAACCATCATTAGAAGAGGCTTCGCACATTTACGGTAAAACACGCAAAACTAAAAAATAACCATTTAAGGATACTTTAACAACAACGAAAACAAAAATAAAGATAAAAATGAAAAGTTGTATCTAAATGAAGAGAATAACTCACAATATTCACATTTCAACTTTCCCCCTAAAAAAAGAGGGGAAAACGTGAAGATGCAGGACAGTGGAGACAGAAGGGAGAACCGGAAAAAATCTGCACGGAACGACACTCGACGCGTTCTGGAATGTCCGAAAGGCTCCGACAGAGCAACGCGTTTGAGGAGGGAAAATAAGAGTCCGTTCAAACGGAGATACGGGTTTAATCATCGAATTTGATCTTCTTTCCTTGAGGCTTTCCGAATCCTCCTCCACCTCCTCCTCGGCCTCCTGCAAAACAAGAAGAGAACCTCAAAAAGGAGAAGAGCGTTCCTTCGTCCTGATTACTCAGTAAAGGTAATCCGCTGGACCATCTCACCTGGAACCAAACTTTGCTTTTTATTTAAAGGATTCAGAAAACAGGATTCTAAACTTGATGCTAGAGATTCAGTTTCTATTTCTATTCAAAACTCTAACGCTGTAGAAAAACCAGTAATGCTTAAAGGGAGTCACTTCATCTCAAACCACCGGAAATTAAATCTTCAAAACTGACAAGAGTTTAGTGAACCGAATTACTAAAAAGCACAATTTTCACTAAATTATCCTTTCAAGTTTACTAAAGTCATTTACAAAGTGATTTGAAGCGGTTCTGCTCTCAGACTCTCCCACGGTCGGTAAACATCAGAACCTCCTTCACAGAAAAGTACAGATTCCACCGCTTCCTCAGTACCGGTGGAAAAAGTACAGGAATGTACTGAGAGTGTAAAGTAAAGAGTGTAGAGTGAGACGCGTCTCCAGCATCTGTGCTGAAACTGAACCTCACTCCAGATATTTCTCGCTTACCTCTGAAGCCTCCTCTTCCTCCTCCGCGGTTTCCTCCTCTTCCTCCCCTGAATCCGCCTCCGCCGCCTCGGCCGAAGCCGCCCCCGAAACCTCCCCGCCCTCCTCTTCCTCCCCGGCCTCCGAAACCTCCGAAACCACCGCCGCGGCCGCCGCCGCGTCCTCCCTCGCCCTTCGGCCTGGCGTAGTCCAGCGTCACCTTGTATCCGTCGATCTCGCCGTCGTCCATGGACTCCTTGGCGGCTTTGCAGTCGTCCTCGTTGTCAAAGTCGACGAAACCAAACCTGGAAGAGAGCCAAGAGTTCGGTTACACCACCGGCGCTTCCGGGGACCTTCGAGGCACGCAGGAAACCATCAGGTGTTTCACAGCAGACATAGGTGTCCACCAGTTTGAGGGAAGACACCCGTTTAGCTGTGAACGCTGCTTTACTTCTCGTGCGAATCCTGTCCTGTCACTGGATGGACAGAGAGGAGCTCATGAGAAGAGAAAAGGATCATTGAGTCTCCAGAGGAGCAGGAACACGTCCACGGTCTATTGAACATTTCCGGATTCGTTGCTGTAAAAAGCTACGCCTCACCACATGGGACGCCTAGTGCATTCAAAGAGCATTTTCCCTTCAACTTGCCCCGTCTCCAGAGGAGCTGGATTCACATTTATTTGATCTTTTTTAGTATTCTGGAAGGATTTCTTGATGTTCATGAAGGTCACAAAAGCGGCTTTACCCTTTAGAGGAACCCGTTTCTTTATCTGTGGCGATTCTGGCAGCAACAGCCCCATCGAAAGAGTCCTTCAGCGTACCCTCTGTTGTGTCTTCTGATAGACCTTTTACAAAAAGAGTTTTTGTGGGACCTGCAGAGGAAAAAAAGCAATTAAAATGAGATCAAATCTTCCTACGCTAGACTCTTAAACTGATGTTGCTTTTTTTAAATATTCACTGAAAACCATCACTTTTTTGTAATTCTGCATGAGTCATTTGAAGCAATTCTGAATAAAATGCTTCATTCTGGAGAAGTTCACCCAAACCAGAGTGTTCCCCGTGTTGGTGAATGGAAGCAGATGTCTGAACGGTGTTCTGATGCATCGCTGTATTTTTTGGAGAAGAATTTGGACCAAAACCAACCCAGTCACGGTAGAGGAATCCAAAGAAGTGATTTAGCTTAGACCGACTATTTTAACGTCGTCCCATAGAGACACTATGATTTGGGACATCCGGTTCCATTCAGCACCACTGGAAAGAGCGGACGCGTTTCACACCAAACCCACTCAGGAAGTGTTTGTCAGCCTCGGAACTGAATTTTAAATGAAAACAAAAACGTCCACCATAAACTGTTTGCTTCACCTGAGTGGCCTTTGCCTCCACTGCTCTCCCCTCGGTTCTGACAGTACTCCAGCCTGATGGTCCTTCCCTCGACCTCTGTGTTGTTGCACGAATCCAGCGCTTCTTTGGCATCATCTGTGCTCTCAAACTCCACGAAGGCATACCTGCAAAACAAGGTGTGCGTCATGATGTCTGCGTAGCACCACGTTCCTCTACGTTCTTCCACTGTGTTCCCTCATCACATTAATCTAACATTCAGGTGGTGTGAAAGAGGATGATGCAGAAGATGCATGATCTGCTACAGTGACACCCAATGGAAGCAGAAGCAAGCAGAAGAGTTGAACTTGAGGAAAAGTGAATTTTTCTTGGCTTTAAAAACCTTTCCCCCAAATCAAAACGGCAAAAAAAAAAAAAAAAAAAAAAAAACATTCTAAAGAAATTTGGAATGAATTTCCATGCCATGGTTTAGAAACTGTTAGACATGAATAAGTCTTCCTAATCAGTGCAGAGTGAAAGCTCACCCCTTCGCCCGCCCGTTGTTCTGTGGTATTCTGATGCTGACTGCCTTTTCGAACACACTCTGGAGGGAATCTTCTGTGGCACTGAAGGCCAAGTTGTTCACAACAAGGACTTTACCGACAGGTCCTGAAGCTGGAGAGAGAAAGGAAGAGTCAGGTCTGTCTTTATTGCACCTCCACTAAACCGGTGTGGTCACCAGGCCAGATCAGTACTTGACTATCGTGAGGAACCACATGGAGTTTCAGGTCGTTAAAAGTTGATCATCATCTCCGGCCGGGTGAACAGTGTCCCAGTTTCACATTCTGGGGCGCTCACCTTGACCTCGGCCGCCCTGCTGCTGGCTCTTGGCGCCGGTGAAGTCCACCATGATGGAACGGCCCTGGACATCGGTACCCTGCGTCTCCTCCAGCGTCTTCTCAGCGATCGCCTCCGTCTTGAACTCGATGTAGGCAATTCTGGCCAGAGAAATAAAACCCGTCAATCATCTACAGAATGATGTGGTGACGACACTTAGTTGTTGCAAAATGAATTTTTTTTTTTTGAGTTCATTACACTGCAATTAGTGTTGAACTGGATTTACTGCCGTGCCGCGTGGGAGAAAATGGGAAATGCTCATTTTTGTGGCCCTGCCGGATCCTTCTTCATTTAAAAGGTGTTCACACCTGCATTAATTATGTGAATCAGTCCAATTCAGATCTAATCCTGATTCAGGAAACGATCAAGGTCAAACTCTCTACTCAAGGCTTTAAAAAAAAAAAAAAAAAAAAAAAAAAAAAGGTCACGCTTGTTAATTACCCTCTGCTAGAGCCATTCTGGCCCATAGGTATCCTGATGTCTATGGCCTGGTCAAAGATCTCCTTCAGATCATCCTGTGTGATGGAGTAGGGAAGGTTCTTCACAAACAGTGTACGAGCATCTTTCTCTGCAGAAATGAAGACAAAACACAGCCTTGATCAGTCACCCGCTGCTTTTTCCAAAATTTTTCTCTCCTTTCTTTTTACAAAAGAAAGTGCCACCATAATCACCACTTTATGTTTTCAACCCACACATTTCAGGGGAGGAAAAAAAACAAAACAAAACAAAGTGATCCCGTTTGGGCATTAGTTAAAAAGGTCATTCTAGAGCAGTTTGAGGACACCAGTTAGAGAAACGAATAGCTGGAGAATGAGAAGACTCAAAAGCGCCTTCACAAAAAGTTATTCCATGAAATGTTAGTAAAGAAGCTGCCTGCGACCAGTTTAAGAGTTAGGAGTAGATGCCAGACTATAACTAAACCCATTCTTGATGGGACCAAATTAAACCCACCATTTTCATTTCTAATATAAACACTAAGCTCCACTGTGAGTTACTAACAAAAAATAAATAAATACAAAATGCATTTCTCACAGATAAGAGTAACAAAGTGCTGAACACTGAGGGAACAAGATCGACTAGAAAGATAATAAAAAAAAAAATATGAAACTGCATTTATGATACAACACATAATTAAAAAAGGTATAGGAGCTACCCAAAGACCAAGAGGAGTTTTAAACCGGGCCTCAGCAGACTGCAGCAATCTTTAAGATGCTCCATTTGCCTCCAAAGCCCACTTTGAGCGCCATTTAAACTCAACGATGCAGAAATGAATCAAAAACACGGCATCAGCCTTTGAAACTTCATTAAACCGACCTTTCTTGTTTTCCTGAGAGTTCTCCTTGCTTCTCGCCCTGTCCAGCTTCAGAGCCAGACCCATACACTTCTTTCCGTTCAGAGCGAGCGCCTTCTGCAGCTCCTCTTCAGAAGCCAAGTCCACGTAGCCAAACTTCCTGCAACAGAAAGTCCAACCGTTCAGTCAGAAAGTCGCCTTAAAACGCAAGTCGGTCAAAATTCCAAACCAAATCCTGCTCACTTGGACCCTCCGAGACGGATGTCCTGAATGATGAGGCTCTCCTTCTTGAAGAACTTTGCGAGGCCGTCCTTGATTTCGTCGAAACCTTTGTCCGGGTTCAGGTTGCCCACGAAGAGACTGAAGGCTGAAAGTGAGAAGAACAGTTACCAGACGCCAGGGCTCGGAGTGAAAGTCACTCTGACCTGATTTTAGTCAGAACTGAAAGGTGACATCATACATCAGTATTAAGTCCCTTGATGATCATCATGCAGAGCACCAGTTCCACAGTTTATTAACAAAACCTCACTTTATGATCAGCACATGCAATTAAGGCAGCTGCATCGGCCACCCTCGGCCTCGCTCACGAGAACGGAGCGGATATTTTTACCGCCCAGGGTTCCACATGGTGAATAAAACGAGACTATTTATTTTTATTCCAAGCCAATAAATCCAAGGAAAAGTTTAAATAAAACTAAAGGGCAGAAGAGCGGAGGACGTTATCAAATCATTGCTTTAGCAACTCTTGACATCTGGCAGCTTGTTAGAGAACGATCTTAAAGAAAAATTAAACTGACCACACTGGCCGAGAGCGCGGTTTTCATTTACTCGCTAATTTGAACTTTCATAACTTTCCATTTTAACTGTTTTCAGTGCGCGTGCAGCACAAGTCATTTATACGTTTATTTATAAAACATGGAAGACGAGATGCTCAGGCAGGACTAAGAACACAGCGTGCCATTTCTTTTCACAGAGGGGGTGTGAGAGAGAGAATCATGACTCCTAAATATTTTGGAGCCAAAGGCTCCAGTGTTTTGGTCTGAGTCCTAACACAGCCATGTTGTTCATTTTGATTCTTCATTTTGATTCATTTTGACACACAGATCGACGCGCCGCCTAATTTAAACCGCTGGCGGAGGGGTCGAGGTAGAGGGTGGTGAACGCAAACAGACCATAAAGTGAAACCTGTGTGAAAAGGTGCAGAACTGGAATCACTGGACTAAAGATGTTGGACGTCTTACCCTCTCCATCAGACTTGGCTTTCTTGGCGGGAGGGGTTCCTTTCTCTTTCTTTTCCTCGGCTTTCCTCTTGCCTGGAGTAACAGGAGCCGCTGGAAAAGCAGAGGAACACGAATCAGATCATTTAAGAAAGTAGAGCGAGTGGCTTCGCAGCTCTGGCGTTTCCGGGTTCCTCAGCACGTGCTGGTGCTCGTCATGCAGCAAGTCTTATTTTAGTCGTTAAGTTAATTTCTCGTTTAAAATGCATACCTTCATCCTCCTCCTCGTCGTCATCCTCTTCATCATCGTCATCGTCATCTTCCTCGTCCTCTTTGGCCTTCACATTGCCTTTCTTGGCAGGAGCTGGCGTTGTGTCCATTTCCTCTTCCTCAGAATCTGCAGTAAAAACATGATTTGAATGAAAGCTGATCCACTTCAACACCTCCAGCGATGAACTGAGGCGGACACATCAGATCAAACGAATCAGCAAATATATTCAGTATTAAGTCCCTAAAAGTTCATCATGTGTGCACGAGACCCAGAATCTGCACAAACTAATCATTCATACACACCCTCATCTTCGTCGTCGTCATCCTCGGACTCTTCTTTAGCCGCCTTGGCTGGAGCTGCTTTAGCCTTCGCTGCTGCCTTCTTAGGGGGCGGGGCTTCCTCCTCTTCTGACTCGTCTAGGAATGAAAACGACAAAAAGTTAACGTTCTAGATCTGGCCCTGAACTCGTTTGGAGCCGCAACGTTGAGAACCGAATCGTGTCTTAGAAATTAAAGTGTCCGACGTGCACATGCACCCTTTTCTCATTAAACCACAAACACGATCGTTTGTGATGAGCATCCGTGCGACTGCAAAAAATGGCAAAATGTTTTAATAGAAATTATGAACGACCGTCAATGACCTCAACGTTATGCAAATAAATAACATTCCTTAAGATTTCAAAGGTGTAACAATAAGATATGAGACCTTTTCAGTATCTTCAATAATCAGTACCAGATAAAAGAAATAAATGCAAGACTGAGATCTTCTCTACAGCAGTATTGCAATGTTGCTATTTCATACCATCTTCATCGTCATCATCTGAGTCTTCTGCAGGAGCTGCTTTCTTCCCAGGCGTTGCTTTAGCAGGAGCGGCCTTGGCCGGAGCAGATTTTGCTGGCGTGGCCTTTGTTGGAGCTGCCTTGGCAGGTGTGGCTTTCTTCAGGGCAGGAGGTTCTTCTTCTGTATGGGTGCAAAAACAAACTGTACATTGAACATCTCTGCACCACAACACATCCTCAACGGAAAACAGAAGAGCTCAACCACAGTGCTCATTAATAATGCAAAAACTGCTGCAGGACACTGAAGTACATGGACTTAAAATCAAAACGCAAAAACCAGCCAGCATTGGTTGAGATCCGTTTAAATATCAGAAGATCGATGTGGTTTGAATATTTATGGTTTTAAAATTTGAGTGACCTCTGTTGACCTTTAACACTTCAATACATGAAAAAGTTGCTCCAAACAATCCGCTAGAAAGCAGACACCCACCAGAGTCGTCTTCATCGTCGTCATCTTCATCACTTTCTTCCTTGGCAGCAGCGGCTGCTGCTTTCTTCGCTGGAGTCGCTTTCGCTGCCGCAGGTTTGGCTGCTTTTGGAGGGGGCATCTCTTCCTCTGAACATAAAAACAACCGAGACAACTCATTAAAAACACGGTTCTTCGGCCCTGGCATGAAACAAAAGTCTCGCAGAACTCTAATCCCAAAATTGTGCTCAAAAATAAGACCAACCAAAAGCATTAAAGCACCACATACCAGACTCATCGTCTTCATCATCGTCGTCTTCATCATCATCCTCACTCTCTTCCTTGACGACGACCTTTCCATTTTTCACCGCCTTTGCGGCGGCCGGGCTCTTGGCCACAGCCTTGGCCGGTGGCGCCTGCGTAGAACAAACAAGAGCACATAAATACAAAACTCTCGTAATGAGACTGACCCGAACCAGTGCGCTGGACAGCACCCCTCACCTCTTCTCCATCCTCCTCACTGTCCTCCTCCTCGCTGGACTCCTCTTCCACTTGTTTGGGAGGCGGGGGGGCCTTCTTCTTGGGGGGCACTTCTTTTTTGGCCGCCTGCAAAAGCAACCACAGGTTTAGTCCCACGTTGTCCCAACATGCACTTTACATATCCGCCCCGAAGAATCTGATATTAAAACACCCAGACGAGTTTACTTTAACGCCTGGAACAGCAATTAGAGCCTCCAGGTGCAATTTCATTACACTCAATCAGAAAAAAAAAAAAAGCGTGGATACTTTACTAGAGATCATATTACATCTTTAAAGGCAAACCTGACAAAAAAAAACTGGCAACCGAAGTGTGAGCCTGGCTAATCAGTTTATTAAAAATGCACTTTTTGTAAACACTGTATAAATACACCGAATATCAACATTATATCCCCACTGTGAATATATCAACAGACAACTGAAAACTATGTCGCACGTGTGCACTTCTACAGATCGGACATCGTGCTTCTGTTTGCGTGTAAAGATAGACAGTATTTACGTGCAAATGACATTAAAAGGGCACAAAAACACCCGAAAGGTCCATCATTATATCTGCACCTAAACCCAAACCGCGCCGCTTTCCTGCGCGCGTGAAGAGGCAGAAGCAGGAGACCACGTGTGAGGACCCACGTGGGGCGCAGCGGCCTCGTGTCGAAGCTAAAGCGGCTAAGCTAACGCAGCCGCACAAAAAGACACCAAAAACACGAAAATTGTGGGGGTTTTTTGGTCACGTTCGATTAAAAACGATCACTTAACCCACCGTATGCGCCAAATACACGATTCGTTCAGCGCCAACTTAAAAACCTTTCGTTTTTCGAACTCTCCGTTCCACCTTAAACGTGCGTGCGCCGTAAAGTAATCGCCAGCTGTCGGCTCCATTACGCGCACGTACTTTTAAGGTGGAACGGAAAGTTAAAAAAAGACCGCTGCAAAAATGAGTAACCCGTCTCGCGTGTGCCACGGGTTCTGTCAGGTTCGGTCTTTAAAAACACCAAATAACGTAAAACGATCATTTCAAATAAACATGTACCAACTATTTTTAACAATAAATGCGTTAGCATCCGTTAGCATCACAAGCTAACACGTTTCTGGCGATGTGCCGCATAATCATCTTGTTCAAACGCACTAAAGCGTTACGGATTAAAATAGAGGGACGGTTTAAATATGTAATACGGATTAAAGGTGAAAAATGGCCGTTTTTATTTCGTCCTGCAGGTCACAAATCAGTTCAAGGCCCAAAAAAAAAAAAAAACAGCGCAACCGAGGCCTCCATTTTACAGCAACGGTTACCATTAAAACCACAATTTACACACTTTAAAATCAGAAACAACCACTAATACGGACAAACAGATTCGCATACAATAACCAAGGGATATATAGAATATCTCGTATTCAGCGAATGGGTCTAAAGACTTAATTGCAGGTTTTAGGCCTAAAATGTACAAATTTAATACGTTACCTTCGCAAGCTTCACCATGGCTGGATTGTGTTTCGTCGAAAGACGAAAAATAAAACTTTGAACGGCAGTAAATGTGAGTTTACTGAGATAGTTCTCTGCCCACGTGTTATGCTGCTTCTGGTCTCAGTGTGAAACTCGACGCCCCGCTGCTTTTCTGCGACGCGCTGCGTTTCTCTTCCCAACAGCTTTCAGACGCGCCCCAGCCACCAAACGCCAATATGATTGGCCAACGGTTCGGCCTCTCCGACAGGATCGACCAATCAGAGAAAAAAGGCGGGTTTTCTCCCGGATACGGGCGGGAGGAGTGAGAAATGCTCCGCCCACCGACCCCCTACCGTATGGACATAAAATGTAACAGAGAAATGGACCAAATGAAACAGATTTAAAGAGCTTTAACATACGACTGTTTCCTTACTTTCTGTTTAGTTCAGTTTTCTTGAACATATGTAGTAATTTTACATAGTTTAGCATGATTAAAGGTATATAAGGGTTTGTGAAAAATAGACATATGTGTATATATATGTATATATGTATGTGTGTGTGTGTGTGTGTGTGTGTGTGTGTGTGTGTGTGTACTCAGAGAATAAAGTAAAAAGTTCAGGAATGAACTCAGAGTATCACTGCACACAGCAACAAAACTGGACCTCTGCATTTAACCCGTGCAAACACCATGCAGCAGAGGGCAGCTATGAAAGCTCCCAGGGAGCAGTGACAGAGACAGTACCTTGCTCAAGGATACCTCAGGACAACCTACTGGTAAGGGGTTTGAACCCACGATCTTCAGATCCTGTGGCCCACTCCCTAACCACTAGACCACCGCTACCCCATATACCCCAAAAGTACTCAAGTCTTCTTCTTCTTCTTCTTCTTCTTCTTCTTCTTCTTCTTCTTCTTCTTCTTCTATCTGCTCCCATTAAGACGTTGCAACAGCAGATCATCTGTCTCCATGTCTTCCGGTCTTCTGCATGTCCCTCATTTACACTGACCAGCTACATGTCCACCGCATCCATAAACCTCCTCTTTGTCCTTTCTCTTCTCTTTCCTGGCAGCTCCATCCTCAACATTACATTTACATTTACAGCATTTAAAAGATGCTCATATCTAGAGCAACTTACATTTCTTAATTACAGGGACAGTCCCCTGGAAACACTTGGGGTTAAGGGTCTTGCTCAGGAACCCAATGATGGTAGTGCTGGTGTTTTTTTTTGTAACATTTTTGGACATTATTGGATATTTAATCTCAATTTGAACAACAAGTAATACAACTAAACAATTAAAACTGAAGAAAAGACTTTTCAAAATCTTCTGTAAAATTCTACAAAAATGTGATTTCTGGTGAGGAATAAGTTAAGACAATTAAAATGACTCAAATCACACACAGGTGTACAGGTGCACATGTTTAGAACATCCTTACTCAGCATTTTGAAGGAGGTTTGCTCTTTTAAACCTCAGACATTTAGTTTGGTGCTCCTGACTGTTGAGGTGAGAGTGAAGAACATGGTGGGAACCAAAGAACTTCTGAGGCCTTCAGAAAAAAGATTGTAGCAGCTTATAAATCGGGTAAGGGATTTAAAAAGATCTCAAAAGAATTTACAATCAGCCGTTCCACCGTCCGGAAAACAGTCTACAAGTGACTTCCAAACCAACTGCCAACATGCCCAGGTCTGGACGTCCAAGCAAGTTCACCCCTAGAGCAGACTGCAAGGTGCTAAAAGAAGTCTCCCAAACCCTAAAATGTCATCATGGGACCTCTAGCTGGCTCTTGCTACTGTTGATGTGAAAGTGCTTCTACAATCAGAAAGAGACTGAACTTTAACTTCATGGTTGGTGTGCAAGGAGAAACAGACTGACGTTTGTCAGAGAGAACGTAGACAAAGACCAGGATTCTGGAATAATGTTCTTAGGACAGAGGAGTCTGAAACTGAATTATTTGGACACCAGAACAGAGGACACGTCTGGTATAAACCAAATACAGCAGTCCAGGAAAAGAACCTCATACCAACTATGAAGCATGGAGGTGGAAGTGTCATGGTTTGGAGATGCTTTGCTTTGATGCTTTGCATGCTTTGCCTGGCCAGCTCACCATCTTAGAGTCCACCATGAATTCCACTGTGTATCAGAGGGTGCTTGAGGAACATGAGAGACCATCGGAACTGGACCCTGCAACACAACAATGACCCAAAACATTCCAGTAAATCCACCAAGGACTGGCTGAAGACTAAGAAATAGAGAGTCCTGGAATGGTCGTGCCAAAGCCCAGATCTTAATCCCATTGAGATGCTGTGGGGTGACTTGAAATGGGCCTCAAACATCTCACAGTGTAAAGAATTCTGCATTGAGTAGCAGATCAAAAGGTTAATTTTTGTTGCTTACCTGCAATTAAATCACGTTCTTTTCCAGAGATAAATAAAAACAAGATTAGACGTCGATATGTGAATATTTCTGATTAAAAAAATATATTTTTAATTAATTAATATCAAATTTTTTCACATCACTAAAATATGTGATGTGAAAGCTAGTATCATTACTGTCCTGTGTACCTTCCCTTTCACTCCTGATGGTCCCCATCTGTCACAGATCACTCCTGACACACTCCTAACTGAGCCCCCAAGGAAGACCCTGGACCAGCGCTCCCTGTCATCATAGACAGTCTGATGATGCTGTAAATGTGAAATCACTTGAACTCAAAGCAAAACAGTTCAGAATGGTCAGCTGTCAATCACTTTAATCCAGTATAAACACTCTCCCAAACCGGACTCACCGGTGCTGCTCGGAACCGACTAGGCTCCTCGTTTAAGACCTGCTCGTCCTCTTTGGAGTAATGGCAGATTTGGGAGCAGGACTTTTTTGATGTTTTCTGAAATCAGGGCTGATATCAGGGTGACTTCACTGCAGGAACAGTCTCTCCTGGGCAGGCAGGAACTTCCCTGTACAGGAGAGCAGTCAGATACTGATGCTGGATTAGATTTGGATCATGAAACAGAAGTCCACTGTGGGGGCTTTATACCCCTCTAGATTGTGGGCATGGTGACCTTAGGCTCATGTGGCTCATCTTATCCTTCACCATCTCTACTCCCTCCATCCTCACCTCTCCACTGTCCGCACTTAATTCAAATTTGTGTATTCTGTCTTTGTCCTACTCACTTTCATTCCTCATTCCTCTCCTCTCTAGAGCAGATCTCCATCTCTCCAGGTTCTCCTCAAGCTGCTCCCTACTCTCACTACAGTTCACAATATCATCAGCAAACATCATCGTCCACGGAGACTCCTGTTTAACCTCGTCCATCAACCTGTCCATTTCCCTTGCAAACAAGAATGGGCTCAGTTCTGATCCTTGATGTAATCCCACCTCTACTTTAAATGCAGCTGTCACTCCTACTGCAGATCTCACCACTGTCATATCACCCTCATATAGTTCCTGAACTACTCTGACATACTTCTCTGTAACACCTGACCACAACTCCTCTCTAGGCACCCTGTCATAGTGCTCAGTCACAGAAAATTGATTTAAAATTTTATGCTGGAATCATTTACCAGATTCTGTATTCATTTCTTATGTAAAATACTATAAACAAAATATTCTTTTGACTTATCTATTGTACACATTTTCTTTATTTCAAATGACATAATTTACATATGTTTTGTCCTATTACACCATACATATACATGTATGTACATGTATATGCATTCATTTATTTATTTTTAATTTGATGTTCTCTGTATTTTTGCCTGCTGTTGTAACAACGGCTTGGGATTAATACATTAATTCTATTCAGCAATAAAATGAAGAAAGAGCTAAAATATTTAACATAGTGTGTGAGTATGTGAGTTATTTTGAATGAAAGCGAGGAATTATCTGCAAAATGTTTTGCACAAAAGCTTAATTTGAACCCAATCTTTTTGGACTCATTTGGTCGTCCACCTGAGATGAGTGTGATTCACAACCAGTCAGTTAAAGTCCACAAGATGGCAGCATCAGAACATAAACCCGCTAAAGCTCCGTCCTCTCATTCAGGATGACGTCTTCTTCATTCTGCACACAGAGCTAGAGTTCAGAACTCTCACTCCCTTCTGTTAATGGTGTTTGTGTTCCACTGCATCATTTCTAACAGCGAGGGACGTCCTGATGTTCGGTTCAGTTTTAATGGCCATGTGTGGGTTAGGACGGGGTCAACAGAAGATTTAAATGGAGCGGACAAGAAGAGTATAAAAGGAAAGAGGTAGAGCTTTTGAATGAAAGACGTTTATCGAAATAATATACACAGTACTGTGCAAAAGTTTGAGGCAGGAGTGAAAAAATGCTGTAAACAGAACGCTTTCAGAAATGGAAGTGTTGATCATTTATTTTCATCAATCAACAAAATGCAGTGAATGAACAAAAGAGAATCTAAATCAGATCAGTATTTGGTGTGACCACCTTCTGCCTTCAAAACAGCATCAATTCTTCTAGGTACACTCGCGTACAGTTTTTGAAGGAGCTCGGCCGGTAGGTCGTTCCAAACATCTTGGAGAACTGAGCACAGATCTTCTGTGGATGTAGCTTCCTCACATCCTTCTGTCTCTTCATGTGATCCAGACACACTGGATGATGTGGAGATCAGGGCTCTGTGGGGCCAGAAGAACTGATGCTGCTCTGAAGGTAAAAGGTAGAAACACCAGATATTGATCTGATTTAGATTTTTCTTTTGTTCCTCACTTTGAATTTTGTAAATTGATCAAAATAAACAATCATTATTGATATTTCTGAAAGCGTTCTGTTTACAGCATTTTTTCACCCCTGCCTAAAACTTTTGCACAGTACTGTGTATCTATATATATATATATATTTATTTATTTATTTTTGTCGCACTTTGGGTAAAATGCACAGCAAAAATAGTGAATGTCAGATGTTTTGCTTGTGAGTCCAGTGGTTTAATAGACCAATGATGAAACTGTCTTCACATCCTGGTGATAAAAACTGTCCTGCAAGTCATACACACTGAAAGTGTCCAAAAGTATTCAGACACTCGTGTCCTCTTGAGTGATGGAGCTCCAGCATGTTTTGGATGATGTTTGTGAGCCAGAACTAATCCTCCAACATTGGTACCTGACCTCAACTGTGCTCTACGGCTGCAACCAAAGCAATGTTTCCAATGTTTCCTCAGCAATGTTTCCAGAAGACAGCCATGTTATCAGAAGAAGAACTGTAAGAGCAAATGCTATTGCGAGGTCAGGGTCTCCCAAAGTCATTCCCTGGATTCTCCTTCGTTAATATGCTAATGAGATAATAGTTGCAATCATTATGGGGAAAAACAAAAAAAGATGCAGCAGAGCTTCAGGGCTTCCATGACCAGCCTGTATAATATAATAATATAGTACTGAAAAAGGGGCAGCGGTGTCCTAGTGGTTCAGGTGTCGGCCACATGATCGGAGGATCGGGGGTTCGAACCCCTTCCCAGTGGGTTGCCCTGAGGTACCCTTGAGCAAGGTGCCGTCCCCGTCCCGCTCCTCCCTGCGGTGGGCTGGCGACCTGTCCAGGGTGCGTCCCCCGTCCTTGCCCTGTGTGCGCTGGGTTGGACACCAGCACTCCCCCGCGACCCCGTTTGGGACAAGTGGCAGAAAATGGATGGATATAGTACTGAAAAAATTAAAACAAGTAGGCCTAGGTAGCATCCTTCAGAAGCCATCAAGGATGCTCTGTTTCCATGGAAACATCTACAATTATTAACTCCTGTTTAAACAGACATTTAAACGTCTCTGGCTCCACACGTTGAATAAAATAAATGCATAAGCTATAATAAATAATGTGTAAATGCTTGGCAACCTGCAGGTTATGAACGAAGTCGAGGGGGAAGCCCAGGGGTACGATACCAAGAGATGTGGGTTCGAGTCTGGCCCCATCCAAACTCCAGGATGGAGTTAACTGAGCTAACTGAGCCCCCGAGGAAGACCCCGGACCAGCGCTCCCTGTCATCATCGACAGTCTGATGATGCTGTAAATGTGAAATCACTTGAACTGAAAGCAAAACAGTTGAGAATGGTCAGCTGTAAAGACTGAGCAGTGGAAACATCAACCAGCTGTCAATCACTTTAATCCAGTATAAACACTCTCCCAAACCGGACTGACCGGTGCTGCTCGGAACCGACTAGGCTCCTCGTTTAAGACCTGCTCGTCCTCTTTGGAGTAATGGCAGATTTGGGAGCAGGACTTTTTTGAAGTTTTCTGAAATCAGGGCTGATATCAGGGTGACTTCACTGCAGGAACAGTCTCTCCTGGGCAGGCAGGAACTTCCCTGTACAGGAGAGCAGTCAGGTACTGATGCTGGATTAGATTTGGATCATGAAACCGAAGTCCACTGTGGGCATGGTGACCTTAGGCTCATGTTCAGCATCCAGCAGGGGACAGACATATCTGGCACCGGGGGAGCGGTGATGGGGACGGTACCTACTGTTCTGGGATTAGAACCCATGCCTTTCTGATTAGTCCTTCGATTCTAGGACTCTGAGAAACAAGCTGAGTGTAGAACTTCCTTCTGAAAACTGCACGAATGACCTGTCTGCAGTTTCATCATCAGAGTTCAGTGGCGCCCCCTTGTGCTCCACTTCCAACACTTCATCTCTCAAATTTCTTGCCTGGATTTGCGAATCATCACAACAAACCTGTCCATGCCGACAGCTTATTCTTCATCTGCACCTGAATTACTTTAAGAAGGATCATTTTAAAACTTTAGCAGTGTATTCGATTGTTTTTCAGTTGCAATGCTAGGAACATATATGTGAAAGTGAAAGTGACTATTTCATTATGAACACAGTGAACAAACACATCCTCTGTATTTAACACACACACACCTTGTGCAGCAGGGGGCAGCTATTTAAAGCAGTGCAGTGATGGGGACGGTACCTTGCCATAGGGTTCCTCAAGATAACCTGAGCCTGGTCCCTGAACACTAGACCAGAATCACCTGATTTGGATGAAACGGCAGCTGCATAACCCATGATATGTGTCGTGGTTTATTTGGTTTATTTTAAAGGAGGATATATTGATGGCTTTTAAGTTGTTTTCTACTTAATGCTCTAGGTTTTTTTTTAACATGCTGCTAAAACCTGATCCAACTGTGTGAACAGAGCCTGAAAAGATTTAAGGAAAAGGTGTGAACATTGCTCATGGACACAAGAACAGGCGTCAAATAAGCGATACAGCAATAATGCAGCAAGAATAAGATGTCCAGAAGTAACCGGACTACTAATTCCTGCTTCAGCCAAAATAACTCTCAGGTTTGATCCCTAGTCCAGTGTGCTGGAACCCAAGCTGCGTCGCACGGAGGTGAATCTTATCACTTATTCAGTCACAGTGCTTCAGGAGAGTCAGTTATGCACATTTTTAATCATTTTTAAACATTTACAACTATTTGAGACAGAAAAAGTTACAAACAGAGTTGACCTGCAGTTTTTTTTTCTTGCATTCATTTCAAATTGTTACATAAATAGAACTCATATTTATAAATATCTCTTTTATAAACATATAAATAGTTTTTTTTTGTGTGTTTGTTTTAAACATAAATACATTTATGCTGGAATGAAGTACATGAATGTACAGCAGCAGCGACAATTTACAGCTTTGCGAGTTTCTTGTTGTTACGCCACCGTCCGCCGTCTCGTGGAGTGTGTTGTCGTGTTATACATGTGGTTGTTTTTGATGAAGGTCGATTTTTTGAAGGTCGTCCCCGTGACGCTGGTCGTGGCGGTTCTGTACCGTTAATCCGGTGCTTTTTAGGCTTTTCCCCCAAAAGAGGAGCAACTAAGTCAAAAGTGTCCAAATCCAAAAGTCCAGTAAGCATTCTGGAAGAGAAGAAGAGCTTCATTAGACTTTAATTACAGGATAATAAGCACTCAGGTAAGTCTGCCTGCATCTTCTCCACCTGGAAACACACTCATCATTTCCACCTGCTTCTGCTTTCTCTTTCTTTGGCCCGAATCTTCAATATGAGATATAATTTGTGTTGGAAATGATGCACACTTTAGAGCGAAGCCACAGTGCAGTGCTGTGTCGAATCCTGGCTGCATCTACTGCTTCAGCGGCGTATAAAAAGGCCCGGTGAATCACCCCACATTCAGAGGCGCCAAAAAAAGCCCCCGCCGTGATGTAATGGCTTGGTGTCTCTCCACTAAATACCCCCAGTGCCCTCCAGCCACTCGGCTAACTGCCTCTCTGCTGCCTTCTTTTCTTTCATGTCTCAGCACTTATGTGACTCAGGTGGAGGATTTCCTGTCCGCCTCATGCACCAGAGACCGGCGGAAGACTCGCTCACGCTCCTTTTCTCACCCTTTTTGGCTCAGTGGTGCTGCATTCAGACCCTGTGTTGAAGCTGAAGCACTCAGATTTACTGTTTACCATCGATCCAGCCCGCTTCACCCTCACTCACACCCACTTCCTCACCACACGGAAATAAAACCGGGCCGTTTTTGTACGATTTTGAAGAGTTTGGTTATTATGATATTTGATGGCAGGGCCTGCAAGGAAAATCTTTACTAGGTGTTGCCCATTAAACTGGAGGCTTATATTATAGCTGCCAATCCTGCTTACTGTTCAATATAGTTCAGATTTTTTTATGAAGTATTCAGTATCTACTGTGTATTTGTCAGCATTTGCTGGCCTTTCAGTGTCCAGTAAACATTTCTCAGTTTTCACTGTGAATTTTAGAGTATTCATGATCAATTTTTCACTATCTGCTATTAATTACTGAATGTCTTTAAAAAGTATCCAGTGTTTTCTATGATTTTTTATAACCACTATGACTTTTTCATGATTTATTGTGGATTGTTCAGTGCCCACTATGAGTTATTCAGAATCTACAGTAAATTATTCAGCATCTACTATGAACTATTCAGGATTTATTACAAAAAGCTCCGTATCCACTATGAACTATCCAGCATCAATGTTGAAATATTCAGAATATGCATTGTTCAGCATCATGAATCAATCAGTATCAGGTATGAATGATTGAGGATCTGCTGAGATCGACGTGTCCTTTCTGTAGTTCTATGTTTCTGTGTTTGAGATGGAGAGGTTCAGGGACCACTGCCCAAATGAGAGAATACGTACAGCGGACAGGCTGAATGAAGGGCAAAAGAAGAAGTTGTGCCTACCATGAGAGGTTGCTCGCAGAGGGGTAGTGCGCAGGCTGGCAGCCCATCCCGCTGAGGGTGCCTATTCTGTCCATCTTGTGGCCGAAGCAGCCGCTCCGGGTGGTGCCGCTCGCCTTCTTTGAGCCCGTTTTGTGCCTGCGCGTCCCGGGCTGTTCGCTCATCATCCGTGCCCACATGCCCTTCGCCCGTGTGTCCACACGC
The DNA here is from genome assembly GCA_017165825.1 of Hepsetus odoe. Taxonomy (NCBI): domain Eukaryota; kingdom Metazoa; phylum Chordata; class Actinopteri; order Characiformes; family Hepsetidae; genus Hepsetus; species Hepsetus odoe. Next base: position 25,032,748 of record CM029380.1, read on the forward strand.
AGGTCCCGCAAAAGACGGCCTCGGGCCGCCAGCGTCCGCTCAGCGTCCCCCGAAATCATCAGGTCAGCCAGCTCCTCACCCAGCAGCTCTCTCAGCGCCTGCAGCAAACAGGAGGGAGTCAGGAGTTACGCTTTATAGATTCTACTAATCTTTATTTCAGGAAGCTCGTCTGATGCCCAGACCGATCAGCACCAAACCGTTTGCTTGCAAATAAATACATCGCAAGTAAAACTGCAGGTTCGAGCTCTGCTCATTTAACAGAGCTTGCTGTGGGAATGAAATGAAGATCAGGAGTGTGTCCTCTCCCAGCAGTTTCAGTAAAGGAAGAGCTGAGGAACTGCTGCAGATACAGTCTCCTCCATCAGAGTCACCCCCGGTTCCTCGTCCAATAAATCATAACCAACCTCTGGAAGCTCTCGGGCTGGTAAATGAGTGCAACAAAGAATGGATCCTTCCTGAATGGATCTAGCCAGAGTATTTATATCGCCCTGTAAAGACTGATGGAGCTCAGAGTCTGCACTACAATTCTGTAAAACTCTTCAGGAGAGCTGGTCTTGAGGACCCTCGCCTTTGCTAGAAAAGGAGAAATGCGCAGTGAGACTCAATTTGAAGCACTTATAAGCAGCTGGGAGTCTGGACTGAGATCCTAAACTTGTAGACGCGAGCGCGTGTGCGGAGCGTCGTGTTTTGGCGCTGAAGTCGCGCGCAAAAGCTCTGCGTAAAGGCGCAAATGGAAGAAGCGCAGTGCGCACGAACCAAGAAGGAGGGAATATTCCGTCTCTCTCTCTCTCTCTCTCTCTCTCTCTCTCTCTCTCTCTCTCTCTCTCTTTCTCACACACACACACACACACACACGCACAGAAGCTCTCATGCTGAGAGTTGGAGAGGGAGCGCCGACTTTCTCTTTTTTTTTGCGCACCGAGCGCATGGCGTGTGTGTGTGTGTGTGTGTGAGTGTGTGTGTGTGTGTATCTCCTCTCCTGCTGTGTGTGAGAGGCTGGTCTGCTCTCCGCGCAGATGAACAGCAGCGCCACCAGCAGCCCAAAAGCGGCCCAGTGTGCCATCGCGAGCTCGCCAGACGATCACGAGAGGGGTGGAGTGGGAACAGTTCGCGCGCTTTCCCAGGCTGTGAGGCTCGTGCTTCTCTCTGCCCCTCGGAGCTCCGCGCGCGCTCTTATAGCGTGCCGAGCATGACGTCATGAGAACGTGCAGCTCGTGCGTGCGTAATGCTTCCTCTCATCCATCCATCCCTCCATCCCTCCTTTTGCCCCCTCCCTCCATCAATGTGACACACACACACAAACACACACACGCTCTACTGCCCATATACACGTTATCATTCTCCTCTCTATCTGTTGCTCTCTCTCTCTGTCTCTCTCTCTCTCTCTCTCTCTCTCTCTCTCTCTCTCTCTCTCTCTCTCTCTTTCTCTCTCTATTTATTAATTAATTTAATTAATTGTCTTTATTTTTCTTTCCTTTTCCTTCTTCTATTTATCAAAATATTTTTTCTCCTGTATTTTCTTCCTCATCTCTCTCTCTCTCTCTCCTCTCCTCTCTCTCTCTCTCTCTCTCTCTCTCTCACACACACACACACACACCCTTCTCCTCTGTTTTTGCCTTTATTGGTGAGAGGAATGAGATCAGAGAGATCTGAATGAAGCTGATTCTGAATAGTTTGAATCTTTTTATTTATTTTGATCTGATTTGATTTTTTTGGAGCACGTGCTGACCTTTACGTTCATGATAGAGGTGATGTTAGAATAATGCAGAATAAACTCTAGTACAGTCAAACTCTACACGTTTCTCTCTTTAGTCCTGTAGTTACTATCATTATTATTCATGATGTAAAACACACAGCACCTCAAACACCATGAACTGATCTGTAATTATCTTGCCAGGACTGAACAGGATAGACCAAGAGCAGGGAGCAGCGGAGGTGCGGAGAAGTGCAGTCAGTTATCAGTTAAAAACGAGAGCGTAGGGATCCGAGTCACTCTGTGAGGAAAGTAAAAGTTCAGATTGTTTAAGAGTCTCCGGAGCTCAAAACACACCACAGCACAGAGTGTGTGTGTGTGTGTGTGTGAGTGTGAGTGTGTGTGTGTGTGTGTGTGTGTTTGTAATGGGTGTAATGTATTTGTATGCGGTGTAGTCTGAGTGTGTGTAGTGTGTGTGTGTGTGAGAGTTTGTGTGTACATGTGTGTGAGTATGTGAGTGTGTGTGTGTTTGTGTGTGTGTGAGTTTGTGAGTTTGTGTGTATGTGTGTGAGTGTGTGTGTGTTTGTGTGTGTGTGAGTTTGTGAGTTTGTGTGCATGTGTGTGTGTGTGTCTTAGTGTGTGGGTGTGTGTGATTTTTGTATGTGTGTGAGTGTGTGTGTGTGTGAGTGTGCCAGGGTGAGTTTGTGTGTGTAGTGTGTGGGTGTAGTGTGCATGTGTGTAGTGTGCATGTGTGTGTGTTTGTGTGTGAGTTTGTGTGTGTGTAGAGTGTGTGAGTTTGTGTGTGTGTGAGTGAATGTATGTTTGTGTGTGTGTGTGTGAGCGTGTGTTTATTTTATGTTGTGTGTGTGTGTGTGAGGTTTGTGTTTAGTGTGTGTATGTGTGTGAGTGTCACGTGTGTGTGTGGTGTGGGTGTGTGTGTGTGATGTATGTGTGTGGTGAATGTGTGTTTGTGTGTGTGTGTGTTTGTGTGTGTGTGTGAGCGTGTGTTTGTGTGTGTGAGCGTGTGTGTGTGTGTGAGTGTGTGTGTGTGTGTGTGTGTGTGCGTGTGTGTGTGTGTGTGTGTGGGGGTGTGTGTTTGTGTGTGTGTGTGTGTTTGTGTGTGTTTGTATGTGTGTATGTGTGTGTGTTCGTGTGGCCAATGTGTGTTTGTATGTGTGTGTGTGCGTGTGTATGCGCGTGTGTGTGTGTGTATGTGTGTGTGTGTGTATATGTGTGAGTGAATGTCGTTTGTGTGTATGTTTGTATGTAGCCAGCATGTGTGTGTGTGAGTGTGATATGTGTGTAATGCGCGTGTGTGTGTGTGTGTGTGTGTGTGTGTGTGTGTGTGTGTGTGTGTGTGTGTGTGTGTGTGTGTGCGTTTGTGTGTGTTTGTATGTGTGTATGTGTGTGTGTGTGTGTGTGTGTGTGTGTGCGTGTGTGTGGCTGCTGTGAGGGAACACTGTGGGGCAGTATAAGCTTCTGTGATCAGCAGCAGACAGTGCAGGAGTGTGTGCAGGAGTGTGTGAAGGAGTGTGTGAAGGAGTGTGTGAGTCCCACTGCGGTCGTTTTCTTTGTGAAATAATCTCAGACCCAATTACACACTCCCTGGCCACTTTATCGGAAACCCCTCCTTCGCTGCTCTGCACTCGGTGTGTGTGTTTAAGCTCCTCTAGACCTTCATCAGGGGGCAATTTCTGACCACAGAGATCTTCTGGATGCCGGTAAAAGTGAACACAGTGATAAACTCAGTCCAGCAGCACTGGGACCAGCACTGGGACCGTCCCCCAGACCAATAATATCTGGACACTTGTCCATCAGAGTGAGCCGTGAGGACTAACACCGACTAACTGACGCAACAGTCTGTAGATCTGTAAAGTGGCCGGTGAGTGGAGCACAGGGCGTTTCTAATAAAGTGGCCAGTGTACGAAGGTAGCTTTAAGAGCAGGACATTTAGGAAAGAAAAGACGCCATCAAAACACACTTTAATCTCTTTGGTCACAAAGTTCTTTACCTGGAGTGACTGCCCTCCTCTCGTTTATTTCTCAGGAGTGTCACAGAAATCTGTACATGTTTAACTGATTTGCTGTCTGAAAGAAAGAAAGACATTTATCTCACTCAAAACATGCAAATTCTCAGACTCCCAGTTGAAACACTCCCAGTTTGATGAATTTGCAGGCTGTGGTGAAATGTGGTGTTGATCTTAAACAACGATCGCTAGGTTGGGTTAAGTGAAAGTGAAAGTGACCATTAGCCATTGCGAACACAGTGAACCACAACCAAACACACCCTCTGTATTTAACACGCACACACACCGTCCACCAGGGGGCAGACATATCCAGCAGCTGGGGGGCAGTGATGGGGCCGGTACCTTAATCAAGGGAACTTCAAGGCAGCCTACTGGTTCGAGACTCGAGCCCATGGGCCTCATCCCAAAAGACTAGACTACCGCTGCCCCAGACTGGCAGGAGCTGGTATTGAATACAATGCCTGGCATTTTTATTCGCTCCAAGATTTTTACATTTAACATTTATGGTATTTAGCAGACATTTTTATTTATTTATAATTTATAATTTATTTCTAACTTATTTATTACTATTTACTGTGTATATGGTCATCTTTCCTTGTCCTTCCTGTCTTTATATTCTTTATTTCTTTATTTCTACATGTTTCTCTTGTCATGTAAATATGTATATGTATATATATTTATATTTATATATAGCTCTTGTATATGGATGTTCCTCGTTCTTTATGTTTTTCTTATTTTTCTTTACATATATCTTTCCATATTCTTTCTGTCTGGGACCTTTTGAGCCACAGGTCCATAGACAGCAGTGGCCTAGTGGTGAGGGAGTTCCCCTGCATCAGAAGATTGTGGGTTCGATTCCCTCACAAGTTGGTTGCCCAGAGTTACCCTTGAGCAAGGTACCGTCCCCGTCACTGCTCCCCGGGCGCTTTCAATAGCTGCCCAATGCTGCACGGTGTTTGAGTGCATGGGTTAAATGCAGAGGTCCAGTTTCGTTGTGGTTCACTGGGGGCTGTGCTGTGACCTCGCAATGACAAGGGTTGTCACGTTCACTTTCACTTTCACTTTTCCACAAGTACCCACCACTAGACCACCACCACCCTGGACACCCAAGACTTTTGCTTCCAGATTTAGCAGGAGGAGGACACGTCCAACAATGTCAGTGATCCGTTTGTCTGTTTTGAGCAGAGGACACCGTATCCCGTGTAAGCGGGTGTGGCAGGTGGCGAAACTGGGAGAGTAAAGATACGGAAGAGACTCTCAGAGCCTGACCCCTCAACCCAGGACGATCATCCTTCATAAAACGATTAAAGAGTGAATAAGAGCGTCCGACCTTTGGAAAAATCTGTTCCGCTCTATCTGTGAACTTGCAGCGAGCTTTTCCACAGGACTCAGACAGAGAGACTAGCGGGACGCCTTATTTTAAGGAGAAAAATCATACGGGTCAGGTCCCGTACTCGGCTTAATGCAGGGTTGCCATGGAGCGGAAAAAGAGACAACTCCCTTAACAAGTACATTTACATTCATTCATTTAGCAGACGCTCTTATCCGGAGCCACGGCTCAAACAGGGGAAGCCAAATGGATGCAAAGTGCCCAGAAAATCTGTGAGGATTTATGACCCAAAGGACAAGAGCTTTATTGCAGCATTATCTGCGTAAATAAATAAAACAGTCACTTCTGACCACGCAGTCTGGAAAACATTGTTACTGAGTCGTGTATCTGATATCGTCACGTTTTTCCCCCCAGTTTCACTCGCGACTGATTGCTAGCCATTAAATTTGATTGCTTTCTAGTTCCATTTGCAGAGGAAGTAAGAATATCATTCGCAGCGGCGGCAGCGCTGGCCTAGTGTTTAGGGAGTCGGCCACGGGATGGGAAGATTGTGGGTTTGATTCCCTCACCAATAGGTTGCTCCGAGGTACCCTTGAGCAAGGTACCGTCCCCATCACTGTTCCCCAGGCGCTTTCATTGCTGCACGGTATGTGTTTATGCATGGGTTAAATGCAGAGGTCCAATTTCGTTGTGGCTCACCGTGTGCTGTGCTGTGTGTTCTCACAATGACGAGAACAGAGCAGTGTTTGTGGCGTCGTAGGTTGCCCTGATATTCCCTTGATCAAGGTACCGTCCCCATCACTGCCCTCCCGGGTGCCCGTTGCTAGACGGTGTGTGTGTGTGAGTTAAATACAGAGGATGTGTTTGGTTGTGGTTCACTGTGTTCACAATGACCAACAGTCACTTTCACTTCACTTTCTCTTTTAACTTCCATGGGGATTTTCTGAAGACCCCTCAGGACTGGACAGATGTCTTTGGTCCAACGAAAAACAAGCTCTGGTACAAAAGCTGCACGACATCCGCAGGCGGCTGAGCGATTTACCTAACGCGGCGCTTCTGAACGTAACATTTTCCCCTCGTCGTTTTTCGCTTCAATATTTAACAAGCAGGAGAAGAATTTCTTTACCATGCTGCGAGTGTGGCACAACAACTTCTTTTTCTTCTTGTGCTCTTGGCAGATTGAATGATGCTGCAGATTTTTTCCAATGACATCATAAAGAATATGCGGGAGATTTTTCTTTTCTCTTTTAAAAACATAACCACACACCCTTATGTGTCTAATTTTTAATATACTTGCCGTCTTTCATGTGGCAAGGAGAAATGAAGAACCCCGCGAGTTCAGAGCGACCGAGGGGGAGCTGATTGCTCGGTGGTGTTGAGCTCCACAGCCGGTGCTTTAGCGAGGACGGAGTGTCTGTTCCTCTTTTTGGGGTTAGTTCAAGACAAACTACAAGCCTGTTACAGTCCTATAAATAACCCTTTTATTATGCCTGGGCTTTTTAATGCTTTTTGCACAGCACTATTCTGAAAGCTTTCACATGTGGGCCTGTTCGCTAGCTGCTCTGCCTCAGAAGGAGCGATGGAGGGATGGAGGGATGGAGGGATGGTAGATCTTTCTTCATTTAACACAAAGCACATGGCTGGCACTGGATGGGCACGCCATTACTATTCCTCCAATGTAAAAAGAAAACGCAAACCCAGTCACATCAATACAACACTTCAGAGCCAAAAACCTTCGCCTTTTATCGGCTCGTTTTCGCTGGTCTGTTTTTTAGGCAGCTGCCCAAATGAAGAGTGGGGTCCATCCGATGTTTTTCCACAGCCAGTCACAAACTCAGCCTCTGATTGGTCAATACAATGCAGCATGGTGGCGAACAACCATGTTAACAACAGCTTGGAGGGATTCCAACCTGGAGAGATGGATCGATAATCCCAGAAGACATTCCATTGTGGGTTTTTCATGATGGGTTTAATTTTCAAGGTCAAGGCTGGATCACAAAGCTTCTGAAAGGGATTTGATCACACTGGTGTCTTCACTGAATAGTTCGCCCTTCTGGACCAGAAGTGTCTCAAGCGTGCAGTGATTTTCAGTCTGTATGGCATCGTCCACCTATAAAGGTTAAAAATCCAAGTAGACTCTTCCAAGGAAATCGCACATAACAGGCTGAATGTCGTCATTTACGGAAGACAGAATGTGCTACAGTGACATGATTAGCTCAAATTAGCATAAATCTTCTGCCATGTTTTTATTAAACGTGCAGTTTATGGGACTTCACCCTCTCCTACTGAGGAGACACCAAGGGGAATCTTCTAGTTTGAATGATTTTCTCATTTTAAACTGACTGAACTGATTTAAAGCTTTTCCTCCCAGACTGTGAGCTGAGTCAGTGCAAGTGAAGGGTCGAGCGCTTTATTATCGAGAGTGAAAAGTAAAAGTACAGGGGTGTACTGAGAGTGTAAAGTAAAAGTACAGGAGTGTACTGAGAGTGTAAAGTAAAAGTACAGGAGTGTACTGAGAGCGTAAAGTAAAAGTACAGGAATGTACTGAGAGTGTAAAGTAAAAGTACAGGAGTGTACTGAGAGTGTAAAATAAAAGTACAGGAATGTACTGAGAGTATAAAGTAAAAGTACAGGAGTGTACTGAGAGCGTAAAGTAAAAGTACAGGAATGTACTGAGAGTGTAAAGTAAAAGTACAGGAATGTACTGAGAGTGTAAAGTAAAAGTACAGGAGTGTACTGAGAGCGTAAATTAAAAGTACAGGAATGTACTGAGAGTATAAAGTAAAAGTACAGGAATGTACTGAGAGTGTAAAGTAAAGTCCACTCTCCCTGTCCTCTCTCTCACGTCTCCTTCACTCTGTCCTGCACCGATGGACACACAGAGGGACGTCTCTTCTGTGTGTTTGTGTCCATTTAGACTGAGACGGTCTGGATGTTGGGAAGGTGATGGAAAGAGAATTAATAGAGGATGATGGAGAAATGATAGAAATAATGGAGGAACTCAAATGTGCTTGGACTAAAGTAAGGAGTCTGTTCTGGAGATGGAAGGAGGAGAAAGGAGAATTTTTCACCAAATGGCTTTCAGGTCAGAGTGAGTGGATGATAAGTAGAGTCTTGGAAGAAGGGACTGTAGTGGACATGTTCTTGTCCATCAGAATAGTGATGGCAGATGTTTGTTGTCAGATGTCCAGGTCTCCTCTGTTGCTGAGCGCTCTGTGGGTCCAACGCTCACTGGGACGTGATGAGGTGAGTATAAACGACACACATTATTCACACGGCGAGTGAAAAGGTGGCGAATACCTTTTAACGGAATTTAGCGCTCAGGACGTTTTAATGAGGTGTCACTTTGGTCTGACAGCCGAACCCTGAGAACCATGTCATCACAGAATGAAAAAGTAGGACAGGCATGCGGCGCTCTTAGGTCAACATCTATTCCAGGGTGAATATGAATCCGATTCAGAAGAGCGGCCTGGATTTAATTTGGCTGCGGTCTGCGTTTAGGAGTTTTGTAATAACTGTAATGGCATATGTTACTACTAAAACGCTCCGCTTGGATGCCAGTGATGTCTCTACAACACTTACACCCATGGGCATGAGACTGGCATCAAAAGTCGCAGCCAGTTTTCCAATTTCACCCGCTGCCGCTACAGCTGCCACGCACCACAACCCCACCCTGCACAAAAATCCACCCCACTGCTAGCGGTTCTTCAAACCGGCGAGTGAAGACGGAACATTTTTGCAACATGTTGTTAAAATATTCCACAATTTTAACAGAACAAATGTTAATTTTTAAGCTAAGGCTCTACAAGTAGACTATTTTTCCTTCTGTGGCCCATTTCTCTTCACATCATCACTGGGAATTGTGTCCCTCCACCATGAACAGGTTCAGTTTTAGTCCAAAATCTTCTCCAAACTAAAACAATGTCATCAGGCAGTGTCTCCATCATTTCATGTTTCTGAGGGACATTCAGACGTCTGGTTCCGTCCACACACTGGGAACGGTGCAGACGTACACTTACTCTAACACTTCAGTTGGCAGGAATTTTGTGAGCAGGGTGGACCTCCACTTCAGCACTGCAGTAATGATCCATTATGGATGAAAGCTGCAACGGGCAGCTGTCTTATATTGGACGATGTTGGGGTACCGAGTACGAGCTGGAGGAACGCCATTAGGAGCTACTGTCACAGCGGCCAGCGGCAATGTTGTCGCCTTTTTTCCTAAACGCCTTCAAACGGGCCGTGTTTTGGAGGTTTGGGTGGCACATGTTGCTGTAAAACTAAACGCAACTGGAACATTTCTGAGGTGGTGTGTCATCTCATGAGAGCTCGTCTTGCAAAGTGTTTTAGTGGAGTGCCTGCACTCATGTAATTGGCCTGTGTCCTCTCTTGCAGGACATTGACAGAGACACTGCAGGAAGCAAACGGCCCTTTACGTCATGCGTTTCAGGATGAACAGATCAGTTAGGAACCACTCACTCGTTTTCTGAGCCGCTTATACTGATAAGGGCCATGGATGGTGCTGCAGTCTGTCCCAGCTCTCTCAGGGAGAAAGGTGGGGACTCACCCTGGACAGGTCACCAGTCCATCACGGGGCACACACACACACACACACAGACACACACACACACACACACACATCTAAAGGACAATTTATCATCTCCAGTCCACCTGACATGCAGGTCTTTGAACAGTGGCAGGAAACCAGAGCTCCTGGAGGAAACACACACAGAAACGGGAACAATATGTCCACTCTACACAGAGAGGACCGATGGAACCCAGGACCTTCTCACTCTGAGGCAATAGTGCCACCCACCCATGCTGCCCCAGAATCAGAACCAGAACATTTTTTATTGATCCTGAGGGAAAGTACCTTAAAATGTATGTGATGAAGTTCTGTTCATTTTAATGTCCTTAACAAGGCAGCAGTGGCCTAGTGTTGATAATCAGAAGGTCATGGGTTTGAGCCCTGAATCAGCAGGTGGTCCTGAGGTTACTTTGATCAAGATACCGTCCCCATCACTGTTCATCACTGGTGCTGGATATGTCTGCCCCTTCTGGACAATGTGTGGGTTAAATTAAGAGGAAGTGTTTGGTTGTGGTTCATTGCGCTCACAATGACAAATAGCACATCTGAGTTGATCCTCCATTACTTAATCCTCCATCACCTTCCCAACATCCAGACCGTCTCAGTCTAAACGGACACAAACACCCAGAAGAGACGTCCCTCTGTGTGTCCATCGGTGCAGGACAGAGTGAAGGAGAGTGAGAGAGAGGACAGGGAGAGTGGACGGTGGAGTTCAGGGTGTGTGGAGTGTGTGTCCGTGATGGAGAACTAGTAGAGACGTGGATGAAAGTGAAGCTAATATTATTCATTTTTGCCTGTCAGCGTTATTTTCCTCCTTTTTAATTTGGGGATAAATCTGTAGTGCAGCTCTATTACTTCATCCCTGCTGAGGAACTGTTCAAGGTGAATGACTTCAGTTTTGGAGTGATGCCATTAATGAACTCTATAAGAATGTGCAATTCAGTGCAGTGCTGCAAAACTCTGGCTTTTAACCAAAAGGCCCGAATAAAGAATTGGAAGCTCCAGACGTAACCTCGTTCTGTTTTACATCCCAATCGCGCGGGACCTTTTGTATCAATGCATCAGCATTAGGCCCGATATAGAGACCTTTTTAATGAAAGATGGACCAAAGCCAAAGCTTTACGAGACATGCCAAAGGAAATTCCATCCAAAAAGGAGCAAACCGTCCTTGACTGGAGGCCATTTACCTTATCAAGGAGTAAACACGGACTTATTCTAAGCAATTTTGCCCTTCAGGAACCAGAACAATGATTAATTAGTGAGACCGTGGACGGGTCAGTTTAGAGCAAAGGTGCAGCTGTAAACAGTTTTATACAGCGTGGGCTCTGCAGCTAACGAGACAAAAACACTTTAATGAGTTAATTAAACTCATTACTACCAAACACCACAGGTGACCTAAGTACACATCAAAGTACAAAGTAAAAAGTACAGGAATGTACTGAGAGTGTAAAGTAAAGTACAGGAATGTACTGAGAGTGTAAAGTAAAGTACAGGAATGTACTGAGAGTGTAAAGTAAAAAGTACAGGAATGTACTCTGTCCTGCACCGGTGGACACACAGAGGGACGTCTTTTCTGTGTTTGTGTCCATTTAGTCTGAGACGGGTCTGGATGTTGGGACGGTGATGGAGGATAAAATGATGGAGGATCGCCTCAGATGTTCAGACTGAAGTTTGTTCTGAGAATTGAAGAAAGGCTGAAATGTGGGGGGAAATGTGCGAAGGAAAAGGTTTTATCTGCAAGTAATGAAGTACTAAATTTGCAATTAGTTAATTTCCTCTCCTGCACAGATGGTATAACCGCCGGTGATTTGGCTCAGAGGTCTTAAAGGTTAACCATCGAGGTAAAGTGAAAAAAGTGAAAGTGACTACCCTCGTCATTGTGAAACGCAGCAGAGCACGACACAATGAAACTGAGTGTGTGTATGTGTGTGTGTGTGTGTGTGTGAATTCCCATCAGTGTACCGCAGTGTGGACTGGTTCTGAGTGTGGGAAAGGCTCTGGGCCGGGCCGCCGCTGTGTCTGTTTTGTATTGGGTTTACAGGCACCGTATTGCGTGTACAGTCCGAGACGTGCGCACAGCCCCCCACGCGGCCCAAACACAATTACGGGGTAAAACACGCTGATTTTGGAGTTTGTAAATGTTTAAGGAGTCCTGAGATGTGAAATGAAGGCAGTTTGTGAAAAGTATACAGCTTGAAATTTCTAGCATCTGCTCAAGTGCTGCCTGTTGGACCCTGAACGAGCCAAAATCAAAACTTTGGCACAGCCTGAGGCTGTAACTGTACAGATGATCTCCACTCCTGAGATTATGCAACTGTCTATCTAAGACTCATCCCACGTCCACCGCTAAACATGTCCAAAAGTTTGGAGACGTGCGTTAGAGTGTCTCTTTATTGCAGTAACAGCCTCTACTCTTCCAGAAAGGGTGTTGGAACATCGCTGTGAGAACTTGACTGCATTAGTGAGGTCAGATACTGATGATGGATTACTTCTCCAGCTCCAACACCCCAGAGAACTTCACAGCCCAACGCTGAGGACCTTCATGCCCTTATAGATCTTAGAGTGTGGCTGTTCCAGAGTCCTTCAAAAATCGTTTGAACAAACCGTTTGCACCTGAAAGGAATCATATTGCAAAAAAATCACATGTCCAGGGTGCTTCACTGATCCTGGGTGTGGTTGGTCATATTTGGATCTTGTTTATGTTCTTCAGCAACATTGCTAACACTAAAAGTCAACAGCCGTTCAAAACTTTTCAGCCCTCTGCTCACTCAGACCTCCTCCAGCTCCTCATTAAGGTGGAACAGACTTGTTTTTGAGGTTTAGGACACATTTGGACTTACTGTCTGCTACAAACATGAAGTACTGTCACACGGTCTCATGTTGTACTTTGTCTCGTTGGACCTAGTTTCTCCATTTTGCTGATGATAAATAAAGGAACCGTGACCTTCACCCAACTGAACCTGCCTTTTATCTCTTAAAGAGATAAAGAGGTCTTTCATCTCATATTCAGATGTGGGTCTCAGACCCAAATGTCTTGTGCAAAAATGTATGAACTGGCCGTTCCAACGCTTTTGGAGGAGACTGAAGGTGGTAATTCGTAGCGCCGGTGCTTTGCTCTGTTACTGTAATGTAGGAAAAAGGAGTCGTGTTCCAGCTGTTACAGTAATTCAGTTTTTTCTAGGCCAGCACTTATCTGATCTGCAGGGCAGTCGTCCACCACGTCTTTTCAAACACTCACGTGACGTCTTCGTTCACCTCAGATGTTTTTTTTCAGGAGTAAACAACTGACTGTTTTGGAGGAGGAAAAAAAAAGTTTGCGAGCATTATCCGAAAAGCTTGTTTGAAAGCTCGGCCTGGTTTATCGAGATTTTACCGGCAGTTCCATCACACAACAAACGCCCCTCACATGTTGGGAAGTGGGTGTTTAGATTCTGAGGGACGGTCACTGCCGGTTGAACATGTGCAGCTTAGAGAAGCTCCATCAAATTACACTCAGCAGCATCTTCTGCTCAGGGGGTTTCTGCGTTCACACAGAAAAACACTGACAAAAGTGAAGAGAAGTGAAAGTGACTATTAGTCATGGTGAACACAGTGAACCACAATCAAACACATCCTCTTTATTTAACACACACACACTGTTCAGCAGGGGGCAGACATATCCAGCACCCGGGGAACAGTGATGGGGGCAGTACCTTGCTCAAGGGTACATCAGGGCAACCTACCGATCGACTAGTAAGTTCAGACATGTTTGTGATCCAGCACCAGTACATCACTGATGAAAGTGAAAGTGACTATTCTTGTCATTGTGAGTACACACAGCACACTGAACCACAACGAAACTCGACCTCTGCATTTAACCCATGCACACACACACACACACCATGCAGCAGGGGGCAGCTATGAAAGTGCCCGGGGAGCAGTGACAGGGACGGTACCTTGCTCAAGGGTAAGGGGTTTGAACCCACAATCTTCCAATCCTGTGACCAATTCCCTAACCACAAGGCTCACCGCAGGAGAACACACTCACCACATATCAATATCAAAATCAATATTTAATCTAATATTTAATATAATCAATATTTATTTTCATTAGATAGACAGACAGACAGACAGACAGTCAGATAGATAGATAGATAGACAGATAGACAGATAAATAGATAGACAGATAGATAGATAGATAGATAGATAGATAGCTCTCTACATATATAGATAGATAGATAGATAGATAGACATGAACAGATAGATAGATAGATACATAGATAGATAGATAGATAGATAGATACGTAGATAGATAGATAGATAGATAGATAGATAGAGAGATAAATCCATCCATCCATTCATCTAAATATGGGGAAGAACCTGAACACCTGTCCTGAACACAGCATTTGTTTAGAAAATAACAGATGAACCCAAATGATCTCCATTATCCATCCATTACCTGCAGCTTGTCCCCAAGCCTTGAAGTTCGGCAAGGGTAGTGCTGAGCGTCCAACCAGTGCACACAGGCGAGGGCGAGAGGGGCAGCACCTGGACAGGGAGCCAAACGATCTCTTATTGAACAATTGATGAATTGATGATTGATGATATATTAAGGTGAAGGAGGGAGTGTTAAGGTGAAGGAGGGAGTGTTAAAGTGAAGGAGAGGAGTGTTAAAGTGAAGGAGAGAGTGTTACAGTGAAGGAGAGAGTGTTAAGGTGAAGGAGGGAGTGTTAAGGTGAAGGAGAGTGTTAAGGTGAAGGAGGGAGTGTTAAGGTGAAGGAGAGAGTGTTAAGGTGAAGGAGAGTGTTAAGGTGAAGGAGTGTTAAGGTGAAGGAGAGGGGGTGTTGCGGTGAAGGAGAGTGTTAAGGTGAAGGAGAGTGTTAAGGTGAAGGGAGAGAGTGTTACGAGTGAAGGAGAGTGTTAAGGTGAAAGGAGAAATTATTCTGGTGAAGGAGAGAGAGTGTTAAGGTGAAGGGAGAGAGTGTTAAAGGTGAAGGAGAGAGTGTTAAGGTGAAGGAGAGAGTGGCCAAAGGTGAAGGAGGAATTATTCACGGTGAAGGAAGTGTTAAGGTGAAGAGTGTTGCAGTGGGGAGAGAGTGTTAAGGTGAAGGAGTGTTAAGGTGAAGGAGAGTGTTAAGGTGAAGGAGAGGTGTTGGGTGAAGGAAGTGTAACGGAATACGGAAGAAGAGAAACTCTTGCAGTGAACTCCATTAAGCACTGCGATAGGTTTGAGGAGAGAAGCGTGGCGGAAAAGCGCCGAGCGGATTTACAGTGCAGCTGAGCGAGGGCGGGCGGAGACGGGCCTGGGGTTTGTTGCCTTAACCCCAATTTTACAGTAGGAAGGAGTGAAGCATCTGGAGGTTAACCGCTGCACTGGATGAGCAGTTTAATGCAGTTTAATGGTGCCGGGCCTGGGCTGCGGTTCAAACCCTGCATCTCCTGGCCCGGCCGGCTGAAGGGTATCGGAGCGTTCCCATGGAAAAGCAGTTAAAGTGGCCGTGGCGATGATGATGAACAAGTTTCCATCGGGTCCTCCCCAGGACGGTTGTTTTGCGATTATTCTGCCCTGTAGTGCTGTCATGCCGCGGGTAAATGAGTGGTGAGGACGATCGGGCTACTCTCTTTCATTCTCTTCTTCAAGCTTTTCACCTTCTTCTTCTTTTGGAAACAAAAACAGTGCGTTTTTCTTCCGTCCAATCAGCCTCTAGAGTTTCATGCGAGTGCTGGTAGAAAAAATAACTGTGTTGTTGTTTCTGGGCAGCCCTGGTGTTGCCATGCAATCTAACTTTTCCACTCGGAGAACTTTACCACTCATCCTCCTCTGGATGTCTCCGAGCTGATTGTTCCGGATTGTAGCGAGGAATCAAATTAGTGTCTCGTAACGCTCATAAAAGAAAAAAAGAAAAAAGCTTTCAGGCATTATCCGCGGGGCGTGTGTGCCTCAGAGTTTTCCATCGTTATTCCGCCCCGTTCCCGTTCCAAGGAGTATTTTCGGCGTTTAATCATTAACAGTTAATCTTGGAATTTTGGAATTAAACAGCGAATGCCTTAGCAGGAGCGAAACATACATCATGTTGGGTTTATGCACTTCCCCGTGCCTGCTTGTCAACACCATGTGCCGACGAGCCGTTTTACAGCAGAAAAACAAGAAAAGGAGGCTGTGAATTAAAACGAGGTGCCGCCACATCAAAAGAGCCAAACAATCACCTGCCATCATCAAGCTTATTATCAAGCAAGTAATAATTACGTGATTTTGTAACCGTCTGTACACCTCTCCGCTGAGCGTACACAGCGGCGGCCCCAGCAGGCCTTTATCGTCTGCTCCCTCTCCCTCTGCTTTGGCTGACGAAGAAGCTGACAGTCTTTAAACCACCCAGACTCCTGTGGCACCCAGTTTCCTCCAGAGCAGCTTTGATATTTGAATTGTGGTTCCTTCTGGCAGGCGCGCCTAAAAGATCTGTATCTGAAAGGCCCAGTGAAGTGCTGTGGGGATTTCTGTGACTAAACAGGCCCTTTACTTAAAGCAGGCATGTTGGAATGGGTGGAGAAGAGTGACAGGAGTGATCAGTGACAGACGGGAACCAGCGAGAGTGAAAGGGAAGGTTTAAGTGAAAGTGACTATTCTTGTCATTGCGAGGTCACAGCACAGCACACAGTGAACCACAATGAAATTGGACCTCTGCATTTAACCCATTCACACAGTGGGCAGCTATTGAAAGCAGTGATGGTGACGGTACCTTGCTCAAGGGTTCCTCAGGGCAACCTCCTGGTAAGGGGTTTGAACCCACAATCTTCAGATTCTGCGGCCACAGCTGCCCCACCACTGTTTATAGGACAGTAGTGACACCAGCTATGTTATATGGGTTGGAGACAGTAGTGAGACCAGCTATGTTACATGGGTTGGAGATGGTAGTGATGCCAGCTATCTTATATGGGTTGGAGATGGCAATGATCCCAGTTATGTCATATGGGTTGGAGACAGCAGCGATCCCAGCTATGTTATATGGGTTGGAGATGGCAGTGATCCCAGCTATGTTATATGGGTTGGAGATGGTAATGATCTCAGCTATGTTATATGGGTTGGAGATGGCAGTGATCCCAGTTATGTTATATAGGTTGGAGATGGTAGTGATCCCAGCTATGTTATATGGGTTGGAGATGGTAGTGATCCCAGCTATGTTATATGGCTTGGAGATGGCAGTGATCCCAGTTATGTTATATAGGTTGGAGATGGCAATTAGACCAGCTATGTTACATGGGTTGGACATGATAGTGACTGGACAGGAGGTGGAGTTGGAGGTGTCAGAGTTAAAGATGCTGAGATTTGTGTTGGGAAGGACGAGGATGGACAGGATTAGGGACAAGAATATTAGATGGAACATTCAGGTTGGACAGTGAGAGTTGCTGGACTGTGTTGGTTTGGACGTGTCCAGAGGAGAGACGAGGAGTATATCAGGAGAAGGATGTTGAGGATGGAGCTGCCAGGAAAGAGGAGAAGAGGAAGAACAAAGAGGAGGATTATGAAAGTGATGTGAGAGGACATGCAGGTGGTTTGGAGCAGGAAGATGCAGAGGACAGGAAGACATGGAGAAGAAGATGTTTTTGGAAGCTTAATCAATCCGTTCTTCCTCTGAGCTGCTTATCCAAAACAGGGTTGTGGGGAAAGGTGGACACACACACACACTCACACACACACACACACACACACACACACAGACTGGGAATCGAACCCAGAACCTTCTCTGCACTGCACCTCTTGAGATCCACAAATCCAATTTCAACTGCTGGTCATGACTCTGCCCAAATCATCACACAAACCCTCAAAATCCATTGATTATACTTTAAACAGAATAATATGTTTGATTTTGGCCAAAAAATACATTTTATTCACCATATTAATCTAAACATTCTCCAAAGTAATATCAATATTTATGATCAAATTAACCACGATCATTATCAGTGATTGAATTTGAATATTTGTTGGGGATAATGAATATTATGTGTAAGATGTATGTGTATAATTAAAAATAAATCATTCATCAAATGAAACATTAGAATTTCATATCAGTTTTTATTTAATAATGACTTCAGGCTCAAATCGTGTCCTTAAGTGCTGATTTGTCTTCAGTGGTCAATGTAATAATAGGTCACATGATCTATTATTAAAGGGTGTTGAATTCATTTGAATGAATATTTAATGGACCTGGAATCCAGTTCACCCAATTATAAGCCTTAACGAACAAAAGTCGATCAAAGGCTGAAGACAGTAGCTGAATTTATCCTTCAGCCTGAACTTTTCTTCACTGACTGAGACTGATGTATTTGTCGGGTTCTTATAGGATCACACGTTGATCTTAAATGACTTCGTTCTGACAGGTACGGACAGGTAAAGGTGTTACGACACCCCTGATGTCTGTCGTTTTTGAAGTAAAGTTCATTCACAGCTCGTATGAAAGAAGATTAGTTCTTTACGCTTGGCCAACATTGCAGGACTGTATCTGATGTTAAATCCACGACAGATTCTTTATGTTTGACTGGTTTCTTCACAACAACTTAAATCTACCCACGTTCTGATCTCGATTTGGGACAGTCCCCAAATCTAGCCAGATTTCTACCCAAAATATGGGACTTTAAATCTAAACACAACGGGTGGACAAAGGTGAGACGCTGGTGGTAGGACGCTATGGGACAATTTTAACATTTGTTTATTAAATTAATTCAAATGGGAGAACGGTGGAATGAGTGTGAATGAAAGTGAGGACAGTGGAGTGGTGGGGATGGAGGGAGTAGAGGAGGTGAAGGTGGAGGAATTTAAATACTCGGGGGGGGGGGAGTTCAGAATAACAGTGAGTGTAGAAGAGAGGAGAAGAAGAGAATGCAGGCATGTTGGAATGGGTGGAGAAGAGTGACAGGAGTGATCTGTGACAATCGGGCACCAGCGAGAGTGAAAGGGAAGGTTTTCAGGATGCTAGTGAGACCAGCTATGTTATACGGGTTGGAGACGGTAGTTGGACCAGCTATTTTATACGGGTAGACGGTAGCACTGTAGAAAAGACAGGAGCTGGAGGTGTCAGAGTTGAAGATGTCGAGATTTTCAGTGGGCATGTCACGAGGATGGACAGGATTAGAAATGAGTTTTTAGAGGGACAGCTCAGGTTAGACGTTTTGGGGACAACGTTACATGCTGAGTTGGTTTGGACATGTCCAGAGGAGAGACAAGGAGTGTGTCAGGAGAAGGATTTTGGGGATGGAGCTGCCAGGAAAGAGGAGAAGAGGAAGGACGAAGAGGAGGTTTCCGGATGTGGTGAGAGAGGACAAGACGGTGGTCGGTCTGAAAAGAGAAGCTGCAGAAGACATGGAGACGGTTAATCAGCTGTGGCGAGCCCTAAACGGGAGCAGCCGATAGAAGAAGAAGATCGTTAGAAAGGACTTTTTTTATTTGATCTCCCTTCATTCGTCTGCCCCACACTACAGCACAGTGTTAAATGTTTAATGTTGAATATTTCTGATTTTGGAGAAGATCTTGGAGGTCAGACTGGATTATGGACCCCTCACAGCACTGGCAAGACCACCCTGATGTCGGGACACCTTGCCGGGAGCCTCAGAATCAGCCCAAAACAAATTCCTCCTCGCTCGTAATTCCTCTGGCTCTTGATGTGGGAAAAGAGTTGCCGCACCTGAAGAGCATTACTTCATTATTACTGAAGGAAAATGAGTTAGTCATGTGTTTATTTGACGGAAGCAAGAGGCGGCTGGTAATCCACCACAGAAGGAGCAGTGAATGTGAGAACGCACGTGCCTGGTGTTTTGAAGGGGATTTTGTGCTCATCTCCATAGGAGAAACTT
The DNA here is from genome assembly GCA_017165825.1 of Hepsetus odoe. Taxonomy (NCBI): domain Eukaryota; kingdom Metazoa; phylum Chordata; class Actinopteri; order Characiformes; family Hepsetidae; genus Hepsetus; species Hepsetus odoe. Next base: position 25,052,207 of record CM029380.1, read on the forward strand.
GGATCCCTGGGAAATGGCTGGCGTTTCCTTCCGTCGTACCCGTCAACAGAAAGGTAGACGGGAAGAAAAAAGCGATCGTGCCGAAGCTCCCTCAAAGGTGTCTGAAGCGTGGCGGCTGTGCAGCGTAATGAGAATATTAAGGGTTATTAAGTTACGCTCATGTGAAGCGAACAGGATGCTCCGCCGTTATTATCCCTGTTACTTAATATTCCCATTTAACTTAATTCACTTCATTTAGAAAATATGTCTTCCTCATTAATGGGCTGTAGAAACAATCTTGGATGACTTCATGTGTCTGGTCTCTCTCTATTTTTTTTCTTATTCGGGGGCTTCATAAGTTCCATGAGTCATGTAGTGTGTCTGACAATAGCTTTAACATTTCGAAGCCCCACTGAAACATTTTTAGAAAGAAGGAGGGGGAAAAAAATGGGTTGCCATTTTATATGTTTTGCCAACAAAGTAAATACTGAAGGAGCGGAAGGGGAACCTTTCGGTGACCGGGGTGAGCGGCCGGCTATAAACCGGGAGCGCTCCACTTTACAAGATGTTCAGCCCGCCATCTCTCCGGGACAAGCTTTTCCAAATAATTGCCATCATTTGTCATCACATTAGTGGCTGGCTGTTGGCCCGGGAAGCTGCACTTGAGTTTTTTTGCGCACCGCAGCCGGGACCCATGGCTAACCCGGTCCGCTTTACACTCACGAACCCGGACGGGCCTTCAGCGGTGACCACGGGCCCCTCGGTCACCAGAGCCTAAATATAGCCCCTCTTACCTCACAGGAAAATTAGCTCCGTGCTGTCCTTCTTTCGGCGTCCTGGTCTCGGGCCCTTCTTGCGAACTCTTGGCTTTCGAACGCGAACATCAAGATCGCTTAATGTTCGGTTTTCTGACCGTGGTTTCTAAGGCTGGTGCTGGGTTGTTTTGTTAACGTCAGCTTCATACCCTAATAATAGAGCTATGCGTCAGTTTGGGGCTATTAGCGTAATTATTTTGGCAAATTGCGTCTTATAAAATGAACGAAACCTGACTGACACCGATTTGCACACATGACCACACACATCAGGTGAATCTGGACCAAAAAAAGGTCCTGTCTCCCCTCGAACTCTCAGGAAAGGCCACCTGCTTTCACAGAGGCTGGAGAGAACATGTAGAAGATAGAAAGCCATCAATCGTGGAAAGACAGACCAGCTTCAGAAGGTGCAAATGTGATGTAAGGTCAAATTGGACTCCTTTAAAGGAACCCTCGTTAGATCACTGAGAGCAGTACCGTGGCTGTATTTTTGGGACGCAGCCTGTCTGTTCTGAACCAGAACGACGTGGTGAAGATGCACAATCATTAACACACTGGACTCATCTTTGATTAAATCTTTCATCGCAAAGACATGGCAGAGACACGTCCAACAGTATGAGTTCTCCGTCTCCTCCTCTGGACTTTGTCTCTCTGCTGGGATTCTGTAGAAGTTCAGCTTCATCAGTTTGTGCGTCCAATTACACAGCAACTATCCAGCGTTTTGGAGAAACCCCCCTGGTGAAGATCAGTGAAGGACAGAGGGAGGAAGCGTTAGGCCAAGACAGATAAATGTGTGGGTTTTTTAAGGGACAAAGTCATTAGGACTTGATCGTAAATCTGTACGTGACGGATGAAGCTCAGCCTTTGCCCTCAGGGTCTTCACGTCCTCATTAAACTGCCATTACGGAGCCAACAAATCAGAGAAAAAGAGTGTTTTGTCAAAGGTGTGCCCCGGGCTGACAAACACGCCGTGTTGGTGTGTGTTTTTGGCAGTTAATTTTTAATACTAATGTCAATCATTCTGTTAATTTTATGTTACAGCTTCTGTATACAGGGCAGGGTTTCCTCTCGGGGAGGTCACGGCAGGCACACCTGGCTTTAACGTAGAACTATTCACTAAGTACAGGTATCTGTACTTTACTTTACTTACTTTTACCCCAAATATCCATCCTTTCTTCCACTTCCAGAACAGATTTCTTCCTTTACTCTCAACATCCTCCATTATCTTTACTCTCCATCACCTTCCCAACATCCAGAACGTCGCTAAAAAGCAGAGGTGGAAGGTAATGAAGTGCAAATAATTTGTTTTCAGGCGTCTGTGCTTTACAGTATTTATTTTTCTTTTTCTATTTTTATTTTTCACTCCTACGTTTCTCCTCAGATCAGACTCCTCCTTCAGTCTGAACATTTGAGTTGATCCTCCATCATTTTCATTCTCCATCACCTTCCCACCATCCAGACCGTCTCAGACTAAATGGACACAAACACAGAAGAGACGTCCCTCTGTGTGTCCATCGGTGCAGGACAGAGTGAAGGAGAGTGAGAGAGAGGACAGGGAGAGTGGACGGTGGAGTTCAGGGTGTGTGGAGTGTGTGTCCGTGATGGAGAACTAGTAGAGACGGTGATGAAAGTGAAGCGGTGAAGTTCATGTGGATTATTTTCAGTAGATTGTTTTTATTGGAGTTGAAGTTCGAGGCTTTAATAGTCTTTAATTCTATTAATATGGAGTGAGATTCAGTTCACTTTCAGCACAGACAGACGCTCCAGACGTCCTTCAGAGGAGACAAGTCTCACTCTACACTCTCAGTACACTCCTGTACTTTTACTTTACACTCTCAGTACACTCCTCTACTTTTACTTTACACTCTCAGTACATTCCTGTACTTTTTACTTTACACTCTCAGTACACTCCTGTACTTTTACTTTATACTCTGAAAAGACTCGGAGTACACTCCTGGAGTCTGGTCAAACAGAACTGACTTGAGGATATTAAAGATATTTGGATGTAAAGGACATCAATGTGCGAGAACCATGGAGGATCTGTGTTCTCACCCATAACAACTCCTCCACCTGAATCACAGCCTAGAAGTGTTTGGTAACAACTTTCTCTCATTCTCAGGCTGCTCATGGTCCAGGAGGGTCTTCATTCCTGCACAGTCATGACCGTCAGAGCAGTGATGATTTAGCTCTTTCTGTCCGTCACCACCTTCTTTAAATTTCCGTTGAGGCACTTTTGGGCCTCACTGCGAAGCTCCCGTAGCTTTAATTGCTAAACCATTTAGTCATCTTTGTGGTTTTTGTTTAGAAATGGAGCCACAGGACAAGTTTTGTCAGAGAATTTCTGCAAAGCCTGTGGTGTTTTCATGAACTGATCTACAGGATAAAGTTTCGAGGCTGCCGGAGGAATACCACGGCTCGACCTGTACGATCAGTTTATAAAACCATCTGCGGTATTTGTTTAGGGGTTCAGGGAGGAGATGTTGCTTTTACAGATATACGCTGGAAACCTAATCGTGTTTTTAAAGCAGGAGAATCGCCCGAGGGAGAAAACGACTGATACGGTATTTATTAATTACAGTCATCACCAGGAATGAACAAGACAGCTAGAGCAGGTAACGTGTTTGGCTGATAATTCATGCAGGAAGAGGGAAAGCGTTGGAGGAGTTACACTGGCAGCAATTTTTCTGCATAATTCCGTGTTAAAGAGACTCCTCCAGAGCAGGTTGGGTGTGAAATGGTCCTCTGGATCAAGAGGTTCCTGGTTCGAATCCCACTTCCAGCACTACCATCACATGGTCCCTGAGCAAGACCCTTAACCCTGACTTAAATGCCGTAAATGTAAATGTAATGTAAATGAAACGGTCCAGATTGCTCCGCAGTGTTGTTGAATGGAACCGAACGTCTCAACAGATTTTGTTTCAGACTGTGAAGCTCCACGTGTCTCTAGGTGTCTCTATGGGACGGTGATGGAGAAATAGTCCCCCGGAACTAAATCACTTTTCTTTAGTTCCCTCCACCATGAACGGGTTTAGTTCAAAAGACTTTGGTTTGGACCAGGTTCTGCAGACATGGTGGGACGTCCATGTGTTCATACGTTCAGTGAACTGAACCGGTTGCTTATACGGTTTTATTACAAGTTCTAACAGTTATGGGAAATATCCACAATGTTATCTTGTTATTAAGTTAAACGCAGTTCTTTCTGTTTCCTTTGATTACACGCTTTAATCTGATGACTAAGTCTGGAAATTTGATCCTAACCAAGTTGTAGTTATGAGTGAGTCAAGCCAATCGGTTAAAAGCAAAGTGGATCAAAACCGATGGTCGGCTCTGCCAGACGTTTGTGGTTTTCCATAAAGGATCTGTTCTTTCCCAGAAGTCTGTTTAAAGAGAGTTACCAGGTCTTTTTTTATCCTTTTGTCCTTTTCATTTGCTTCCAAGTGATTTTACCTGAACTGACTGGTAACATTTTACCAAACCGAACACTGTTTGATGGGTTTAAAGCTCTTAAACCGGAGGGGATTTCACCTTCTTCAGTATCCTCGACACTACTGCAGTATTAGTGCTTCTAACCTGACGGTAACTGAAGCTGAAGATGAACTGAAGCTGAAGATATCTACAATAATCAAATATATATTTTCATTTCGAAAAGCTCTTTCAGACATTCCAGCTCTTCTGAGAATTCCAGGAGTCTCCAATTTACTGACGCTCGCAAATTATATATAATGTCCCGGGATTCTCCCGCACCTCCCTCCCTCGGTCAGTAACGTTCCCATCTATTCCTCCCATCTGTTAAAAACGAACGTGGGAGAGCGAGAAGAGGCCGGTCGTACCTGTTCCCCTTTTCTTTAAAAGTAATTAGTACCTGCAAAGAGTGAGTCAGAAGTAGATTTTACAGTCGTCATCCGAACCTCTAATCCTGAACATTTCCTAAAAACAAGGAGAGACTCCCTGAAACTGGAGCAGCTTCACAGCTCAGACGGGCCGCTTCGTCATTTCGTTTTTGATTTTTACTTTTTTTTCTGTGCTGACACATTGCAATTTAGTTATTTTACATGGTATGTTTACATATTTATATATTTTTAGATTGATTTAACTTTTTATTATTTACGTTTCGTTCACGTTTCCACTACAATAACCACTTCATATTTCCATACTGATTTACATATTCATGTTTTGTACATTTGTAGATTTTAGTATATCCATCCTCTTGTCTGTACAGTTTACAGGGTTATTGTATTTATTGTGTTCCTTTCCTTTATTCTGCATGTATTGAAATCAGTTTAATTAGTCATGAGATGGGCAGCGGTGGCCTAGTGGTTAGGGAGTTGGCCCCGCATCGGAAGATTGTGGGTTAGATTACCACCCATGTGGGTTGCCCTGAGGTACTCTTGAGCAAGGTACCGTCCCCATCACTGCTCCCCGGGCGCTTTAAATAGCTGCCCACTGCTGCACGTGTGTGTATGGGTTAAATGCAGAGGTCCAATTTCGTTGTGGTTCATGTGTGCTGTGCCGTGACCTCGCAATGACAAGGGTTGTCACTTTCACTTTCACACTTTCATGAGATCCCTCATTTCTTCATATTTTGCTTCCAGATATTCTTGTATTTTTAATGTTGAGGAGCAGTTCTCCAGATCTTCCTGAAGGACAGTGTTGTTGTCTCTCATGTTCAGTCCAGTCTCTGTACCTGAGCAGTTGGATAGTTTTGTGTTGGTTGATCCACACAGTGATCTACGTCTGAACCTTCAATATGCCAAAGTTAAGACCGTTTGACACAGAAATGAAGATTTCTGCACCAACACGGTTGGTAAAACATAAAGGAATGAAGGGGTGCTCAGGACGTTTGCACAGTACAGCACTTGGGAAACACTGGCATGTTCTTGGAGAGTATTTTTCCCCCTCGCAGCCTTGTCCTGGGGGTTTCCATGGTGATGGGAATTCCCTCTTTGCTGCTGTTTCTGCTGTTTGGAGAAGGAGCTCTGCTTCTCGTCACTCTTTTCTCCCTGCACCTGTTTTGGTGGAGGCTGACGTGCAGCTGCTGGACACTAACGTTGGTACAGTGGCCTCTCTGTGCTCAGCGCCGCTCATGTTCAGGTTGTGTTTAGTGTTGTGCGTCCGGCCACCTCGGAGCAGGCCATGTGGTTCAGCCAGCAGCTTCGTGTGCTTAGAGCTCGAACGCCAATCCACATCAGCTTTTTCACTGTATACGTTCCTGTGGCCGTTATTTTCTGAACCCACACAGTTATTCCTGCGTTGGTGCATCTGGTGGAGCCTTTTTTTCTGTTTCACTCTGTGAAGGGGTGGCATTTATCAAACGCTAGGAGCTCAGACGGTGAGAACAGAGCCAGGCTCCGACCACTTGGTCCAAAGCGAGAACATCAGCGGTGGTCTAGTGGTTCGGGAGTTGTCCTGGATCGGAAGATTGTGGGTTCGATTCCCTCACCAGTAGGCTGCCCTGAGGTACCCTTGAGCAAGGTACCATCCCCGTCACTGCTCCCTGGGCGCTTTCAATAGCTGCCCCCTGCTGCACGTGTGTGTGTGTGTGTGAAACGCAGAGGTTGAATTTCGTCGCGTTGTGCTGCATTTCACAGTGACGAGGGTTCTCACTTTCACATTCATTACTTAAGAACTATTTGTTAAAACCTAGCAAGGAAATGATTCGTCTTTCCCTCCGAGTGGGCGGGGCTTTAAGAAAACATGAAAACTCTGAATAACAAAGAGCCTTTAGAAATCAGTCAGGGTTTATTATTTCTGCTAAAAATGGATTAGAAAAATCTGTAATTTGGGAAACTATGCATTCAATTTTTGGATTGTTTTTCAATTTTACTTTGGATTTTGTGGAACTCCATCCATCCATCCATTTTCTGCCGCTTGTCCCAAACGGGGTCGCGGGGGGGGTGCTGGTGTCCAACCCAGCGCACACAGGGCGAGGACGGGGGACGCACCCTGGACAGGTCGCCAGCCCATCGCAGGGAGGAGCGGGACGGGGACGGTACCTTGCTCAAGGGTGCCTCAGGGCAACCTATTGGGATCCCTGCGATGGGCTGGCGACCTGTCCAGGGTGTGTCCCCCGTCCTCGCCCTGTGTGCGCTGGGTTGGACACCAGCACCCCCCCGCGACCCTGTTTGGGACAAGCAGCAGATAATGGATGGATGGATTTTGTGGAACTTTTGTTTTCATAATTAATAGTTGTGCATATAACACTGCGGTTATCATCAAAGTTTCCTTTTATATTTTTGGATCATGTAGGATGATATTTAGGCCCCAGATGTTCAAGAATCTGAATGAACACATGGGAGAGAATTTCTATGCTCCTTATTGTCCGGAGGTCAGGGTGTCCCCACCTTTCGCACTGTGTGATCTGGGATAGGCTAATCAGGACAAGCTGCTCAGAAAATGAGTGTATTGTCCAGGAAGCGTTCATTTCATTATCAACGATCGTCCTGCTGGACTTCCTTACAGAAAGAAGTCCTGCTGCTGAATTTCTCAGCCAATAGGAAACTGCACACAGCTGCAGGAAGTCTCTCGGGTTTCCAGTCAGCACTTGACTGTGATAAGAGCAGCTTTTCCACTGGGAGTCGTCCGCTTTGACTTTTACACAAAGGAACAGAAGGGCGTTCACCTCGCGGGGCGGCCTGGGAGCGGTCGCCGATCGACTCCTGGACCTGTGACTGATTTCCTGCAGTCACCTCACTAATCACCACACTAACTAACACTGACACCAAAACCAAAACCGGAATCGCTGAGTGTGTGTTATCGTCAGGTATCGTAAAAAAGAAAAGAAGAAAAAGGAACATACCTGTGAAGAAGAGACAAAACCACGCAGACTTGAATTCACAAGCACTTTTAATGTGACTCTTTTATTGGGCTTTTCTCTAAAGAACCTTTAAATGCAGAGTTATTATTTTATTATTATTATTATTATTTTTTGGGCGGGGGGGTCTCCTGTACATATATTTATCTTTAAAATGATACATTATATATGTATCTTTAAAAGCAAACATGTCAGATGAACGTAGACTGTTCCAAACCCTTCTTACATCCTAAGAACCTCATGGACTGCTGGGTTCCTCTGTAGAGCCGCAGGGGAACATCTACAAACATCCAGCATGCATCAACACAGGAACGAAGGTGTAAATTGAAATGCTGAAGGTCCACAGTGAGAGGTGAGAGCGCATGAACATGAAATTGAACCCAAAAAAGGAAATTAGGGCTGAAACATTGTGATGAAAACAGACCTGGGATATTGTTTTGGGCTGGAAATGCTCCGAGGGGTACAAACGTCCACGTCCTGTCAGCTAATATTATAAGGCTGAGAGATGGGGCAGGAATCAAAGGCAGTTCACGCACCTAGATGCCCTCACAGTCCTTTTAATCAAACGTGCCCTGAAATATACAGCGTCACCATCATTCTGACTGCTGTTTGACAGGAAATGGAAATAGTTCACCCCTGTGGGAATGAGTACTTAGTGCTGTGAATTATTCATTAATTCAATCCTCCTGTTGTATGACAGGGGCTTCCCTGGGCATCCTCAGCCGGACTCCCACTCAGACGGTGACGCAGTCGCCATGACGCTTCCTCCATAATCTCCCCCGAGCAGCTTGCTGTGTAATCCCAGCTCCCCATTCAGAACCAGGGCTTTGGTGGAGAGATAACACAGCACTGCCTGAACACTCGCCAAGTTATTACAATACATACACACACACACACACACACATACACACACACACACACACACGCACACACACACGCGCACACACACGCGCACGCACAGCCATCAGCCACGGCCCTTTTCCCTCCACTTCTTCTTTTCCACACTTCCTCACTGACTCAGAGTCCAAACTCTGAGGTTAATTCTCCTTTCTCTCCTGCAGACGTCCCTCTGACCTTTTCCTCTCGATAAACAAAATATATACTGTATTCACACCAAACAGCAGCTCAGTCCCTTATGTTTTGGAAAATAACAATTTATTTGCACAGAAAAACAAAGGGAACGATCACCTCTCTCACAACCACAGGTGGAATAAAATAACAGTGGAATTAAATGTACATTTTATAAAAAACACTCACCAATAGGGTGACTGCAGATATATATATTTATATATATGCATTTCACATATACATATAAATCCTTATATTATAAATTGCATATACATTTACATTAAGCGATGAATAAGTGCATTTTTTATTTAATTAACGAATTAATCATCTATTTTATTTATTTCTTTTTTTTTATTATTGACCAAACTAAACTAGAAGAACTCGTATCCGTTGTGAAAATATACATAATATGTATTTCTATATATTTAGGGTATTTCTTCTTTCTTCTACTTTAAACTTGGACATCACGGTTGAGAACTGCCCATCTCGACCCCCTTTCACTCGAATTACTGTAATTAGCAGAGCTTTTTAACTAATCACACAACTTCATGATAAATTCGGTAATTAATTCCATAACGAACTACATTCGGTTACTTTATGCCTTCTGTCTGATTCTGACCCTAAAGAGATCGTTGAAACCTGATGAGATCAGTTCAGGACACAAGTGCAGATCGGGTTGATCTGAAACGAAAAGTGGTTTGGGGTTTAAAAAGGAAAGAAAGGACGGACACGTTCTCGTTCAGAGTGCATTAGTAAACATGCTGGCACGGTCTCCCAGCTCAGAGCCTCTTCTGGGTCACATTATGGTCAGTTTTACAGCCGGCTGGCCCCAAATTAGAGTCTATAAGGAAAGCAGAGGGGAGTTGGAGCAGCGAGCGTGGAGCCCAGGGCAGCGGTGGAGCCCTGTTTGTTTTGGCCTCGGCCCGTTTCCTTCTGCTCCGGTCCCAGGTGTGTTCGGCCCGACCTCTCAGAAACATCTGTGGCTGACCACACTGGCCGGCAGCCTCTTTTCTGGACCATTTAACACAGCTCAGGTTTGCTCCCTCATTCGCACCTCTTTAAGGGCTATTTTTTCTTCTCGTGAAGCTTTACTGGGTTACCAGATCTGGCTGTCGTTTCTAACTTGGAGGAAAAAAAAGAGAGATACTTCCTCTTCGAGCAAAAACTGGAATCGGTGCTCAGTTATTTTATTTATGTATTTTGTGCACTGCATGATCAAAGGTGCAGGAAACCCATGACTGAACATCTCTTTCCAAAATCCTGATTTTTAACAAGGAAGACGTCTGCCTCTCTTTATCTGCTACTCTTCAAAAAGATTTTACGTCATTGCTGAGAATTTGATTGCATCCAGCCATAACTGAGGTCAGGTGCAGGTTGAATAACAAGGACAAGCTTGTGTAGGCCAGTCATGTTCTTCTACATACAAATTTGGCCATCTTTATGAAGGACCTTCTGTTCATTTTGTGCAATGTGGTCCAATGAGACCCAAAGGATGTAAAACATCCCAGGCCCATTTTTCCTCTTCCTCCAAACTTTACGTTTGGCATTCAGGCAGGCAGTAGTTTCTCACATCTGTCAGTCAGATCCACCTGTCATCCTCACCAGATTCTGAAGTGTCTTCTCCAAACATCTTCGCTTCTTTATATTTTGTAGAGAATCATCATGTTGGTGAACAAAATCATATTTCATTCCTGTCACACTGTCTGATCTTTATTGAGTCAATTAAATGAAAGAAACAGGAACAAATGTTTTAGTGCTGCAGAGTGTCTAAAGTTACAAGGTTCTAGAAAAAGGGATTCCACCCACTCAGCGTTCACCAGCAAACGAATCACCTGATCATCTGGAACCATCTGCACCTGTTTCTTCACTGCTTCAGATGCTTTGTTCTGCTTTTAAAAAATCCTTCTCTGATTGTGGGTTCGAATCTCAGAGAAGTAGGTTGTCCGGAGGTTCCATTGATCAAGATATCATCCCCATCACTGTTCCCCGGGTGCTGGATATGTCTGCCCCCGGCTGGACGTTGTGTGTGGGTTAAATACAGAGGATGTGTTTGGTTCACTGTGTGTTCACAATGACCAACAGTCACTTTCACTTCCACTTTCACTTCCCCCATTTCACTGGTTCTCCAGTGACTGGTGACTGTTCTTTGGTGTACTCATGAATCTTTTCTTTCTTCTCTTTGAAACATTCTGATTACGTGTTCCTTTATTTGAATTCTTATTCCAGTCACGTTTGTATATTTTCATTTGCAAGTCGCTTGGATCGATTGAATGTCTGAACTGTATGAAAGGTGCTTTGTAAATAACTTTGCCTTCCCATGCTGTGTTAATGGACGGTAAAGGAAAATTGGCATCTGTGTCACCTCATATTTGCACCCCGGTACAAGATTTCGGCTCTAAAGTTCTTACGCAATGAAAGTTCCCATCAATTCCATCTCGTAAAACTTAAATGGGAGACATGCTTAAGTTCCAAATAATTTCCAGGCGTGCCAGTGAGTCTTTTCGAATTTTACTCTCGTATCCCGATGTGTGAACAGTGACTCATGTGTGGCCTACCTTTCCCAACAGCTTTGATTTCCTCTATTGGACCAGTCGTAACAAGAGCAACTATGGCAGTGAATCAAACCCCTGCTGGGGGCGGCGGCTTTTTAACATTGTGGTTGTTTCTTTAGCTTAAGAAAACTCGCTCCAGCCTAACATACACACCCCGTCATCCAGCACACGGTGATTCACGATGCTAGTAACACTGACGGCGGTTCCCTCAACCTGTGAACTGATAACACTTCCTGCCATATGAGCGTGGGGTTGGTGGTTCCAGTCTATTGCAGCCCCTGCCCATGGAAACCATTGTTTTCAGTGTGAAATGATGGATCACGTTATGACATCACATCCGATGACCTTAATACGGCGGTCGCTGATCGTAGAGGCTTCAGATGTTGCTTCAAGTGACACCATCCTCTGTCACTCCTGCAAAAGAGCCTGCAGAGCTGGATTCTCCAGCCTGGGCTACGTCAGCACAACCCGGCGAAGCTTATCAGAAAGTTTTATTTTACTGCATGATGCAGGAAGTGCCATTTTACTTCAATCCTCGCTCACATGCCTGGAAATTTCCATAAGCCGCAGCGTTTTCCCTGCAATCTGAGACTTCCGAGTCTAGAGTGTTCGCTGGCTTAACTCTTTATATGCTGGAGGGCCGCATGGTGGAGCTGGGTGAAGCGTGAAGGTTGTTGGTTCAGATCCCAGCGTGGGTTCTTTCTGTGCAGGGTGTACATGTTCTGCTCACATCTGCATGGGTTCTAGAGGGCTCTGGAACATTCTCTGTGGATGAGAGTTCATGCTGTATTTATGTAATTCAGACTATCAAAGCACTAAAAACAATCTACTGAAAATAATCCACATGAACTTCACCGCTTCACTTTCATCACCGTCTCTACTAGTTCTCCATCACGGACACACACTCCACACACCCTGAACTCCACCGTCCACTCTCCCTGTCCTCTCTCTCACTCTCCTTCACTCTGTCCTGCACCGATGGACACACACTCCACACACCCTGAACTCCACCGTCCACTCTCCCTGTCCTCTCTCTCACGTCTCCTTCACTCTGTCCTGCACCGGTGGACACCCAGAGGGACGTCTCTTCTGGGTTTGTGTCCATTTAGTCTGAGACGGTCTGGATGTTGGGAAGGTGATGGAGGATGAAAATGATGGAGGATTCACTCAGATGTTCAGACTGAAGTCTGTTCTGAAGATGGAAGGAGGAGAAACGGAGGAGGGAAAGGGGAAAAGAAAAATAAATACTGTAAAGCACAGACACCTGAAAACCAATTATTTGCACTTCATTACCTTCCACCTCTGCTTTTTAGCCACGTTCTGGATTTTGACCCTGCAGGAGGATGAGATAACTGGTAACGTAGATCTTTCGCTCGAGCAAATGAAACTTTTCTCTTTTCTGATTCTTATTAAATGTGTTATGTTGCTCTAATAACTGGAGCTGCAGGAAATGTCATGATTTTTCTCTTGAACCATGTGCATTGTGACTCATTCAGTGCTAATCAACCTCATTTAATCCTCATTCATCACAGTCCCGGCTCAAAACAAATCACTGCAGAATCATTAAGCAGACATTTATTTTAACGTGCTCTAATTTAGAATATGAGATCAGCCTCACCGAATGCATTCAGCATATGTGTGCTGGCTTTTATTTTTCCCCTCTTTCTTCACTTCACCACCTTCCCCAAGGCAACTGTGTTAGGACTTGTATTCCTAAAAAAAGCTCAGTAATTTATTCCTTATCAGTTGCCGAATCGATCAGTAGTGACAGGCTGAGAGTTGTGTTGAAACTGATCCCGGAGTGTCTGTGATCAAATCTGATTTAGAGCCTGAAACAATCGAAGGAAACCAGCAGATGAAAGGGCCGATTGTGCAGTAGCTGTCAGGTTCATTCTCCTCGCGTCACGTGCCAGGACTAAACTGCAGGCTCTCGGTTTCGGGACAGGTAGCGACTCCACCAAAATAATCTGTTTTGATGTAGTTCCTTCTTCGGAAAAGGGCAGCATGTTGATGGAAACTCTTAACTTATCATAACTGGTTTTATAAAAGATTATAAGAGACTTTCAGACTTTTATTGAATGCGTTATTATGTGTCGAAATAAGTTTAGCATCTCGGAGTGTTCTGTGGATTGTGGATGATGCAGTTATGGTTTTTGTGTATCGTTTTATTTTAAATAAAGAATTAAGCCATAACATTAAAACCACCTAAAATTGTGTATAAAATTGAGCGTTTAGGACAGCTGTCATCATGAAGGGGGAACTTGGTCTGCAGGACGTTTAGGTGCCCAAATGAATGCAGCATCCAAGGTGTCTCAGCAGATCATCATCCAGAGCGTTACACTGCCTCTGTCGGCTTCCCATAGTGCATCCTGATTTCTCTTCCCATGTAAGGACACACACACCCGGCCGTCCACATGAAGGAAAAGACAACTGGATCCATCAGAACCAGCCCACCTCCTTCCATCAGTCCATGCTTCAGTTCTGGTGTTCATTGTAGGAGCTTTTGGGGGAGGACAGCGGTCAGCATGGACACTCTGACCGGCCTGGAGCACCATACACAGCAGCATTGTGTTCAGAACCCTTTCTATCAGAACCAGCAGGACCTTTTCAGCAGCTCTTCTGTGGGGTCAGCCCTTGCAACAAGCCTTAGGCACTGATGGTCTTGATCTTGATGCAGAGGCCAGTGGTGACCAAAAGTGCTCCTTTGGAGCCACTGGCCTCTGCATCCTGGCTACAGCCCAGAAGAGCTACCATGTTGGAGATGTTCTGAGATATTCAGGATTATAAAAATAAGCTCCAAAAATGTATTTTGTACTGTCCCCACGCTTTCCTGAAAGTTTCCTTCAGTAAATATGCAGCAGTGAGCGTGCAGAAGAGTTCTACCTCCAACACATCCACATTTTCACTGAAGGGAAGGGTTCCTCTCATTCAGCAGAACTTTGCATGGGTCCGCTGCCGGAGCGGAGACAGCTGGAGGGTTTAGATGGTTACCCGTTTATAATGAAGCGAATTAGTGCTTGCATGATGACAAAAAGGCTGTTATCAAGAATGCCACGTTGTTAATTAAACCCAGCGACTGCACAGCAGAAATTAGACCAGAACAAGGTCGCCGCTGCTGCATGAAGGGGTCAAGTGGGTTTAAAGGAGCCTCGCCAAGGCTTCGTCATGTGGCCGTTATTAAGTCAAGGGTAATTTAGCGTGGTTGGCTATGCTTTGGCTTGAGAGATACTGACTGTTTCCTTTTTTATTTTGGAGCTGTTCTGTTTTTCAGTGGAGGCATCTTTCTTTCTCAACACTCCATTTACAACGTGTGTGAAGCAATGAAACAACAACAACAACAACAACAAAAAAAACAGACAGCGTAGGCGAAACTGGAGATTTACTGTAGCGCGGACGGCGGCCATACCGAACACACAGCAGCCTCATCCGCACGTCTTATTTTACCAGAAACTTCTCGACGCAGCGGAAACTTAAACGCACAGATGATTGAAATGCTGCAAAAAGTACGAAAGGAGGAAAAACATCGAGGGACGTTCCATCTAACCCTCCAAAAGGGAAGCCTACAAACCTAAATATGCTGTAAAATGCTGAGCTGCTGTTTCTTTTAGTGCATATTATGCAGATAAATAAAAAAATAAGTAAGCAAGCTGACCTGGAAACACCAACCACCGCCTGAATTAATTGCCTTTATTATTTCAGAGCAATTTATCAGAGCTTTACAGAGGCGGCTATTAGGGAAGGCTTTTGTATCAAAGCTGCTTTGAAAGGACTTTTCTCAGCCCAATATCTTCAGTCCGCACGGACAAAAAAACAAGCTACACGCTGAATTTACATCGTTTCAACAGAAAAGAAGCATAAACGCCAATGTAGTTCCAAAAAGTAAGCGAAAGGTGCCAAGAAAAGGTTCTTTGGGGTGATGACATGACTCTTTCATTAACTTTTAATGGAAGGTTCCGTGCCGTAAAGGAAGTTCAAGGAACATCTACATGAATGTTCTCCACCATTTGATTTTTCCAAATTGCTGAGCTCCACTAAGAGAGCCAGTGGCAATGCATACTATGTTTCATGCATGAAGATTCAGTAAAGGATAGAAGAAGCAGTTTGTTATAGATTTGATTTTTAAATTAGGCCACTTCAGTGCAGAGAGGCAGGAGCCCTTGTTTTGTAGTCTGAGCTGATGTGTTTGGTCCATCTTTTCATGTTGTCCTGAGTTCAAAATGAAGATTACATCTCATCACCGCTCCACCGATAAGGCTCTTCAGAAAGGCCTCTGTAAGCCTGATGCTTTTCAAAAGCCTAATAATTACTTCCATACTCGCGTCCCAGTGTCTGTTCCGTCTATGGGCGCTCATAGCGAGCGAGCACAAAAAAAACCCCAAAAAGCACCGGCGGCCATTAGGATGGCCAATGATTTTATCGTGCGCTAATAAGACCTCCCTCGTTCTGGGCTAGTTAGCCTTTTGTTCTTTACGATTGAAGATGATGGGACAAAATTGCACACTTCTAATGGAGGGTTCGTCCAGGAACGAGAACCGGGTTATTGTTCTCCCCAGGCCTCGGATTCTTTCGGATCTGCCCTGTTGTTTTTTAAATAAGCAACTCTTTTTAATAGAAACTCCAAGCTGAAATAAAACTTCCAGAAGCTCAGAAATTTGATGAAGAACTGGAGAATTGTTCTTTTCTGAGCTTCTGGAACTTTTATAACCTTTAGGAGAAATGGGTATTTTGGCCTTGTTGCTTTACTGGGCTGTTTAAAGTATTTTTACAGTTTTAGAAGAAGATCTTATCCTGTATCTGATCCTACATGCAGCATAAAATTTAAAAATAAAAAAAGTTTTATGAAATATGTTTTAAACATAAGAAATTAACTAAAGAATCATCATCCTTCAACTTATTCAAGACTCAGAGTATCTTCTAGGCCCATAAATCATAAAAAAGCATGACATTCCCATTGGCTTTTACAGCAAGATCAAAAAATGCTGCCTCATTTAAGGTGGAACTGAAATAAGCTGCTTTGCGCCAGATCTCATGAAACAAGCAGATACTGAGGAACAACATGAACATCCTTGGAGCTGATCATTGGAATCAGTGGCTTGGTATCAGTTTATATGGTAGAGGTGTCCACATGTACAACTTTCACATCTCCACATCTGTACATGTTCACACCTGTCCAAGTTCTATGGTCTGGAGAAGGATGTCCCCAGGCCACATCCATTGGTGCACAATATTTCCAGCATTATTAACAAAATCTAGGACTGTTGCTATTCTCTGTGATGTCTGCTGGACACCACATGCACACTCTGTCCACAAGGCTGTTCAGTGAGCATGTCCTATGTGGGTAAACAGTGATCGTCCCGTTTCAGCTCTGTGGTTCCCGATGGGGCAGGAATAAAGGCTTTGTGTCTTTTTTGGTGAGGTCTGAAGCCCTGGATGTCAATGGGATCTAGAAACTGGAGCTTAAAAGACATATTTCTTCATTGAACTTCAGCTCGGCATTCCTGTCCTCAATTCTCTCCAAAGGTGTCTCGTCCCTTCTCATCTGGAAAATCTCAAAAGCGGCACTCACACCAAAGGGAAAAGGATGAAAAAAAATACTTCCCGAATGGTGTTATAAAGGTTGTGAGCTAAGTGCCTGCTCTGTTCAAGAGGGTCTGCCAGAACTCACTGGCAGCAGCGAGAAGAACCTCCAGCCAAAATATCACCCAGAGTAGTCAGAATGTACTTCTCATGATCCCTGCTTGCTTTAGGCAATTAAGGCCCACACATATCCTCACTCGGCCCTCTCGCCACATCGGACCATCCTATCCAGTTTCTCCTACGTGGATCTTCTGAGCTGTGATAGGATTTTTACAATATTTCTGATCTTCAGACATTTTCTTCCTCACTTTTGCCAACTTTGAACCATCTGTTAGATTTTCATTTTTATTTTTTAGGTTTTTATGAATGCATTAGTTATGAACTACAAGTTTGAGAGATTTACCCCACACCCATTTCCATGGTTACACGTCATCCATTTACACACCTATTCTGTATCCATTCTGTGGTTACATTTGATTGTTTTTCTGGGAACTTCTACACCAATAGCAATGCTACACCATGCAATGTTAGCAATGTTGTATTTTCTATAATTATGCTACACCCATTTCCATGGCAAGACACCAAGGATCAGCGCTGAGCCCAATCATGTTTGCAATAGTAATGGACAGGTTGACGGACGAGGTTAGACAGGAGTCTCCGTGGACGATGATGGACCGTGGACGTTTGCTGATGATATTGTGATCTGCAGTGAGAGTAAGAAGCAGCTTGAGGAGAACCTGGAGAGAGGTTCAGTAGGACAAAGACAGAATCCATGAGTGAAATAAAGGTTGGACAGTGGAGTGGTGAGGATGGCGGGAGTAGAGGAGGTGAAGGTGGAGGAGTTTAAATACTCGAGGTGGACAGTTCAGAGTAAGGTTATATGAGTGTGGAAGAGAGGAGAAGAAGAGAGTGCAGGCAGGTTGGAATACAAGGAGAAGAGTGACAAGAGTGAATGGCGACCAGCGAGAGTGAAAGAGAAGGTTTGCAGTGGTGGAGCTGGAGGAGTCAGAGATGCTGAGATTTGCATCAGGAGGGACGAGGATGGACAGGATTAGGAAGAAATGGAAATTAATGATCAACTGTGGTTGATCAACCCCTAAATGTTAGCAGCCGAAAGATAAAAAGATTTCCATGGCAGTGACAGACCCGTTTCCATGGATACACAACAACAATTTAATTGTGGCACAACATCAGTTTCTATGGTCACAGTACAAGCATCATCTTGGTTACACCACACCCATTTCCATGGATGCAATGCAACCATTTCATAGATCCGTTTCCTTGGTTACAGTACAATCATATCTATGGGTCATTTCCATGGTTACTACACCCATTTCAATGGTTACAGTAGTGCAATCCTTTATGGGTCTCCTACACTTCTTCCGTGGTTACGCAACACCCATTTCCTTGAATAAAACACCCCCGTTTCCATGGTTACACCATCCCCACTCCTCTGATTCCATTACACCTACACCAGTTTCCCTGGCTACAGTAAACCCCAATCAATCGTTGTGCAGCATCCATTTCTCTTAGCTGACTACACAACAATCATATCCACGGTTCTCTCAGTACTGTTCCCCCAACGTCGAAGAAGGAGAGCGTGCTTTTTCATGGAGCTCTAAAGGCTCCTAGCTCACTCCCCAGACATAAGAAATCCACTCCACTAGAACTGAACCTCCAGTTGGAAGGTAATCCAGACTTAACCCTCATCATTAAGTCATGACAAATATTCATCAGTTGCCAAAACTGTTCTAAAAAAAGGTGAAAGACATTCAGGGTCCCTGCTGTCATGCTTTCCTGAGCTGTGCCTGAAGTTTTTTGGGTTTTTGGGTCTCAAAATAGTTCATAAGTCGGAAGCCGCTGCGTGTTGTGTTTCAGCCGCAGTATTCACTGCCGAACACTCCTGTCAGACTGAGAGCAGAGACTGGCAGACATAACATATGCGAACAGGTATGCTTCTGGTCGGTGGGAGAAATTAAGCCGTGTTTATTTGCAGGCCGCAGGCAGCTGGAGCCCCGACATCTGAACACACAGCACAATAAACTTTAATTCACCCACAGCTCGGTCCAAACCCCTGCCGGGTCTCTTCTTCTCTTTGTGCGCGAGTTGTGTGTAAACTCTGATTTGGGAAGCTTTCTCTAACACAAACATCTCACCCACTTTTACAGCGCTGTCAGAAAATGCAGCCGCATTTAAGGTGGAACAGAAAATCTCTTCTTTACTGCAAGTAACAAGTTTCTGATGATTCATCGCTGATCATACTGTAGGGATTCAGTATAACAGTGTCTTGAGGGTTAAATTCTTAATGATTTTATTCATTAAAACTCGTGATACTTACCTGGCAGGGAAGGTGGTTCACCCAGGGTGAGGCTCAGCCATTGCACTCCGGTTGTGCTCACCCCTGTGAATTCCCCAAATGTGGGAATCTGACTGCATCATTTCTGGTAGTGGGGGACTGGTTTGTGTGCATGGGTTAAATGCAGAGGTCCAGTTTCGCTGTGCTGTGTTCTCACAAAGACAAGAATTTTCACTTGAAATAGTATTTCTTTTAAATTGGACTTTCTCTTGTTTTATTTGCATTTTTTCTTGTTCTAGCACTGTATTTCATTGAACAAAATAAAGTTATAAATATGATCAAAAAGGCTCAGTATTTCTTAAATTCATTTCATCATCAATTCTATGACAACTATAACAATAATCCTAAAATTGCATAAAAATCCATAATAGCACTATAATTCTACCATACAATCTTATTTTTCAAAAAATGTATTATTTATGGATTTATTTTTCTAAATCAAGCAACATTATTTGCAGATACATGAACAATGTTCCATCAGAAACTTTTAAATACTAGAAACATTTCGAAATTGGTAGAAAAATCTCTCCATATATGCTTGAGGACCTTTCAGTTGGTAAACAACAGAAACATTTTTCTTATCAAAACAGAATTGTGAACATGAACATGAGTTCAGTACGAGGTCTAAAAAAACTGCTGCTGCTACATGTTTTATCCAAGAAGGTGCAGAAAGTGTAAATGTTCCCTCAAATATAAAAAAAATTATTATCATAATCGCTCGCTATTATCATAAAAAATTATTATTATAATCATTAAATCTGTTTGCTCAGGAGATGATTTGTGTCTTTTCATGAACTGCAAACATGGAAAGTCTGGGGTGCACAAAACCAGTCCACCTTAAAAAATATTCTGTTTAAGGAGTTCTGCTCCTTAAATGACTTAATTTGTTTTTGTCTGAATCATCATCAAGTAGAGCCATATTTTGGAAAAGATAATATCCAAAGTGAGGGATTACATAAAATCATCATCAACAACAACAACAACAACAACAACAATACTAATAATAATACTAATAATAATCCTAATAATAATAATGATCCACTTATTCACGTTTCCTGAAATGTTTATAATGATGAGAATTAATAAGTGCTGGTTCAGGCATTAAATTGTGGCCATCCAAAGAAAACCATGTATCTCCACACTTTTTCCATTTGGATTTTTCTGCATCATTTGAACCCAGATAACCCTCTTCACGTTGTGGGAAACTTAACCGAGGAACGTCCCGATCGAAATTCGTTGGGATGAATTAAAATCGCACATTTTTGCATAGACTTAAACAAAAACAAACAGAGGTTTTTCTCTTCTCCTGTAAAGTTCCCGTTTTCGAGGTTCCGTTTATTTTTCTTGAGCTGTGATGATGCTGATACATGTCAGTGTTCCCAGCATCTTCATCAGCCCGTTGTTAAAGCTCTCGTAATGAAATGCTAGAACTCTCGTCTCGGGAAGGCATGTCAGTCTTTTAAGGTGAAATGAGCTCCAGCTGTTGGAAAGTGTAATGAAGGCGATAATTACGCAG
Source organism: Hepsetus odoe (assembly GCA_017165825.1). NCBI lineage: Eukaryota > Metazoa > Chordata > Actinopteri > Characiformes > Hepsetidae > Hepsetus > Hepsetus odoe. The sequence continues at coordinate 25,072,878 of CM029380.1, forward strand.
GAATTCACGCAAAGTGGTGTCATGAGGATGAAAACAAAATGTCTGAGGTGGCATTAGGGCGTGAGTCTCCAGGCTGGTTGCATGTGGGACATTAAAGCTCGGGTGATGCTCTAATTCTCACTCTGACTTCCTTGGCCTTTGCGAAAGTGGGCCGCATCCTCTCCCTTCCATCAGGACCCCCTGCCCCGGGCCAGAGAGATCAATGCGGCGACCGGGGGAAAATATAAAGCAGGTTTTCATCGGCGCGAGGCGGTGAGCTCAGAGTTCAGCACATAGGAGGCCATGCTGAGACACTTAACCCTTAAAAACAGAAACACACACCGGGCTGGGCATCGGCTAAAAACTCAGTCCCATTTACTGAAATAAACAACCAGATCTAGTTCTTCACCCCAGCTCTCTTAAAAATGAGGAGAATTCTCCAAATGTTCCACTTCATCCTCAAACTGATTCAGATTACAGTCTCACCAAGAGACCGGGAGAAGCCTCCAGACCACACTGAGCGCACGATTATTAATATTTTGAGCAGAACATCTTTTTACTGCAGATATTCCAACTCCAAGCTGTATAAACTTGAATGCTGATTGGATTTAAGCAGATCAGGTGGTGTGTGTTTGTGTAATGAGGGAGGGTGTGGCCTAAAGAGATCAAAGGTTTGATGGACTGATGAGATGAGAGACTCTTGATGGACCAGATGGATGGTCCCATGGTTGTATTAGTAACGGGACAGAGCTCCACTTCCACTCAGACACCACCAGACTTTTTTCCTTCTCCATAATCATTTCCAGCTCATTTTGATTTGAGTTTCTCTCGTTTGTGTGAAGTTCTTTAAACTTTTCTGCAGTGAGGCGCTGGAAGAGGAGGAGACGTCATTAAAAGTGATTTAACATCAGAAATTCTGGCTCAGCAATCAGAAGAACATAATCTGGAATACTTTGGGTCAGAAATGATGTCAAATAAGCTCAGACTTCATTCGTTTATTGAATAAATTGGGGATTCTGGAATGGGCTAAAAAATGACTGATTAAGATGAACGACTCTGAGAGACCTCTCTAAAATTAGTTGTAGATTATTGAGCAGAAATACAATTTTTCACCTCAGAATTGATGATTTTGATGAATTGGAGATGTTTAAGAAGATCTTTGAGCTTACATCAGTAAATTGGACAATATTCCAAATAAGGGAATTTATCTTAAACTTAAAATTAGGTGGAAGTCTGGTTTAAGATGTGAGATTAATAACTGAGAGGACATGCAGGGGGACGGTGTGAAAGAAGAAGATGCAGAGGACAGGAAGACATGGAGACATGGAGAAAGCTTAAGCTGTGAGATAAATAACTGAGAGGACATGCAGGGGGACGGTGTGAAAGATGGGTGCTGGTGGTCTAGAGCTTCTCGGCTCTGGCCCAAGAGGTCACAGGTTCAAACCCAACCTCCAGCACTTCCATCACTCCAGTTCCTGAGCAAAACCCTTTACCCTGAGTGTCTCCAGGGCGACTGTCCGTGTAATCAGGATGTGGAAGTCACTCTGGATAAGAGCGTCTGCTAAATGCCTTAAATGTAAATGAAAGAGAAAGATGTGGAGAACATGGAGCTTAAGCTGTGAGATAAATGATTGATCAGCTGAATCAGGCTTTAACAGATTTCAATTAAAAGGCCTGTCTGCAACGGAACCTTTCCCCGGATTGTGAAAAAGAAAGATGAAGAGGACAGGAAGTCATGGAGATGGATGATCCACTGCTGAGATGCTTTATGGGAGCAGCTGAAAGAAGAAGAAGGTGTCCATACTGAGATCTTTTGATTTGCTCAGTTATTGGTCGATTAGTTACTAACTTGACAAATTGGTGACTGACACTTGCTGGTTTTTGTCCAGGTTGCAGGAATGGAGAACAGATGTTGGGATGAAGCACTGATGAACGTCTTTCTGGATGAGTGTCTGATGAACGGCGTAAATGCAAATGTTCAGGGAGTCGGCCCCAGGATCAGACGGTCTTGGGTTTGAATCCCAGTCCATCAGGTTGCCCTGAGGTACCCTTGAGCAAGATACCGTCCTCATCACTGCTCCCTGGGTTAGCTTTAAACAGCTGCCCCCTGCTGGACGTGTGTGTGGGGGTAAAATGCAGAGTTTGATGCCGGAATAAAGCGAGTTTGTGTCTTTTGTTCCGGAAAAAAATGTTTGTATTCCGTTACGTCCCAGAGCTGGCTGGAATATCGTGGGTCCGTCTCCATTACAAACCCCTGTAATGTTTTCCGCACCCCACCTAACGAGGGAAACCTGCAATCTGCCTTCACTTAATTCTCAGCAGGACCTCACTGAGTCGGGGGGTGAACATCTGCCAACTGTTATAATAATAAAAAAATAAAAAATAAAAAACAGATAAAAATTTATTTTTTTCATGTTATGTTTTGATATTATTATAAATACTTATTTGCAAATAAATATACATGTATTATTATTATTATTATTGTTATTATTATTATTATTAGCTCTCTACAAACTGGATTATTGGATTATCAGATGTATTAGAATGAAGTCTTGGCTTCAGGAGGAGTTTAGTTGAAGTGCTTTCCTGTTTCATGTTTGGTCAGATTCATTTCTTTTGTTAATTGACGTCCATCGCTGTATCTCAGTTTTTCATTTCATCATTTTTATACTTTCTGATCAGTTTCCCAAAGGCCTCAAATGCAGCAATGGATGTTTATTACCAAAAGATTCGAAGCTGATCAGACGAAACACGGAAAATCTCGGGTTCATTCTGTCTGCGAAGGAGTAAAAGTGAAATATTTTCTGTTTTCGTTTTGTTGTGTTATTTTCACTTTCATATATTCAATGTAATATATGTTTATTACATGTTTAGTAAATGTTAACTTCCACAAAAAGGCCACTGAACTTTTACCTTATAGTGATGATGATGATGATGATGTTGATGATGTTGATGATGATGATGATGATGATGATGATTGACTCCATGGACTATGTAAGAGAACTGCACGAGCAGCTGTTTAATCTTTTATGCCTTTACCTTTGAATAAAAGTCATTTCTACCTTTTTTTTATCTTCTCTAATGCTGCTGGAGTAACGGGCCGTTTTAAGGGCCTTCCACTCCGAGTGAACCTCTCCGAAAAAGGCCACAGAACATATTGGCACCACAAGGGGTGACCTCACAGGAAGATTTCCACTGGAGGTACCGAAAAACAGCCCCTGTTTCTGAAGGCTGGAAAAACGTTCTCCAGCTCCGCCTGCTTTCCCTCTGAGGTTCCTCCCTTCCTCAGTTCTTCTTTCTGCTTGTTTTGGGGTGTGAATGTTCTGGAAGTGGGGGAACCTCCCATTAAACCCTCCTAAAGATCAGTGTTTTGCTGCCCTGGTACTCCATGTCCCTTTCTTCATTTCTTTGATTAAGCAGCAGTTCCAGTTTAGGCCTTCAGCAGTTTTGGAAGTGTGTTTACTCTCTGCACAACACTCCTGTTTCACTATTTCAGGTCTGAGAGTGGCCGGCTTGTGTTTCTCGTCATGGTTTGAAATTTGCATCCAAAAAAAAGATGTTTTTATCCCCAACAGATTGTTTATTGCTCAGGAACAGCATCTACTTTTACCTCAGTATGTTGATACGGACGTCCAGCTCCAAAACAAAAGCCGCTTTATTCTTTCACTTCTTAATACTGAATGAAATGATATGTATGTATACGAAGCAGCCACACCAGAACATTTGGTTCCAGGTTCTCCTGTCAGTGGGTGGAGATACTAGGCAGTAAGTGAACAGTCTGTACTTTACGTTGATGTTGGAAGCAGGACAAATGGACGACCGTGAGGATCTGAGGAACAAACTGTGAAGGGCTGGGTCAGAACATCTCCAACACTTTAGGTATTTTGAGGTGTTCTCAGGATGCAGTGATCAGTACTAAAAGACTAAGAGTGCTCCAATGAAGGAGAACCAGCGATGGAGGCAAAGACAACCAAGAGTCATTGATACAAGTGAGGAGTGTCTGCTCCCACAGAAGAGCTGCTGAAAAAGTTCTGGTTCTGATAGAAAGGTGCAGCTGTGTATGGGGCTGCAGACTGGTCAGAGTGTCCATGTTGTCCTCTGTCCACCATAGAAAGCCCCTACAAAGGACATCAGGACTGGACCATAGAGTGATGGAAGAAGGTGGGCTGGTTCTCATGGATCACATTTTCTTTTCCATCATGTAGATGGCCAGGTGTTTCCTTACCTTGAGAAGAGACACCAGGATGGACGATGGGAAGCTGGTGGAGACTGTGTGACGCCATGGACAATGGTCTGCTGGGAAATTTTTGTCCTGCATTAATGTGGACGTTACTTTGACACCTAAACATCCCTACAGACCAAGTTCCCCTTTCCTGGTGAAGGCGTCCCATAATAACCATGTCCTCTTTCAGCAGAACCATGTCCTCTCACGCAATAAACACTATTCAGGAACCCACTGAGGAACAAAGAGTTCTAGGTGTTCCTCCAAATATCCTACATCTCAGTCCCATCCAGAATATGTGGGGCAAACTAGTCTCATCCATGGACTCATGTCCCATCTTGCAGGACTTAAAGGCTCAGAAACCACAGCTCACCTTCAGAGGGACTGAGGAGTCCAGGCCTTGACGAATCAGAACTTTTTTGGCAGCATAACAGAAATTTGGGCAGATTTAAAGTTAAAATAATGAAATAAGGAGTAACCCCAGATCTAACCTTTAGGAACTAGGCGTTCTTTATAATCATGGTCTGACACACGTCAACATTGACTTTAAGGAAAAATGATTTCATTACCAGTCCAAATTTTCAGAGGTTTTCTCTTTCATCTGTGATCAGATCCCTCCGGTCGGTGCTCTTATTCAGACCCTTCATCTTCACACCGATGACCTGTTCTGTATAAGTGTGATACATGTGCACCATCTCAGTGCCAGTATTAATTCTTCAGAATTTTTCAGCACCAACTATGAGGTTTTCAGCATCTTTCAGTAACCACTGTATATCATTTAGTCTCTACTATGATGGGATCCACTATGATTTATGTGGTCATTACTATAAATTATTCAGTATCTACTCTAGTTATTCAATAACTACAAAATATTCAGCTTCTACACTGAATTAATGCATCTTTTATACATAACTGAGCATTTTATTACTATAAATTATTCAGTATCTGCTATGATTAATTCAGTATCTACTATGTATCTAATTAAGTATCTACTATGAATTATTCAGTATCAACTATGAATTATTCACTATACACTATGAATTATTCAGTATCTGCTATGATTTAATAAATTATACATCTCAATGTAAGCTCAATATATGGATTACTCTGCATTTACACTGAATTACTGAATGATCGTTTATGAAGATACGCTCCTCAATCAAAGATGTCTGTGCTTTCAATGAAGGTGAATTTAAGATAAAATATTTACTTCCACAAGACTAACTAACACATCATGCTGTTTTTATGTGACAATGTCCTTTAGTGATTCCACAACATGAGCAACATTTGAACCAATCGACTCCTAATGTAGCCGTAAAGGAAGGGAGCGTGTCGGCTTGTGTTTAATAAAGAATAAATAAAGAGAACAAAACAAGCAGGTGTTCAGAAGCTGATCCTGTGTGTGTGTGTGGGGGGGTGGTTTCCAGCAGTGACTCCATCAGTTTCTCGAGGAGTGTGCTTCCCACTCATCACGCAGTGCTGCCCAAAAACACTCGGTTTGTTTGGTTCCTGATCCAGCCGTAGGAAAGAAGTGTGTGAGCTCAGGATGGTGCCAGGACGTGCCAAAGGCCTGATGATGCCCCGTCTAACGAAACCACTCCCAGATGCTGCGAAGCTTTTATTAATACACTTTCCTCATTATTTCAGACTTTACGTCTCTGGAAGCAGAACGATTGTGCAAAAATAAATGATGTGCTTTTATGAAATGTGAGGGAAAGTCAACTCCTTTGGGTAGCCAGGCTGGAAGGTAACCTTCCCAGACATGATCTATGGAGGGAGATAAACTCCGCTGCAGTTTTACTGGAGTAAAAGTCAATCGTGACTGAGCCGGGCGGAGAAAAAAGAAGATTATAAACCCTCACTCCAGATCTGATCATGGATGAGAGGAGACGATCTGAATTTGATCCTTTATTTTATTAAAATAGATAAATGTGTTGTTTTTCTCTTAGTTTGTGTCGAGTAAGAAGGTAAATGAAATGTGATTCATTGCACGGTTTGTTCGGAACTTAATTCAGGAAAAACCTTGTATCTCTGTCTTCGTTTGTTTGTTTGTTTGCACAGCAATAGACATATCCAGTTTTCCTTTACACTGTCAGAGTGTCCTGATGAGAAACAAAGCTTCTTCCTTAAACATCTGTTCAATCTTTTTCTTCTTTTTCTTCCCTGAAAAGTTTCCCTTGTACGCTTGAAACGAGGTTTAGACTTTGAAAGTGAACACAGTTTATTAAAAGTTTATTAAAGTAGTTTATTAAATAGAAACAGGAAGGAAATACAAAAGTAAGAAATGAAGAGATGAAGAAAGATGAGTTTATTACAATTCACTATAATATATTTATTTTAATTTGGTCAAAACTAAGTTTAAGTCCACACTTTATTACATATATTATCATATTTTATTTTTTTGCATAAAAACTGAGCAGAAAAGATCAATTTTCTATTTTAAATTAAAGTTACGTCACATTAAATTCATTGCAGGCAATTTGTCCGGATGTCAGAAACTCCAGCTGCTGCTGAGAACCTTCACTTCCTGGTTTGACGACTGCGGGACGAACAGGACAAACACCGGAGTGTTCAGGACTGGGAGCAGGTCTTGTTGACAGATGAGAGGACAATCTGGAGAGTTCCTACTAAAGGATTTTTGGTCACTCAGTTCCTCAACCTCACACAATTCCTACTGGTTTATGGATCACTGGACAAAATCTCATTCTTCAGCAGGACAATGATTCCACACTTCTTCAAAACTGAAGCCCACAGTGACTAAATCCAGACCAAAGATATATAGAAGGTTTAGAGGATGATGTCGTGTCCTCTTCAGTCTCCAGATCTGTCTCCCATTAAGATGCAGGGACAAACTGTCCAACAAGTAGGAAACAAGTGTCCAGCAAATGAGAGCGACCTCTCCGCATGGGACGATACTGTTTGGACACAAGCGATTTCCCAATATTGCTGGAAAGGATGTGATGAATTTGTGTCTCTGTGATAAAAACGAGGTGGGATTATTTTGAAGAAACTTTTGGACCTTAATGTATTAATGTTCTGCCCTGTTTCCTTTTAATGAGCTGCTAAAATAAAACAAACGTATATGCTGCACTAATAAACACAGTGTGAACTCACCACACTGACCTTAGACGTGCTTGTGAGGTTTTTTGACGCTGTGTGACTACATAGCTTAATCCAGCGGCTGCATTTATAAGTGTTGACCCCGTTACACTGCCTCGGCTCATGGGCCGTGTCTGAGGCGAGGAAGAGGCTGTAGAGGGATCAAACCCTGGCTGTCAAAGTGAGGCACGTTGTTTTTCTGGAACCCGGCCCGGCAGCGACACAGTGTCACGTAGCAAGAAGCTGGATGCTCGCGTAAACATTGGCGATTGGCATCGGGGGGAAACAAATAGAGATGATGGGGAGATTGGGGGCATGTGGGGCCGATTGGGGAACAATAGACCCCGCCGGCCTCTGAAGCACATGATTGCTGACAGATGGAGGCCGAGGAGAAGAAAGCAATCAGGTGGAAGGTGGAGATATGGTTGCCATCAGGGAGACGCTGGAGTCAGCATGATGTCAGCGTGAGTCAGTGGCTCCCCCAGACCGGCTGAGGTAAAGGTTTCACCATGGGGGGGGTCGCGCTTCACTCTCGCGGCCTACAAAGAGCGTCCCGGACAGCCTAACCGCTGACAGACGACACTAAACGAGCCTAAACAACTCCATCCCCCCACAAAGCCCTGGGCAGGCCATGCCGAAAGTGAACATCACAAGGACGGGCTGTCAGAGCCAATGTCTTTATCTTTATTCGCTCTTCGGTTCCGCCGTACTGGCAGCCGCCAGAGGCCGTGGCTCGGCCACCCCTCTGCTGAAAGATTTAAAAAATAAATGCAAAGTTAAATCAGTAAAAACGGGCATTTTTGAGATGCAGCACCTGGAACGTCTCCCCACAGCACTGGGCTTGAAAGTGAAAGTGACTATCAGGCATAGCACACATAACCAAATGCATCGAAAGGTCAGAATCCACACTGAGCAGTTAGAAGCCATGTCCAGCGCCCAGGGAGCAGTGATGGGGACGGTACCATGGTCAAGGGAACCTCAGGTAACCTGCTGGTGCGACACTTGAACACATGACCTTCCGATTATGGGACCTGACCACTTGGCCACTGCTGCAGTCGCACTGCCAGAAAAACTTTCTGAAAGCCAGTAAATGTAAACCCATCATACATTTTGGGCTAGAGAACATAGAAGAACATAGAACCCCTGTTCCAGCTTCATTCCACCAGCAGCCAGTCTCATTTAGAACAGGTTTTCAAGTTCAGGTTTCATGTTCCTGGTCTTTAAAGCTCTTGGATGGGCACCTTCATCCATTACAGGATGTCTGATGGACTGTACATTTTCAGTGGTGTTTGTAAACACCAGACCTTCTTTTCAGCGTATTTTACTGACGAACGGACTGGACGGGGTCTCGCTGAACCTCCTTGCTGGTTTGGAGATGAACGTTTTTGTTGGATTGTGTCTAAAGCAGTATTTATCATTCATAAGAGCTCTTTTCTTGTCCTGCTCGTTTTGATGAATTAGATCATTGTCAAGCGCGGAATTCCGCATCAAAGTCTTCGGAGCACATTTGTAACATTTAGATTGAAAAGCAGGCTGTCACAGCCCTCATTAAAGTCTTTCCATGCAGGAAAGGAGGAATTATGTGTCGAAAAAATGCCCAAAAGCGCTTGTGTTGCAGTTTTCTGGTCGGTGGTGCTCCGTCAGATTTGTCACATTCACACAAAGCTCGTTAGGGAAGCAGGCAGAGTTATACGATCCCCCGGACACTTTAATTACTGTTTCAGCCCCACTCGCTTCCTGGACAGAATACAGAAAATATTTAGTGCCTGACTGTCAAACACAACAGTTGGGAAGGTTAGCGTTTCGATTCCCAGTCTGGGGGATCTGCTCTCTTGAATGTCTGGAGAACTGGTGATGGATTTTTTTCTTTGGTGTTCGGTGCCTGGTCTTGATCTCCTGTCTTTCTGTTCTGAGTGAAAGTGAGACAGTAGTTCAGTGATTTGTGCACAAACACATGTAACTCCAGTCTAAACACAAAGAGAGTTTCATTCTAACCAGCTTTAAAGTCAATATTCACCACCACCACCACCGTTATTCTTCAGTACAGCCTCAACTCTCTTAAACCAGCTCCTTTCTTTAAGTCCTCTTCAGGAACACTTCTCCAGGTTTCTTGAAGGACGTCTCAAAAGCTCTTCTTTTGATGTCGGCTGCCTTGTGTTCTCCAGCTTTTGTGGAGATGATCTCATGCTGCTTCTGAAAGTGCTCGGGTGCACTCAAATGAGAGCCAAAAACACTGTCCTTCAGGAAGATCTGGAGAACTGTCCCCCAACAACACATTAAATATTCAAGAAGGTTATTTGTCAGGACTGTAATGAGAGAGAAATTCAAATTTAATGTCTGAAAACTTGGAACTGTTGCTTAGTGTAAAGAAATCATCATCAGCAGCATTCTGGTTATCATCATCTTCATCCTCATCATAGTTCTCATCTTCTTCTTCATCATCAACATCGTCCTCATCTACACCAATCACCATCATCATCATCCTCATCTTCATCATCACCTCCATTTTCATCCTCATCATGTTTTATTATTTAAACTAAAGGTATTTAGTTTAGTTTAGTTAAATGATTTGCCAGAACTAAGAAAAATACCATAAATGAACAAACGGTAGGAATAATAAAACAATAAAAACAATTCAAATCGATTAATAAATGCAAAATAATATTAAATTAAGCTTTGGAATAAAATACCCACAAATAAAAATATTTAAAAAATAAGGTTAAGAAAAGAAAGAAGGACAACTATAACAAATACAGACAAAATAAAAGATAATAAACAACCTAGGCCTGAAGAGACACTTTTATTAGAAAGACACACCTTGGACAGGTGACCGGACTTCAGCAGGTACCAAGAAGAGACATCTGCATATCTGGACAGTGAGTTTTCTCTCTTTCTCTCACTCTTTCTGTCTCTCTCTGTCTGTCTCTCTCTCTCTTTCTGTCTGTCTGTCTGTCTCTCTCTCTCTCTCTGTCTGTCTGTCTCTCTCTCTCTCTTTCTTTGTCTCTCCCTGTCTGTCTGTCTGTCTCTCTCTCTCTCTCTCTCTATAATTAGCCGTCGTCTGAGCATTTCTCTTTTACTTTCTGAGAGAGGGAAACGTTAACCCAGTCATTTCCGACGGAGCAAAAGCAGACCTTTGGGAGTGTTTATTCACGTATTTTTCAGCGAGTGAGGAGAAGAGGACAGAAAAAGGTTCTTGGGTGACCTAATATTTGAGAGAATGTGAAATCAGCTGGGTTTATTTTAAAGCAGTCGTGTGTTTTCGTAGTAATTCATGCTGTTCGTTTCTGAATGTTAGTCTTGGAGTCGCGCTCTGTGGGAGCTGAGAGCAGGACTGGATTAGCCGCCACACAGTGTAAACACACACCGCTTCTGTTCTAAGAAAAGCTACAAAGATGAGATCCACACACACACACACACACATGCAAATTATGACCAGGCCACTTCATTCAGAAGAAGCTGGGACTAAGCAAGCGGATACAAGTCAGCTTTATTGAGGCGAGTTAGTATTTCTTTAGTCCTTCAGGTCCGCTGCGTCCTCACAGTTCACCAGCATCATTTCTGCCAAAGTATCAAAATATCATTCTCTCCCTGAGCTGCGTCCACAAGGCTGCATAAACCTCTTATGACAAGCGATATAAACCCATGTAATGACCTGCCAAGGCCTTTTCCGTTAAGTGTCCAACTGTGAGGACATGACATCAAAATGTGCAAAAACAAGGCAACGCGGTGGAGCAGTGGGTGCTGTCACCTCACAGTGAGAAGGGTTCGATTCCCAGGTGGGACGGTCTTGGACCTTTCTGTGTGGAGGGGATGTTCTCCCTGTGTCTGTGTGTATTTCCTCCAGGAGCCCCAGTGTCCTCCCACCATCCAAAGACCTGCACATCAGGTGGACTGGAGATGCTGAACTGTCCTCTAGGTGTGAATCTGTTTGCCTGCCCTGCGAAAGACTGGGGACCTGTCCAGGGTGTGTCCCTGCCATTCATCCTGTAAGAGCTGGGGTAGACACCAGCAGCAGCCCCGACCCTAATGGTCCACCTGGTGGAGTTAAAGATGCTGAGATTTGCAACAAAACGTGAAGTGAGACTGTGCAAGAAAAAGGGAGAGAAGTGAGACTGTGTTGGTTTGGAGATGTCCAGAGGAGAGACGAGGAGTATATCAGGAGAAGGACAAAGAGGAGGTTTATGGATGTTGGCTCCAGCACCTTCAGTCGCTTTTGTTACAATAAGCAGCCCAGAGAAAGGATGGATGGACACTTTTAATGGACAGATGTCCTTTTTTAATCCAGCCTACCTCAGTAAATCAATTTCTAAAATGTGAGATTAATAAGGTTCTGCTGATGATGCAATAACTGCTGGAACTTTGCAATGAGGATTTGGTTGCATGAGAACATAAGTGAGGTCAGACATCCTAGAGGAGCTCCATCACTCCAGAGAACTCTGAGGGAGAACATCAAAATGAGGACCTAAGTTCTGTTGGTCCAGACAGATTTGAACACCTGTGTCAGGAGCTGAAGGCTGTCCAGAAAGCATTTGCAGATGCAAGAACCAAAGTTAATATCATGTTATCTAGTCCTTTCATTTAACACTGATATTAGAACCATGAAAAATTCTTGTTCACATCTGGCAACACAACACGGGCAAAAAATGAACAATCTTCTGGTTCCTGCATGGCAGCAGATGCTTTTTCCTGTTGATATATTACAGCTGATGGTTCTAGATAACAGTGGGTCAGATAGAGTTAGAAACCACATGCATGTCTGGAAGAGATACTGATCTTCTCCACATGAGGGAAGTGGTATTGAAGAGGAGAAGAAACTGGGGAGAACGTGGTGCTTTAATGGTGTATTTGGTGGAGAAGCAGTGAACCAGCAGGTTGGCTGTGTGTTCTCCAAGCAGAACTGAGAGTCTGAGAGAACATGCAGCGTTTGAGGAGAACCGGAGAGATGGAGATGGTGGTCCAGCGGAAAATCCCTATCTCTATCTTTCTCTCTCTCTCTCTCTCTCTCTCTCTCTGTCTCTCTCTCTCTCTTTCTTTCTCTGTCTCTGTCTCACTCACTCTGTCTCTCTATCATTTTTCCTTTTCTTTTTGTCCCTTTTTAAACTCTTTTTCTCCCCCTTTACTCTCTGTTATCTCCATCCCTCCCCATCCCTCTCTCTCTCTCCCTCCCTCTCTCTGTCTCTCTCTCTCTCTCTCTCTCTCTCTCTCTCTCTCTGTCTCTCTCCCTCTCTCTCTCCCTCTCTCTCTCTCTCCCTCTCTGTCTCTCTCTCTCTCTCTCTGTCTCTCTCCCTCTCTCTCTCTCCCCCTCTCTCTCTCTCTCTCTCTCTCTCTCTCTCTCTCTCTCTCTCTCTCTCTCCCTTTCTCTCTCCCTCTCTCTTTCCCTCTCTCTCTCTCTCATTAATAATCCTTTGTTAACTGTTTTCTCGCTCTGCCCTTAATCTAGCTGGTCAGTTTCTGGAGTAATGAAAGTTTAAGCTCCAGAACTTCTACTCGTGTGCTCAGTAATCTCTGAGGGAACCTGCTGCTGTATGACTCACTGTTAACTAGAACCCTTACTGGAGTATAATCTCCTCTGACTGCTTTGCCTCGTAGCTTCTGTGTTGAAGACGTAAACGTTTGGGATAAAGAGTGAAATTAGATTTTCTCTCCAAAGTGTGTCTTTAAATCTTCCTCTAATCTGAAGAAAATATTCTCAGAGGAAAGATCTGACCTTCCCCAACCGTCGAGGCCGACCTGAACAGATAAGGTTCTAGCGGCGCGGTTTCTCATGCAACCAGAGAAGCCGGCGCTGCGCAGAAAGTCTTTTCATTTCCTCTGTCATCCCCTCGCTTTCAGGCACCTTTTGAAGTTGAAATTTATATCATTGAGATGTTTTCTTTTCCCTTTTTAAGGGCAGAGTAAGAGCTGGAGTGGAAAAGGTGCAGCTTTTTGATGTTGGTGTTTCAGAGCACTACTGTATTTCCTCTTACATAATGCTCTGGGTTGGACTCCCTGCTGGACCGGGTCTAACTGGGTCGGTGTTAAGACTGGGTCAGAAAGTTCTTTATGAAAATGATGTTTATAATTTCACACATCTTCCATTGAGAAGCCACACACTCTTAAAGAGCCCATATCTCACTCTTTTCCTTATTTATAGTCCTTTCCATGATCTGTGACAAATGGGGACAAGCAAGAGTGAAAAGGAAGGTTTATAGGATGGTAGTGAGACAGATATGGTATACAGGTTGGAAACAGTAGTGAGACCAGCTTCGTTATACGGGTTGGAGACAGTAGTGAGACCAGCTATGTGATATGGGTTTGGGATGGTAGTGAGACCAGCTATGTCTGCAGAGCTGGAGGTGTCAGAGTTAAAGATGCTGAGATTTGCATCAGGAGGGAGGATGGACAGGATTAGACACGAGTTGGACAGCTCAGGTTGGACAGTCTGAAGTCAGAGAAGTGAGACCATGTCAGTTTGGACATGTCCAGAGGAGAGACGAGGAGTATATCAGGAGAAGGATGTTGAGGATGGAGCTGCCAGGAAAGAGGAGAAGAGGAAGGACAAAGAGGAGGTTTATGGACGTGGTGAGAGAGGACACGCAGGGGACATTGTGAAAGATGCAGAGGACAGGAAGACATGGAGATGAACGATCTGCTGTGGAGACACCAAATGGGAGCAGGCGAAAAAATGTTCCTTTTCCAGTTGTGATCTTTCAGTTATGTACCATAATTATTTTCTACAAAGTTTTCACCCACAACAAACATGAAGTTAACTTATAATTTTAACCTTTTAACAACCTTTCCTTTCAGTCCATTTCAAGTTCCAGAGCAGGAGTGTCTCACTTTCATGTCTCCATAAATGAGATCACATTAATTGTTAAAGCAGCAGGTGGACATGAGACAGTGCAGGACTAAAAGCTCTGTGCAGGTCCTCGTTAAGAGCCTGATTTAGTTAACGATTAGAGTTAATCATCGTCCGGAACACGAAGCCCAATAAGATTTAGCGGTGGGCGGTGGGTTTCTGGGCCTCACGGTGGTGACTCCCTGCCATCGTTCTCTCCTGTCACATAAAACCATTAGGCCTTGCTTCTGCTTTAATTTGCGTTTTTCATCCTCCGTTACTGTGATTAGCGTGGCTCATTGTTTTCCCTGGTGACACGGTCCTGGAACAATGTGAACTCATCTTTGTATACTAAACAACTCTCGCCAGACGGACGGCATTATTCATGCACTGCGGGAATGCGTTTGGCCAATGAGCTCATTACCGCCTCGTTTCCTCACAGGAGACAACATGTTATGGCGGCGTATTTGCCATAGTTTCGGGACGGTGAGTGGGCTTGTAATATACGACGGTCCTGACTGTCCCATCGTGTCAGCTTTTGATTCGCTGATTTATTTCCATGCAGTCAGTCGACAAACATGACAGCAGTTCACTAACATTCATCCTCAAGCAAAAACACCAACCAATGGAAACAGCCCGTCCCGTCCCTGTAACGGGAAAACAACATACCGAAGGTTTTCAGGCCCTTGAAATGACGTCATCCTTTACACAAACTCTTCCTCAACCAGAGCAAATCATTTCTAGATGTACTGATAGATCCTATTTACAAAAGCATTTAGACTCAGTCAGCACTCGGTTGTGGAACCAGTCATTAGAGGACCAGAGGGTTCTTGTGTTCCAATGTAGGGAACAGTGATTAGGGACCATTTCTGTTCCCTACAATAGTGTTCTGGTGCAGTAATGTGGGGAACAGCGATGAGATCAAATCCGAAGTCTGAAATAGGGTTCTAGTGCTGAATTAAATGGAACACTGATAAGGGACAATTTCTGTGGCCTGTAATAGGGTTCTAGTGCTTCAGTGCAAGGAACAGTGGCTAGGGACCACTTCATTTCTATAACAGTGTTCTTGTGTTCTAGGGACCATTTCTGTTCCCTACAAAAGTGTTCTAGGGTTCCAATGTAGGGAACAGTGATTAGGGACCATTTCTGTTCCCTACAATAGTGTTCTAGGGTTCCAATGTAGGGAACAGTGATTAGGGACCATTTCTGTTCCCTACAATAGTGCTCTGGTGCAGTAATATGGGGAACAGTGATTAGATCAAATCTGAAGCCTGTAATATGGTTCTAGCACTGAATTAAATGGAACACTCTTCTTTCAGCTGAAGACGGCCTCTGCATCCCAGCGGGACGCTCTAGCGTCATTGACCTTTGACCCCCCCAACAATTATTACTCTGTTTCTCCACCATTGTTGAACTGTTTCTGTGTTTAGCTGAGAATGCAGGACAACCAGCGGCTGGTGTCCTTTGGGCCGAGGGGGACGTGAGACACGTCTCTAGACTCGGGAGACTGAACGTTCGTCCTGCCCAGGCTCCTCCGAGCAACATGTTCTTGCAAATTATGCAAATTCAGTGTGGAATTTTAATTTCATCAGTGTGTTCATCAATATAATCCTCTGATTACATGCAGAAATTTCACAAACAGACAAAGCTGCTGTAACATCACTTGCTGCAGGAAACTGACCAATTAACCCTCGAATGACCAGCACGTTTTGGCTTCTTTGATCGATTGTGTTGTTAGGTATTCTAAAAATAACGGGCGGTATATGGAGTATTTGTATCGTTTTTCCAGTATGAACCAGGTTTTTTTCATTATCATAATAATTGTGTGAAAAAAAATGATCAAAAATGAAACAAAAAAACAAAGCAGGTTGTGATGTTTTTTGGAGGAAATCCAATTAACCAAATACGAAGGAGGAAAAGAGATGATGCAAAATCAGTGTAAAAAAAAAAAAATATATATCAGTAAACACACACAAGGCTAAAAAATTCACCACAGTGTGCAAGATCCTAGTCCTCTTCTCAGTCTGGATTAGTCCCAGCAGTGCCTGGGACTCCCATGAACTGTGTGCGGTCTAGGCTGGAGCCCCCCATTACTCTGGACAGGTGGGTGGGAGGTGCTGACAGGGGACAGCGCTGTAGCCCCTCACACAATGTGTTTGTCCTTGTCTTTTCTTCTATCTGCTCCTTTGTTTTCTGTTGATTCAATCAAACAGCCAAGAAATCCACCAACCTCCTCCGACGGCAGGTTTGGTGCAGGAAGGCCCTGAGAGTTAATGGTGAAGCATCTACAGAACATCATTGGACTTCATAACGCATCAGGACAGATGGACAGACAGACAGAAGGTTTTAGCTTTAATTTATCATCTTCAAGTCCACCAGGTCAGAGAAGGCTTTGTATGAAGACGTGAAGGAAAGGAGTCTTCATCTCACCTTCCAAGGAACAACAAGCAATTTGAAGATCTGTGGAAGCGACGGCAGTGAAGCCGCCGTATCCTTTAACGGTGCAGAGGAACTTCAATGGAGCACCATAACAAGGAAGGACGTTACAAATGGAGATCAAAAAACAGCAGGTTCATTTTGATTTCCCAGCTTTGACTGGGAGTCTTCAAGAGTCCTTTAATCTCTAAAACCTTTCTGGATGTGTTTCACTTCTACCGCTGCTTGAGTAAAGTCTTGTCAAGGAAATGTCACTCCAGTGTCGAGAACACTCTTCTTTCTTCAGGCAGATTTCACTGAAGGGATTACATAACTGGGCAAGTGTCTTTAGATCAATCTGGGAGGGAACTCAGGAAATACACGTGCACACAGTTATCATCAAGTGAGTATTCTGAGGATTCATTTTAATCTGGAGCAGATCCAGAAGGTCAAACCCTGAAAAGTGAGTGTAAACATTATTAGGGGAACAGGTGTCATAATTATTAGGACACTATGAGTGCAGAATTATTAACTAAACAACTCAAAATTTACACACAAACATTTCTGACATTTCATAAAAACATCAGTGATCAATAAATCCACACTTCTTCTCAATAACAGGCTTAATCCCTCCATCATGGAGTCTCAGTTTCTTCAACTGTTGATGATTTTTTAGTGCAGCAGCTCCACAGCCTCCCAGACTCTGGTCAGAGAGGTGGACTGTTCTCCTTCCCCGTAAATCTCCCGTTTAAGAAGGTCCACAAGTTCTCAACAGGGTTTAGTTCAGGTGAAGAAGGGAGCTTGTCAGTATTCTTTCATCTTTAAGGTCTTTATGGTCATGCATGTGATGGAGCATCGTCCTGCAGAAAAATCATGGTGTTCTTGAAAGATCAGACTTTTTCCTGAAGCACTGCTTGAAGAAAGTGTCTCTAAAAACTGGCAGCAGGTTTGGGAGATGATTTTGAGTCTTCAACCCAAAAAGATCCAATTAGCCCATCTTTAATAATACCAGCCCAGACTAGAACACCACCTCCACCTTGCTGGTGTATGAGTGGAAGTGGAGCTCTGTCCCATTAAGGAGCTAGTCTTGGGCCCATCAACAGTCACTCACATCTCATCACCATAAAACCTGAAAAATCGGTCTGGAGATGTTTCTTGGTCCAGTGTTGATGTTTCAGCTGATGTGTCCTGTTCAGTGGTGGTGGGGTTTCAGTCTTCCTTAACTTGTCCACGTCTCTGAAATGAACAACTTCTTCTTCTGGACACTCCAGGTAGGTTCAGTTCTGGAATATGACTGGAGGAACATGAGTTCCTGGTAACACATTGCAACCCTGTTGACTGTTTGCAACAAACTGTTAGATGGTTCTGAGATCACGTTCCAATCTCTTCGACATTTGAAGAGGGCTGTATCAGTTCTCTCTCTTTTGGTCCTTTCTGCCTGAGGAGGAAAAGAAGCTCCTAATAATTCTGCATACCTTGATATTGGGTGTTAGGGGCAGCGGTGGCCTAGTGGTGAGGTAGTCGCCCCAGATCAGAAGATTGTGGGTTTGATTCCCGCACCAATAGGTTGCCCTGAGGTACCCTTGAGCAAGGTACCATCCCCGTCACTGCTCTTGAGCACTTTCAATAGTTGCCCCCCTGCTGCACGTGAGTGTGTGGGTCAAACGCAGAGGTTGAATTTCATTTTGCTGTGCTGCGTGTCACAATGACAAGGGTAGTCACTTTCACTTTAATCTCTTTAGGCCACACCCCCTCATTATACAAATACACGTCACCTGATCTGCTTAAATCCAATCAGCATTCAAGTATTCAAGCAGTTAACAGCTTGGAGTTGCAATTTATGCATAAAAATGAAGAAAAAATCTAAATTCTCTCAAAATTGTGCACACTGTGTAGTCTGGAGCATGCTTGATCATGGCTAAACCCTTAGAGGACCTTCAGCACGGATCTCCAAAAAACAACGGCCTGGACGTTCTGGGTCAGAATAGTTGAGGTTTCCGAAGGCCTATGTTTGTTCCTCCTACACTGTTTAGACTTAAAGTTAATACTGAGATTAGAATGTATAAATTTCACTTGTAGTTGGGTACAAAAACGGGATCAACCAAAAATAACTTTTACAAAAACATCTGCATCTGAAGATCTCCAAAAGCTTTGTGACAGCATTTCATTAAAATAATGGATTTTGTTGTTCATTTTTCATCATTTGTCAATAAAATTATTCGTTTAAGGGAAGAAAGAAAACACAATTTTATTAGATGTGCTTTAAAAGGTATTAAACTCTTAAAGCCTTCAGATTTCAATGATTTCAAACAACAAACAGCAGGAGCCCAAAAACAAAGGCAGACTAACAGCAAACACCACAAAGCAACAACTAAAACCGGCACAAACTCAAGGGTTCTTAAGATCACATGACACAACACGCACCTGAAAATGGGAGGAGACAAGAACAGGACACAGGTGAGCGTGATAAAGCTAAGGCGGGGCAAAGGCGGGATAAAGGCGGGGCCTGGGACGACAACACAAACTTGAAAATGAAAGTACAAGACACAGACAAGACACCAAGACAGTGGTGGCAACATGTTATGATAAAATAAACAGTAAATATGAATAAATATACACAGTAAACATAAATAATGCATAAAAAAATGGGTGATACTCAAATACTTAAGAGGAACAATTATGGCATTGTGCTTCATTTATTTACACAAACTGAATACACAAGAAATATTCATTGAAATGTACAATTAGTGCTGATGTTGGCATTTAAGAGTTTGTAGTCTTTGTCGTATTTATAAATATATAAAAAGTTAATGTTCTACACAACAACACAATCACTTCAAGACAGAGAAGATGATTCTGATCCGTTGTTTGTCTACATCAGCACCTTGGGGACAAAAAAGATCCCAAATCATTTATTAAAAAGATCAGAATCATCATATTTGATTAGATTAAATTCTGTTATTGTGTTTGTTGTTCTTGAAAAACTTTAAATTCATGTTTGAATTGAAAAATTATATGAAAATCTTTTCTTTTCTCCATTGATTAAAAAAAAAATAATAATCCACCTCACTCAATAAACGCTTTAAGTCCATTTTAGGAAAGTGTGTAAAATCCACCAAACCCATGTACCCTCAGACATGGTGTGTTAGTGACGTGGTGTTTTTAGACGAGTGTTAAGTGATGGTTTCGGTCCGTTTGGTCCAACCTCAGCTCTTCGGCCTCTTTCTGGATGCCCTTTGGTTTTGATTGACAGGCTAATTCAATCCACAGTGCTGTGCTTATCACGGCCATAACAGGTTCAGGGTTGCCATGACAGTAATTGTCTTTGGCTGCAGGTTGCTGACGTCACTGTGTCCTCTGTCCTTTTGTCTCTGACTCATTTTCTGGAGGGCCCGAAATGGACTTACTGATAACCCCAAAGACACTGCAAGGTTTATTTATAATCCTAAAAAAGAGCAAACCAGTCAAGGGTTAAATGTTTTGAGCCCCTCATTTCTTCATATTTCTCTTCCAGCCAGACATTCCTTGATTATTGAGGACCAGTTCTCCAGATCTTCCTGAAGGACAGTGTTGTTGTCTCTCATGTTCAGTCCAGTCTCTGTACCTGAGCAGTTCTGCAGATCTTCCTGAAGGACAGTGTTGTTGTCTCTCATTTTCAATCCAGTCTCTGTACCTGAGCAGATCTCCAGATCTTCCTGAAGGACAGTGTTGTTGTCTCTCATTTTCAGTCCAGTCTCTGTACCTGAGCAGTTCTCCAGATCTTCCTGAAGGACAGTGTTGTTGTCTCTCATTTTGGCATCTCATTTGTCATCTCTCAAGAAAGACAAAAGGCAGCCGACATCCTAAGAAGAGTTTGGGACGTCCTTCAAGAAGCCTGGAGAAGTGTTCCCTGAAGACAACTTAAAGAAAGGAGCTGGTCTAAGAGAGTTGAGGCTGTGCTGAAGAATAACGGTGGTGATGGTGAATATTGACTTTAAAGCTGGTTAGAATGAAACTCTCCTTGTGTTTTGACTGGAGTTACAGCAAGAAGGGCAACACTAGGAACATCTAAAGCTCCTGTAGAAACTTCACACACTCTTCTCTTCACTCTCAGAAAGGCTCCTGTCACATCCCTTGTGAAACAAAAATAGAAAACAAGTCGAATCGAAGGATTTTCACTGATGGTTTCAGACTTTTGGATCCCACTGTACATTTTCAGCCGTTAAAAAATCTGACGTTACATAACCAGTGTTTCCAGCTCCATCTGGATAAGAAAGCGTGTGCAGAACCGTCCTGCATGTTCTGTGTGTTTCCTCGTTGTGAGGAATAAATGGACAGATGACGTCTCTCGCCAGAACTGGGACCTCACCTAAGAGGATATATTACTTCCCGAGAAAGCCATGTGCACAAATACAGGCCCTGTAATGCTAAGCCTCGTCCTCCATGTGAGCATTTCTCATTTATTATTCATTTCCTATTTCTTATTTTCATTCAGATTTAAAGAAATTACACCCTATCTGTTACAATTTACATTTCAATCCTCCACTTCCTGTGGAAGGACACACGATTCTGTTCCAGCTGCTAGAGTCGATGTGGACTCTTCTTCAAACTCTCAGTAATTTTAGAGGATGTTTGTTAACCTTACCTGGTGTGATGTGACTCAGCTTCAACCAGTGGCCCCTGAAATGACATTTTAGGTGTGGAGACATGCGTCATCATCATGCCACTAATCGGTTTCCTACTGGTTCATTTTGGCTGAGATTTTAGTGTGTGGGCCACAGAGCTGAAGGTAGGTCGGGCTGTAATTCACAGAGCTTCTGAGCTCATTATTCATCCTCCATGGTCTGTAAAGCACATCAGGCCTTTTCAGGTTCTCCTGCCTTTCAGCACTTGATGCTGGTCCAATTCAATGCACCAGTTCTTCAGAGCAAGCCAGGTACATTCCTAAAAATGCAATTTTCACAACATCCACCTGTACAATCATCTATATTAGTGCATCATAAAACTGAAATATGAAACTTAATGAATGGATTTCTTTTCATTTTTAAAGTTGGGAGGTGGGTCCATGGATGGGATTAGTTTGTCCCACATATTCTGGTATGATTGAGATGTGGAAACATGGAGGAACACCTTGAACTCGTTGTTCCTCAGTTGCTTCCTGAACAGTGTTTGTAGTGTGGGAGGACGTTATCCTGCTGAAGAGGACACTGCCATTAGGGGACACCAACACCATGGAGGGGAAACTTTTTCCAGAGCATCACACTGTCTCCACCAACTTCCATTCTGGTGTCTCTTACCCTGGTAAGGACACACAAACACCTGGCTGTCCACATGATGGAAAAGAGAACGAGATCCATCAGAACCAGCCCACCTTCTTCCATCGCTGGATGGACCAGGACGATATCCATTGTAAGAGCTTTTGGAGGTGGACTGGGATCAGTATGGACACTCTGACTGGTCTGCAACTCCATACACAGCTGTACTGTGTTCTGAAACCATTCTCTTCTGACACCAATCAGAACCAGAACTTTTTCAGCACTTTGTCCAGCAGCTCATCTGAAGAATCTCATCTTCATTCCACTTACATTCATGAATTTTTGGTGCCCATGATTTCGTCGCTAGTTCTCTTTCCTTGGAACAATTTTGGTTGGTACTGATCACTGCATACTGTGAAGACCCCTCAGGACATCCTGTGTTGGAGATGTACTGACTCAGCTTGTCTCACCATCACAGTTTGGGCCTCAGATCTTTACACTCGTCCATTTTTCCTGCTTCCAACATCAACTACAAGTATTGACTGTTCACTTACTGCCTAGTATCTTCACCCTCTGACAGGAGAACCTGGAGGCAGATGTACTTCGCTTGTCAGAGGTTTTAATGTTGTGAATGTTTTATTGACTGACAATATTTAATTTCACATTAATGAGTAAATGTCTTTTTTTAAAACATTACTTTTATAAAAGCATCATCTCTGTTTGTATAATCATGCTTACACTCATTTCCCACAAGCTCGGACCGAATGCGTGACGCAGTTCTAGATAATTGTTCTTTGATGTTTATTTGCTGAACAGTTACCTCGGTGTAAGATGTTTGAAATGCGTTCGATCAGCATGTGAGTTTGAAGCCTGTTTGTTTGGGTCAGGACTCAAAATGTCAAGCTCAATTTGGGTTTTACCAAAGCAAACTAAAGCAAACTACAACCCAACCAGGTCTCCACTGCTTTGGTAATAAAGAACACGTTTCACACTTACTGTAAAAGTCTTTGATTTTGCCCATAGAGATGCTGGTGGGAGCTACTAGAGTTTGGATTGTGTGGACAGTATACACTGGTTAAACAACACAGATGTCTTCTGTGAAAGATTTTGGACAGATCAGACCTCTGTGCTGAGGGAACCAATTAAGAAAAATGATGCAGAGAGCATCAAGTCGATTCCCATCAGACCTGCAATCCACTGAACTGACTGTAGAACCACACTTTGATAACATTTCTAAAAGCCAAAGCCAAAACCCATTAAAACTTGGGGCGATGCATGAGTAGAACCTGACCTGAATCATTAACCAAATTATAGCACCCAGCCAGTCTGGGCCCAGTAGCCTGCCCTGTAGAAAGACACATATAGTGACCTACAGCTTGTTGGTTCCACCAAAGCTTTTCCTCCATAGCCAGTTCAGAATGACACTCGTGATCAGATTAATAGCTAGAATACATCGTCCAGATAGTTCTCTCATTTAGCTTGGATCTGAGCTTTTCCTTGACCTTGAGTTTTTCACTTTCCTGAAAAGTGTGATGGCTTCAGGCTGAGGTGTCTTTATCTTTGGAGGAAACACACACACAGACATGGGAAGAACGTCCACGCCACACAAAAAGGATCGTCCCACCTGGGAATGGAGCCCAGGACCTTCTCGCTGTGTGGTGACAGCACCACTAACTGCACCACCATGCCACCCATTCCATCCGACAGTTCCTTTGCCATGTCCGACAGCGTAGGACAGACAGACAAAGACGTAATAGAGAAGAAAGGGAGAACAGATGGTGGAGAAGAAGTGCCAGAACAGCCAGCTAAAATAATCGGTTTATTTTCACTTTTATACTTCTGTACTTTTTCTCTTGCTCAGAGTAAGTAGTTCAATCAGTACTTCTACTTTTACCAAAATCCACATGTACCTGTATTTCTACTGGAGGAAAGAGTCTTTTCCCACCTTTGACATTGACACAGTGACTCATTTCATTTATTCGGGTTTGTTAAGCTTGGTATTCTTTGAAGGAAGTACAGTTCCATGGTTTACCCTCTCAGGGTGATTGAGTTACGAGAAACTGGCACAGCATCACTGCAGATAAAGGTGTTTAAACATGTGCCTGCTATATTGAGTACTAGTTTATGATGTCCTGAAGGTTCCTCCTAATTTTCCAGGGAGCCTCCTGTACATTTTAATCAACTTCCTGACCTCAAAGCCTTTTGTTCAAAATTCCTCTCAGGGAAGGCCATGGATAAGCTCGGAGAGGGAAGTGACCTAAACTACACCCAGGAATCTTTATGAAAGGCCAGGAAGTGGTGAGGTTCTGGACTTAGCATCGGTCTGGCACAGTACATCCAAACGAGTCTGCACCTGCCTCAAATTATCCATGACTGTTTATTCTACAGAAAAGCATGGACCACTAGATTAGCTTGAACCCTGGTGCGAGATTGTGTCCAGACTTTGTGGCCGTGGCAAAGTGAAGCTAAGCTCTTCTCCTGGAATTGTTTTCGAAGTGCTAGGCTAGTGAGAGTAGAGACACGCTGAGAACCATCTGCTGAGCGATTGGAAAATTCTTAGTGTGTCTTTATCTGAGGTGAGAGAGTCAATCACCACTTAGAAAGACACGATGAAAGTGGACATCAGGATGAACCTATTAGTGAAAAGGCATTAACACTCCTCGGGTCCCCAGTGGACGTGGTCCCGTCTCACATCTTACATTTTATTTAGTAATTTTTTGAAGAATAGCTCATTGAAAAGTTGTGGATGTTCTGAAATTGATTTGTAAATACATCATGACTTACTGTTGAAGACTTTCTTTTTGATCTGTGCAGTTATGCTCCATTTTTTGACCATGCTTGTCCTTATTTGAACCTGTTGAGACATGATGAGTACTGTCCAAAACTCTTAACTCAATAAATAATTTGCTGTGGAATCACCTTGTTGGTGCAAAACTCTGGCCTTCTGCCTTTAAACTGTCTGATCTTGGTCAGATTGAGAATTAAATGAAAGAAATTTTCCAGTGCTCCAGCCGGCAAAGTGTCTAAAAAGTACAAGGTTTTAGATAAAGGGGTTCTCCACTCAGCATTCAGCAGTAAACGAATCCCCTGATCATCTGGAATCATATGAACCTGTTTCTTCACTGCTTCATGTCTTAAGTTAGACGCTTTGTTCTGCTTGAAGGTTCAGACGTAGATCACTGTGTGGATTAACCAACACAGAACTATCAAACTGCTCAGGTACAGAGACTGGACTGAACATGAGAGACAACAACACTGTCCTTCAGGAAGATCTGGAGATCTGTTCCTCAACCACACATATCAATATACAAGAAAATCTCTTTGGAGGCATAATATAAAGAAATGAGGGGGATCCAGACTTTTGCACAGTGCTGTACCATGTAAAGACACATCATTTTGAATGAAACTGAATATCACCATCAATGAGTGAATAAGGAGCAAAATGTTGAATGTACAGCAGGTGAAACTGTGGAGCTTAATCTCACTTTTGCTGATGTCTGGCAAAGATAAAATGACGTCTTATCACGGAGGACACTCCGTCTCTTTCCATGTGTGTCATGAGGGAAAGGCAACCCTATAGAATGACAGCCATGCATGTCAGGGTGGATGGCTTCACTGGTTTTGAAAAAGCAAGATGGCGCCCCCGCAGGGCAAAGCTGTTTCTGCACGGAGGATGGAAAGGATTTTCTCTTTTGATTCCTCTTATCTACCTCTCAGAGGAGTAGGCTGAAGTCGCCTTATCGCTTCCATTTATTGCTTTCTGTTTGCAGAGTCTCCATCCATCATTTAGCTTGGAGAACTCCTCCATCAGTTTGGAGCATGTCTGGAAGAGCAACTTTAAATTGAATCAGTGTTTTGTGTTTGCTATTTTTTCCTCTCTACCAGATGGAAGGAGATTATGAGCTAAACTTGACCCTCGTGGCATTTATATCATTGAATGGCGGCCGGCTCAGCTACGCCTCCAGACAACCATGGAACGAAAAACATCTTGCACTGTAGTGTTGATGTCTTCACGCCCTGCTGGCATGAAGTTAGCAGCTTTTGCTCATGCAGACATGCCGTATTCTCCAGGACTGATGTCATTAGTTAGGGAGAGAACAATTAGCAAGGGCAATTAACCTTTAAAGAGACACCAATCTGCAAGGTGAAGAATCGCACAGATCTGCGATATAAATCTCAAACATTGCTCTCCGGGCTCACCGCTTGATGTGACAGCGAGGGTGGTACCGGGTGAGTCATACACGTAAGACCTCAATGACCTGCTCAGACTGAAGCTCAGTTAGAAGAGTGATTGCATAGCATAATGCTGTAGTAGACCCTCACATGTCCTGGAGATCCATAGATTGGTTCAACTCAACTCTTAACTTTTATACTCTAAACTTTTATACTCAATCCCCAACATGCAGATATTAATTTGATCCATCATTAAGATCTCTAGAAGTTTGGTCACCATTGGCCCATAGTTCTCATCCTTAAGAGCTTGTTTATGTTTGCAGCAGTGATAGGCGGTCAAAACTAATTTTCAAACAACTGTGAAACAACAAAATGAATCTAAATCATCTCTCTTGTGCTACAGAAGAGCTGCTGCAGCACAAATGTGCTGATAAAGTTCTTGTTCTGAGCAGTCAGAGTGTCCATGCTGTCCTCTGTCCACCTCTGAAACCTCCAACAATGGACATCAGGACTGGACCATGTAGTGATGGAAGTTCTCTTCTCCAACATGTGGACGGCCGAGTGCGTGTGTGTGCTTAACTGGGGATGAGACGCACCAGGGTGGACTATGGGAAACTGGTGGAAGCAGTGTGATGCTCTGGACAATGATCTGCTGGGAAACCTTGTGTCCTGATTTCATGTGGACGTTACTAAACCTAAACGTCGGTGGTCTAACTTCCCCCTCTTTCATAGAGATGGTGTCCCCTGATGGCAGTGTCCTCTTTCAGCAAGGTGACTGCAAACACCCCTCATCTCAGTCCCATCCAGGATCTGTGGGACAAATTGGTCCCATCCATGGACCCAGCTCCCAATTTACAAGACTTAAAGGGTCTGCTGCTGGAACCATGTTCATCCAGACAGAACAAGGCAGGAGGGTTCAATGTCATGGCTGATGGGTGTGTATCACAGAGGGCTAGATCATAACTAATTCAGCTTACATCGTACACAAAGTTAAATAAGATTAAAGTATTACAGTGCCTTTGAGGAGCCAGTCCTGACCTCAGACTGTGGGGAGATGGAGCTGCTTCTCCATTTGGAGTGACAGAGTCAAGCACCACTTAGACACTGAGATAAATACCCCTTCACCTACTACTGCAGAGCACCTCATCACTCCTCCCTGTCCAGAACCACTGACCTCCTCCACTCCCTCCGCAGTGATTCTCTTCCAAATAGAACAGGAGGACAACAAACTACAGGCTGTAAGGGAGAGGCAGTGGTGGTCTAGTGTGTAGATCAGAAGGCTGTGGGTTTGAATCCCCGAGTAGGTTGCCCTGAGGTTCTTGATCAAGGTACCATACAATACAGATCCAATTTTCTAATTATAATTTTACACTAAATATGCAAATTCAAATTCAATCCTTTTTGGTCTTTTTATTACATTTCCACACATTTCTGAAATAAAGGGCAATTTGGTCAGACAAAAACAAAAAAATAACATAACTGACTGTTCTTTGGATGTTGATATGGTCAAATGTCCAAATACTTTTGACAAAAGTGTCATTTAAAGCCATTCCAAATTCTGAATCTGTGTCAGACTCTCGATCTCCTTCCTTCTTTTCTGGAAGTGCAGGCATTTTTTAGCTGCCTGTTTCCGATGACCGTGTCAGACTGAAGACGAAGGGGGTGAGTTTATCTCAGTGTGGCGTTTGGGGACGTCCCAGACAGAAAATGAATCACACCCCCTGTCCCTGCACTGGACGAGTCTGCGTGGAAAAGTGGGACGCCCTTGAGGCCAGGACCCCTGTCAGGTCCCCCCGCAGCAAAAACGTGTGAACAGTGTGATATCGCTCACACACACACACACACACACACACACACACACACAGTGAGGGATGTGTACAGGTATCTAAACACTCACTCAACAAAGCTCGTTCAGCAACACTGACATCATGAAACAGAAACAGCACAGACCATCAGCTCAGGGATGTTCTGTAATGTTTAAACAAGCCTTTAAGGAGTTGTTGTGGGTTAAACACAATTTTTTTGTTGTTGATGATGAATAGGAAGTGGGTAGGAGTGATGTAATGTTTCATAGCAACATAATAACCTAGAAATATAATCTAAACAGAAGTAAAATTATTCACAATACACAAAGTGATCATTTTACCTCCTTAACAGCGCTGGTCTAGTGGTGAGGGAGTCGCCCCGAATTGGAAGTTTGTGGGTTCGATTTCCTCACCAGTAGGTTGCCCTGAGGTACCCTTGAGCAAGGTACCGTCCCCATCGCTGCTCCCTGGGCGCTTTCAATAGCTGGCCCCTGCTACACGGTGTTTGAGTGCATGGGATAAATGCAGAGGTCCAGTTTGGTTGTGGTTCACTGTCTGCTGTGCTGTGACCTCACAATGATGAGGGTTGTCACTTTCACTTTCACTTAACAACTAAACTTTTTCAACTTAACACACAAATGTACATTTAAATGTGTAGGCAATCTGGTGTGTCAACTAGTGCAGTTATAAACCTCCTCACTGTAAATGACGTGTTAACTTCACTGAAACTTCAGAGTTCTTTGAAAAGATTATCATTCTGTTATACAATCTTTCAGATACATTTTGAAAAGTGAAAGTGACTATCAGTCATTATGAACACTGTGAACCACAACCAAACACATCCCCTATATTGAACCCACACACGCCTTCCAGGAGGGAGCGGACAAATCCAGCACCCGGGGAGCAGTGATGGGGATGGTACCTTGTGCAAGGGTACATCATGGTAACCTTCTGGTCGGGGATTCAAACCCACAGCCTTCCAATGTTCTGGCCTTGTCCCTAAATACTAGAACAACACTGCCCCAATTTTCTGTCCAGTTTTCCTACAGTGGTGACCAAAAGAGTGAGAGAACCTGGAAAATTCCTTAATTTTGGATTGTTTGTCCTCCCAGAGTCGGTCTGAATGAAGAGTGGAGTGAAGTTTCTGCAGGAGCTTCAGAGTCTCTCAGTGTCGCAGTTTAAAAGCCTAAAACTCCACCTGCTATTCTCTAATGATCTGATCGGGCCCACCTGAGAGTCTGAACACACACTTTACACTCACACACACTCTCACCTTTCTGTTCAAACACCTGAACACACACTTTACACTCACACACACACTCCTAACCTTTCTGTTCAAACACTGAACACACACTTTAGACTCCACACACACTCTCACCTTTCTGTTCAACACACACTTTACACTCACACACACTCTCACCTTTCTGTTCAACACACACTTTACACTCACACACACTCTCACCTTTTCTGTTCAAACACCTGAACACACACTTTACACTTTACACACACTCTCCTTTCTGTTCACACACCTGAACACTTTACACTCACCTCCTCACCTTTCTGTTCAAACACCTGAACACACACTTTACACTCACACACACTCTCACCTTTCTGTTCAAACACCTGAACACACACTTTACACTCACACACACTCTCACCTTTCTGTTCAAACACCTGAACACACACTTTACACTCACACACACTCTCACCTTTCTGTTCAAACACCTGGACACACACTTTACACTCACACACACCTCTCACCTTTCTGTTCAAACACCTGGCCACACTTTACACTCCACACCTCTAACCTTTCTGTTTAAACACCTAGTTTTACACACTTTGACTCACACACACTCTCACCTTCCTGTTCAAACACCTGAACACACACTTTAGACTCACACACTCTCACCTTTCTGTTCAAACACCTGAACACACACTTTAGCCTCACACACACTCTCACCTTTCTGTTCAAACACCTGAACACACACTACACTCACACACTCTCACCTTTCTGTTCAAACACCTGAACACACACTTTACACTCACACACACTCTAACCTTTCTGTTCAAACACCTGAACACACCGCTGAGCTCACACACTCTCACCTTTGTTTCAAACACCTGAACACACAATTTACACTCACACACCTCTCACCTTTCTGTTCAAACACCTGAACACCTTTGCACTCACACACTCTCACCTTTCTGTTCAAACACCTGAACACACACTTTAGACTCACACACTCTCACTTTTGTTCAAACACCTGATCACACACTCTCACCTTTCTGTTCACACACCTGAACACACACTTTGGAGCTCACACTCTCTGCTCTGGCAAACACCTGAACACACACACTTTGAACTCACACACACTCTCTCACCTTTGTTCAAACACTGAACACACACACTTCAGACTCACACTCTCTGCCCTGTTCAAACACCTGAACACACACTTTACACTCACACACACTCTCTTGCTTTCTGTTTCAGACACCTGAACACACACTTTACACTCCACACCTCTAACTTCTTTCCTGTTCAAACACCTGAACACACACACTTTAGACTCACACACTCACCTTTCTGTTCACACACTTGACACACTTTAGACTCACACACCTCTCCTTTCTGTTCAAACACCGAACACACACTTTAGACTCACACCTCTCACACTTTCTGTTCACACACCTGAACACACACTTTGGAGTCACACACACCTCTCACCTTCTGTTCAAACACCGAACACACACTTTAGCCTCACACACACTCTCACCTTTCTGTTCCACACCTGAATTTACTTTAGATCACACACTCTCACCTTTCTGTTCAAACACCCGAACACACACTTTTAGCCTCACACACATCACCTTTCTGTTCACACACCTGAACACACTGAACTCACACACTCTCACCTTTCTGTTCAAACACCTGAACACACACTTTAGACTCACATACCTCTCTGCCTTTCTGTTCCACACACTGAACACACACACTTTAGACTCACATACCTCTCACACTGTTCACACACCTGAACACACGCTTTAGACTCACACACTCTCTCCTTTCTGTTCCACACATCTGAACACACACTATAGACTCACACACCTCTCCCCACCTTTCTGTTCACACACCTGAACACACTATGAACTCCGCACACTCTCACCTTTCTGTTCACACACCTGAACACACACTTTAGACTCACACACACTCTCACCTTTCTGTTCACACACCTGAACACACACTTTAGACTCACACACACTCTCACCTTTCTGTTCAAACACCTGAACACACACTTTAGACTCACACTCTCACCTTTCTGTTCCACACCTGAACACACTTTGAACTCACACACTCTCACCTTTCATGTTCACACACCAGACACACACTTTATCCCACACACTCTACCTTTCTGTTCTGCACTAGTTTACACTTTAGACTCCACACACCTCTCACCTTTCTGTTCACACACCTGAACACACACTTTAGACTCACACACACTCTCACCTTTCTGTTCAAACACCCGAACACACACTTTAGACTCACACACACTCTCACCTTTCTGTTCACACACCTGAACACACACTTTAGACTCACACACACTCTCACCTTTCTGTTCAAACACCTGAACACACACTTTAGAGACTCACACACACTCTCACCTTTCTGTTCACACACCTGAACACACTTTAGACTCACACACTCTCACCTTTCTGTTCACACACCTGAACACACACTTTAGACTCACACACTCTCACCTTTCTGTTCACACACCTGAACACACACTGACTCACAACACACTCTCACCTTTCTGTTCACACACTGAACACACACACTTTGAACTCCGCACACTCTCACCTTTTCTATTCACACCTGAACACACACACTTTAGACTCACTTACACTCTCACCTTTCTGTTCACACATCTGAACACACACTATAGACACACACACTCTCACCTTTCTGTTCACACACCTGAACACACACTATAGACTCACACACTCTCACCTTTCTGTTCACACATCTGAACACACACTTTAGACTCACACACACTCTAACCTTTCTGTTCACACACCTAAACACAGTAAGCGTCTGAAACGGGCTTCAGTTTAAACAGATTCTACACACAGTTCAACATCTGGAAGAAGTTCTGCTTCATTTTACTGAGAACAGCTTTTGTCTTTTGTGATAGAGAAGGTTCCAGGTGTCAGATCCAGCTTTAAAGCACATCTCCTCCTCTGATAGGCTTTGTCCTGAGTTTGGCTGGACGGTTGTGTTTAAACAGTCGGCAGATCGGACGTGGCTGCATTACTGACCACATACACTATTCCCATAAAGTTCTTATCTCCCTGCCGGCAAGATCAACAACTTCCACGACTTATCAGGGTGTTTGTTTCTGAGGCAATTGCCATGAAATCAAGTTTTAGTTTTTGAGCCAACTGCCATGAAGTTTGACTGCACCCACACACACACACACACACACACACACACCTTAGTTGTGTCATAACAATGTCAAGTGTGCTTGAGGCTTGTAAACACAGTAAAAGATTATTTTCACCTTTAATTTATTGAGTTTAAGGTGAAAGTACAAATACTCTATTCCTGTAGAGTATATGTTTTCCTTTTGAACCCAAATATCTGACCTTTCTTCCATTTCCAGAAAAAACTTCTTAATTTAGTGAAAAAAAAGTGAAAGTGACAGCCCTTGTCATTGTGAGGTCACAGCACAGCACACGTGAATGACAACGAAACTGGACCTCTGCATTTAACCCATGCACTCAATCACTGTGCAGCAGGGGGCAGCTATTGAAAGCACCCGAGGAGCAGTGATGGGGACAGTACCTTGCTCAAGGGTACCTCAGGGCAACCTACTGGTGAGGAAATCGAACCCACAATCTTCCTGATGCAGGGACAACTCCCTCACCACTAGAACACCGCTGCCCCCTTTACTCTTTACTTCTTAATTTAGCGCTGGTGTCAAACCTGAGACCGGCAACGAGGACAAGCCTGCCTCCTGAGGTAGGTTGAGCGAACAGGAGTCAGGAGTCAGTAGGGAACCAGGGGACGATGACCACTGTGACAACCTTTTGCGGTTGAATGGATACTTCTACTTTTTACATTCATTTTTACAACTTCACCGCTTCACTTTCATCCACGTCTCTACTAGTTCTCCCGTCACGGACACACACTCCACACACCCTGAACTCCACCGTCCACTCTCCCTGTCCTCTCTCTCACGGCTCCTTCACTCTGTCCTGCACCGATGGACACAGAGGGACGTCTCTTCTGTGTTTGTGTCCAATTAGTCTGAGACGGTCTGGATGTTGGGAAGGTGATGGAGAATGGAGATGATGGAGGATGTTCAGATTAAAGGAAGGAGTCTGTTTGCTTGGGTTCTCTGGATCTGCTT
Source organism: Hepsetus odoe (assembly GCA_017165825.1). Taxonomy (NCBI): domain Eukaryota; kingdom Metazoa; phylum Chordata; class Actinopteri; order Characiformes; family Hepsetidae; genus Hepsetus; species Hepsetus odoe. Next base: position 25,106,030 of record CM029380.1, read on the forward strand.
TCAGGATTTTTGTGAGAATCTGATGATGTGAATGTGATTTTATGATCCAAACACAAGGCCTAACTCTGAGAGGCAGGTTTCACCAGGCATTAGTTTGATTCTGTAGGTGCTCTACTGTAACGTCGCTGTGACATGTGCCTTCAAAGCCCTGAATTTTCTCAGCAAACGCAACAAAATGGTGGAGCAATGGATGAAGAAACGGCAGCCTGATTCAGGAAGCATATCTCCCTTCATGACGTCCTGCACGTCCTCAACAGGAGACGGGATTTACTTCCCTGAATGACGTGCCTCAGATTCAGACACATGGCATCATTCAGGTCTTTTCCCATTTCTTTCATCATCACCTCGTTTGATTAGTCAGGAACAGCAAGAGCAATGAAGCGATAGTTTATCCTCTGACTCATTCTGCAAACTGCAGGAAATGATATGATGAAGAGTCTGTGACATCATGTATAGATGAAAGAGGCACTTTGTTCTCCATAATGCACCAAAACACACTTTTGAATCACTTTAAAGACGAAATCACAGTTTATAAAGGTTTTTCATTTCTTTGCGTTACATTCAGCCAGTGAAACCAGTGTGGACTCTAACCTTTCTCTTTCTAACCTTAATCTTTCTCATTCTAAAATGCTTTTCAAACAATTATGTAGCCAGACGATTGGTGGAGAAGCGCAGTGGGTGTCGCTGTTGCCTTACAACGAGAAGGTCCTGGGTTCAACCTGCACATCAGGTGGACTGGAGATGATAAATTTTCCCCCAGGTGTGTGTGTGTGTCTCTTCCCTGTGATGGACTGGCAACCTGTCCAGGGTGTCTCCGCCTTTCTCCTTGTGAGAGTTGGGAAAGACTCCAGCACCTCCTGTGACCCTTAACAGCACAAGCAATTCAGAAAAAGAGTGAGTGGGTGAGTTTATAATCTATTTAGAAGTAGAATGTGTGAACACAAAAAGTCCTCATGTCCCTTTTTAGATGTTTTGTAATCCAGTCAGAGGGCTTTTTGGAGCTTTTTGGTATTATAATACACCTTGAAGGTCTTCTGGGATTGCTGATCCATTTCGCCACCATGATGAGCCGTGTCGACCAATCAGAGGCTGTGTTTCTCTCTGGAATAACATGAGATCCCTTTCTCCTCTGTATACTGTAGATCTGTACAATTAGAACAGTTCCCCAAAACAGAATAAAAGGAATAAAAATGCTCACAGTCCAGAGGATTTCATTTCTCACTAGGAGAAATCGCACTATATGAAATGAATTAGGTTCATTCTCCACCCACAGATCATGCAGTGCATTATGGGATACTGAGTCTAAACCTTTAACAGCTTTTGTAGTGTAGTTGGGGTGCAGAGGCCATAATAGGTGGATCTGGGGCTTTTTGGTCACATCCAGTGGGCTACATCATTTACATCTAAAAGTGAACATTGAAGGGTGAAATTCTGAAAATCTGGGAGCTCAAGACTTTTGCACCAAGCTTTACTAGGCTGTCATAAAAAAGAGCAATCAAAACTAATTAAAAACTTTCTGGTGTCCAAATGAAAAGTCCCAGATTTTCATTTTTTAGATTTTTCACGTTTGAAATGTTCTTCATAAAAAGCTCTTATTCGGATCAACTCAGATCAAAACTTCTCCAACAAAACCTTTTCAGCATTTTCACAAAACGACCTCCAAAACACGACCACTTTAATGCTCTCCGGATTAAAGTGCCCACGTTTTCAGAGGCCTCGACCTCGAACCAGCCGTGCCTCAAGGATCTGAACAGGGTTCAGCAAGATCAACACACACTAGTAAAAAAATCAGATGTCCTCTGGAAATCCAGTCCAGTCTAATGAGGGATATCCTCGTCTGGAAACCCCTGACATGTTTTGCTTTCCCTTCCACAGTGGAAAGGACACCGACACGTCCCCTGGGCCGCCTTCCTAAATCGTTTGAAGTCTGAACGTGTGTGTGTGTGTGTGTGTGTGTGTGATATGTGATATAGATTCAGGCTATGAAACCATGGCAGCCCCTCCAGCTGGGACGGCCGTCTCCGAGGTAAATATTGATGTGGGCAGGTGTCTGAGGATGGAGGACGTGGGATGAAGAGGTTCATGTTTTTTCTCTGTGAAGCAGCTTCAGCACCTTCATCAGACTCATTCAACATCTTCTAGTTTAAGGGAAAGTTTATTATCCCAAATTCTGTGATCAGAACCTTTTTCTGAAACTTTTGAAATGTTACTCTTTAACGAGCTTTAATAAGTTGTCATGGTTTCAACAACGTTTGATAGCTGGACTGATGTAAAGTTAGAAAGCAGCATGATAGTTTCGTTTTTTGGAAATATCGTATAATCATCTATATCATGTTTCTTACACAATATATATTTTAATTATGTTTTAATCAGGTTAGGCAGAACACCTGAATTACTGCACTAAATAAAACATTACTAAAACACCTGAGAGTCTGAACACACACTATAGACTCACACACACTCTCACCTTTCTGTTCACACACCTGAACACACACTATAGACTCACACACACTCTCACCTTTCTGTTCACACACCTGAACACACACTATAGACTCACACACACTCTCACCTTTCTGTTCACACACCTGAACACACACTTTAGACTCACACACACTCTCACCTTTGATATATGTGCACTTTTAAAGCACTTTGGCACTTAAAGTGTATGAAAATATAAGCAAAGTTGTTATTATTGAGCTCATTATTATTCTTATTAACGATCTAGAACTCAGTCTGAAAATGTACTGATTAAAACGATGACATTTTCCTGAAGACTAGTGTTCAAAAAATAGTCCCTACATAAGCCTTCATGACAATTAACATTAACCAACAAAGACATTTCTAACAGTTTGTTTCAGCAAGTGTTACACTTTCTGGGGTGAAACTGATGAAAGGAGCTTTGATGACGAAGGACGCTCGGATTAAACCTTTACAAATGTTAACGCAGGCTTATGAGGCCTTGTATTCAAAGCTACTTATCTTGGGTTGATTTTTCCAGCAGTTTCTGGAGTTTAAAGGATGAGGTGATGGTAGATGGGTGGGATACTCAGCTGGGGGCCAGAAGGTCGTGGGTTCCTTCCAGCACCATTGGAGCTCCTGAACAAAACCCTGAATCCAATGCAGCTCCAGGCTGACTGTCATTATGCAGCTCTGGATCAGAGAGTCTGAAAAATGATGTCAATTTCAATGAAAAATGGTCACATTTTCAGACTTTTGACTCCGTTTGTTCAGTTTTGATCAAATTTCCATGTTCTTTCCATCTTCTTCCAGGTTAAAATGTTCTTTATTCAAGTGAATGAAGGTAAATAAATCAACTTTTCCTTCCCTCTCACCGTGTCTATATCAGAGTTAATGCACATACAGACTGTACGGTTATTTATGCAGAAAGACTGAAACACAGGGCAGTGACATGTAACTGTGCCAGAGTTCTATTTTTGGGTGGATTATATTTTAGTGTCGCTGTAAATACACTCTTTAAGCATCTGGTGAATCAGGAAGGGAATAAATAAAGCAGGCCAGCCTTTCTACAAGGTCTCTCCTAAGATGGACCTTTATTTAGACATGGTTGCTGTTCTTAAGTGGACGTTATCTTGTTTTATATGCGACGATGAGAAGACATGAATAGTTTAGGTTCCAGTAAATGAATTTTACACATTTTTGATAAACACACGTCATCTTTATTTTTAGAGCATGTTTAACGAACCGCAAGTGCTGTACAATAAATCAAATGCTCCATAATAGGCTCCATAATTTTAAATAAAAAGTAAGATAAAATACCTGGTAAATGAAAATAAATTCAATTAATTTGACATTAAAACTGAAAGGTTTTATGACTAATTTTAGTTTTTTCAGGACATTTTCCATTTCCTCAATACAGCTGGTTAATAAGAACTGAAGTAAAGAGGTTTTTTTCTGTTTCTTTTAAAGTCATCGTGTCAGATACATACGAGTTTTTGTTACAGTGTTAAGATAAAAATTATGACATGATCATTTAAAAAAATGTCTTCCTAACCAAAAAAGCTCTTGGGCACTGGTGGCGACTGTAGAAAACCTACCATTTACACCTCGGGCCATCGATCACGTCGTCCCGAGCGTATCGGAGAGGGCAGTGGTGTTTCCTTGAAGCTTCTGGAGAAATTAACCTCAGAGGTTGGAGTCACTGAGATTGTGGTTGGTGGTTTAAAAAAACGACAGAAGCACATGTGTTCCTGGAAGCAGGGCTGCGGGTGATTGAATGAAATCACAGCCGAGATGCCTGAAGGAGATACCAGGACATTAAGGGCCCGTTCCTGGTGACCCCTGGCTGAGCTTCTAGTCTCATTTGCGCTGATCACAAACGGGGCAAGCTCCAGAAAATTGGACCAGGGCACCACACAGAGAGATGAGAAGGTGCTGTGCTACTCCGAGTGCAATCAAACTGGGGGGAGAGCCCTGAAAGTTCTCGCAGGAAACCCCTTCTTTAAAAGAGGGATTAGGCTGGTGGCGTTCCGAAGCAAATCCTGAAGGTTGAAAGTGATACCTCCTGGCTGGAACCTTCTGGGCGCACTGCAAAGAAAAGATGGAAAGCATTAGGCCATGAATGACTGTCCCGAACTGTCCGGTTCAATTACGAGATGGATAATAAGTTTTCCCGACATGTCCCTTGACCTGTCCAATTAATACGGTCCCAAAGGAGCTTGGCCTGAGACATCTTCCTTCAGTAAAATCACTTACCGAGGAGGCGCGATTGTGACGTCTGTATATACATCACATATGGAATCTCTGAGGTGTATTGAGCCTGTTATGAAAGCGTGGCATTCCTGTCACGTTCTTGGCTCTTTCTCTGCAAAGCTTTCATGTGATTTACACACTCGTTTAATGTATTTTACGCTCTGGGATCCTGAAAACATCCCAGAAAGGATCCAGAAGCTGCATCTGGACCAAAGCAACCGCACGTCCTGAAGATCCAGCGTCTGAGGTGCAGCAGGACTGCACTCTGATCTTCAGGGCTTTTATAAATAAAATGAATGAAATGAAAGGAAATTTCAGTGCAACACACACACTTCTGACACTGATCAGTGGCTTTATCTGTATGTAACCCATCCTGCACACTCCGGTACTGAACACACACACGCAGTGGGCTGTAATATCTGCACTGGGGGGCAATAATGGAGAAGAATGATTTGCCCAAGGGTCCTTCAGCCGTGGATCTTCACCAACCCCCACACACAATTCTTCCGGCCCGTCCCGGGGATCAAACCCCCAAAGCTTCATCTGGAACCATTATATCTCCTTCTGATTTAATCTAGCTGTGTACGGACTGTTGAAAATGTGAACGTTTTTTCCACTAGTAAACCAAAAAATGAGAACTAGCAGGTTTTGGTGGTGGACAGGAGACAGCATGGACACGCTGACTGGTCTGGAGCTCCATACGCAGTTCTGACAGCTTTCTATCAGAACCAGAACTTTTTCAGCAGCTCTTCTGAACCAGCATAAAAGAGTCTTGGGTGACCATGAGCGTGTTGCATGTTCTCCTTCCATGGTTGGTACTTCACTGTGTACCGAGAACATCCCACAAGACCTGCTGTGTTGGAAATGTTCTGGAAATGTTCCTGCATCCAACTTCAGCTTCAAGAACAGACTTGCTGCCTGATATCACCACCACTGACAGGAGAACCTGGAAGCGAAAAGTGATTCCATGCTGCGGCTGATTGGTGTATTGTACAGTTATCTTCAACAGCATCTCTGACCCAGATGAGAAACATGAAACCCTTTGAAAAGGATCTTAAAATTCTAAATATGGGTAAATAACATTTTTTTTTTTTCTGTCCTGAATGTTTCTGTGTTTTCCTTTAAACGTCCACCCCCAAATAACGGAGGAAAAACCTGTGAAAAGAAAAGGGAGTGAGAGAATAGGAGAGAAAGGCCTTTGCATTAATGATCGATGAGGTTTGGCTTTCTTTGACATCAAAGCCGTTTTGTGGGACGGCTATAGTTCCCCCATTTTTCCCCGGATAACCCCGGGCAGCACGTGACCTGACCCGGTGGTCCGAGGCAGCCACTGGGGGGCTCCCCCTGCTGATGCCCCAGAAAAAAGCCCAACAATGCCACTTTCACTTTATGCAGGCCAGCTTTTCAGCACACAGCCTTCCCTCCATTCTTCGGCCTTTTATTTTGGCGGCTGATGTTGTTTTATTGCTCGGTGTTCTAAGGTGGGTTCCCAGTTCCTCACCACAGACCTGAGACGGCCACAGACTGCAGATTAGCCTGGCAAAAAAAATCCCAGATTCTAAGGCAATTCACAGCGGAGGTAACTTTTACCCCCGACTTCAACCCCACTGAGTTTGGCGCTGGTGTTTTTTATGTGGCGGGTGAGTGATGGGCCATATTGTGGAGCATTCATGCAGCGGTTAATGTAATCTAATCAAAAACAATCTACCTTTCTCCTCTTTCTAGAAATTCCTCTGCAGAGAGGCCCCTGGAAAGAAGGTGCAGGAACGTGCGATCTCTTTACCACGGAGCCCAGTTTAGACTTTCATTTGCCTTTAAAACCAAATATATATGTTTATATATTCAACAGACATAAATATAACCAAACACATTTTATAATTTACAAATTATAAATATTTTACATCTATATATTTTTTTTCTTTCTTTTTTTGTAAAAATGCTGAGAAATTGTAGTAGATTGGAAAATGACAAAATATGTTTAGCTATAGTTTTGTCTGCTCTATTGGCAAACACCAAAATTGTTAGAAAGAAAAAAATTATTTCTTGATTTAATCCAGTTTATCGAGATCTGATTTAATGGAAAAACACTCCAAACATGAAAACAAGTAAATATAAATAAAGAAATAAATTGGGTGACAGTTGACTGCTACAAAGCACACATGCAGAATACTCTAAAACCTTGTTCATTTATGAGAGCAGACATTGAAAAGTGACCAGCGTCAAGATGTTCTGAAGGTTCACGGAGTCCGTGTGTGAAACGGGAGAACTTTCATACAGTCCAAGTGTATTTCAGTATAATGAACAGTGAAGAGTCACTTTCACTTTTCACCTATTTGCCTTTCTTTCTATTTGAGGTGATAAAAACTGTTTGTTGGTTTGAAGATGTTCTTAACTCACCATAACCAGCCTGATGGAGCTTCTCTCATTACTCATAGGGTCAATCCACCATAGAAAACACACACACACACACACACACACACACACACATAGGGGTCAGTTTATCATCTCCAGTCTACCTGTCGTGTGTTTGGACTTTGGATGAGACCTGGAGCTTAGTGAGGAAACCCACGCAGATACGGGAAGAACATCTCCACTCCACATAAAGAACCCAGTCTGGGAATGGAACCCACAGCCTTCTCACTTTGAGCTTGTAATCTAAACACATTTTGTTTGGTACAGCTCTGTCCGGGGTCAGTGTAGGACATCCAGTTCATCTTCTGAGCTTTTTCTTTAAGCACGGGCTTGTCTGCTGCAGTCTTTGTTGGAGCCGCCGATGAGCTGAAGGATCAGACATGGTTAACGATAGTTCTTTCAGCGTTTCGACATTAGTTGAGTTTCACTGCAGAGATGTGTGTGTGTGAGTGTGTGTGTGTGTGTGTTTGAGAAGATGAGCTGATTGTGAGGGGCGGCGCTGAGTCACTCCGAGGCCGTGTGTTGGCACAAGACGTGCTGGGTAATGCTGGATTCGTGTGACGGCAGGTCGGAGGCATGTTGATCCTGACAGCGTGTGGTTGATTTACGTGACCGGGGCATAAATAGACTTCATTCAGCCTCACCACACCCTCCGAGCGAAGCCCACATAAATCTCAGTGAAGACACTCTGACACGTACTGGCACCCAAAAAAGAAGGTTCATTTTAGGCCTTTCATCTGCAAACCGCACCAGGACGCTCAGAGAGACGTACTCTCCTCCACTGGCAACCGTGCAGGAATCATTATCCTTGAGAACTGTCATTCAGAGGGTTCTTATGGAGAGGAACACATTCTCGCTAAATCCATGTGGTTTGATGGTAAATGACATGAATGACAGGAGGAACTTTCCAGCATCTTATCATCTGAGGGTCGTGGTAGCCAAGGGCACGGTTCCTCAGCTTTGGACCAGGAGGTTGTGGGCTCCGGTCTGGTCTGTCCTCTAAAGAACTATTTGAGCCCCTGAGCAAAACCAGGAACCCCAAGTTGCTCCAAGGAGGCAGGATTTCCTGTCCTGTCTATTCCCCAACGAACCGACATAGATTTTTCAAATATCTTTTCTACTTTTCGCAAACACCAGCATTAAAAAGAGCCAGTTCTGTGATCAACACTTCATTAAATATCCAATATTTAGATTTAACCCACTTCCATGTGTTGTTACCATGGCAGCTGCTGTGACTGTTATACACTAAGCTGAAGGTCTACGTATAAAACTGTGCACTAGGTCATCTAGGTGTACTATTCTTGCTGATACAGATTGTTGTATTTTATTGTTTAGAGCAATAAATAAGAGAAAAATGAGTTTTATTGAGACTCATCATTTTCTTTACCTTTTCTTTATCTCCGTCACTCTTTAGCCAGGCATCTTCCTCTTCTTTTTCATCTCCACTTATGAAAAAACAAATATTGGTTTTTTTTTTGTAATTCTGCAAGTGAAACAAGCTCTAGAGGTGGTCCACATCATTCCTCAGTTCTGCTAAACCTTTTTTGTTTTCTGTGAAATTTACAAAGGGCAGCGGGTCATGGTAACTGACATGGTAACCATGGCAGCTGTTGTCCTGTAAGAATCTATGGTGATAACATTGGGCACTAATTTGAAAAGTTCCAAATGTTCCCCGAATTAACCCTCCACCAAACAACACAGCAGATTAAAGATGTTAAAAATGATGTTCTGTATTTGTGGGCGGAGCCAAATCCCAGGAGACTGTATGTCTACATATCAGCTACTGATCATCACCTGGTCGTACAATTCCTGAGAACCGAAACCTCTGGTTCCTGATTCAGGTTCGCTCCTGATGTTATTCACACGTTACACCAGTTTTCTGTAAAACTGGACCACACAGGGTTGATAGTAAAGAGTGATATGAAGCTGCTGTGGAACGCAGCGCCCTCTGTTGGCCAGAACAAGCATATTCCATGCTTACAAGCATATTCCATGGAAATCTGCCCCTTTCCAGTGTCCCCCAGTATTCCAAGAGAGAACCTGAATCAGGAATCAGGTGTTCTGATTCTCTGGAATTGTACAACCAGGTGATCTATGGACATGCAGTCAACCGGGATGTGGCTCCACCCACAAACATAGAGCATTATTTTTATTTCAACACCTGTTGCAATTCAACGTGTTGTTATTCTTAGTGTCAAGAGATGGTGCGGAACTACTTTGATCAAGTAGTAGATCAATTTGATCAATTACTGCCCAAATGTATCACCATAGTTGATTATAGTACAAGTTACCATGGTTACACTACACAAAAACAGAACCCCTCTTTGGGTTGGAGGTGGTCTAGTGGTGGTACTTGCCTATGGACCTATGGATCAAGAGGTCCCAGGTTTGAATCCCACCTCCGGCACTACCACCACTGGGTCCCTGAGCAAGACCCTCAACCCTGAGTGTCTCCAGGACATGGAAGTCGCTCTGGATAAGAACGTCTGCTAAATGCCTCAAATGATTAATTAAGGAAGTGAATATTTAAAAGACAGACTGAATGCTGCCCCTGGTTTTTAATTTCACAGAACTGTTCACCAGCACATGGCCGTCAAAAACAGTCAATTAATTAATAATCCAGCTCAACCCACAGCACCAGGCTTTGACTCAACCCCTCCCCCAACACTGGTTCTCCATTATCCCACAGAATCAGCCACCCATGTGCCAGCCTTTACCAACACAAAGGACTTCATGAATAAATGTATACGAATAAATGCAATCTAAGACTGTTCTGGGCTCCCAAGCCAAGATTTCCCACCTCTGAACGCTTGGAGCAAATAATCTTGACGTGACCCCCCCCGCCAGAGAGACTAAGTCCTCCTTCTCTCATGTTGATGGTTTTATTGGGCCTGACAGTGAATGTGGTGTTCAGTCACAAGCTGATGGTGATGCGCAAAGTAAAACCATACTGGGGTTGAAGACACGCTGCTGAACGTCATTCTCCAAGAAGCTGAACTGAGACCCCCTGGGGAGGGCATGTCAGATATATTTACTGGAGATGTTGGCAAATTATGTCAATTCGTCTCTTTGAGTCTACTCTTAATCCGCGTCATGAGACGTGTTGGACGTCGGCAAAAGTGCAGCCAGCGACCATGACTTTAAAATGAAAGTGACTATTAGTCATTGTGAACGCAGTCATTGTGAACCACAACCAGACACATCCTCTGTTTTTAACACACACACACACCATCCAGAAGGGGGCAGACATATCTAGCAACCAGGGAGCAGTGACAGGTACGGTACCTTAACGAAGGGAACCTCAGGGCAACCTACTGATCTGGGATGTGAACACATGGCCTGCTGATCCTGGGGTCCAGTTCCTAAACATTAAACCACCTCTGCTCTGGATAAATGCATAATAATAATAATAATAAGAAGAAGAAGAAGAAGAAGAAGAAGAAGAAAAAGAAGAAGAAGAAGAAGAAAAACTATAATAATAATAATAATAATTAACAACAACAATAGTTATTATTATTATTATTATTAGTAGTAGTAGTAGTATTATAATTATTATTGTTATTATTATTATTATTGGTGATGGTACTGATTTTATAATGATGATAAGCTTCCCTCCTCCTTGGATATTTGTGTTTCAAAAGGTTTTATTCATTAAACCACAAGACGAGAAGCTCATTAAGGTCCAGCAGGTCTACCTGTGTCGTCCCTCATGTACCTGGTCTGAGAGCTGAGCTGTAGCTTCATGATGTGTGATGTGCTGTGGGTTCACTGAAAGCCTGGGATAAAGGCGGAGTGTGTGCTGCATACATTACCTGCTCTCGGCAGGACGTCCTCGCTGTGCTGTTCATTGTGAACAGATGGATGCTGAGTGTTATTACAGGGGCCTGGGTTTCTTCCTGCTTTCACAGAAAAGGGAAGTAAAGGATCCTCTGCTGGTCCATGTTCGCTCCGGGGCGAATCTGTTGGCACTGTTTTCTTTGACGGCTGTCGGGCGCGAAGGCTGACAATATTATTAGCAAAGGCGGAATAATAATCCCTGCCCTGCACAATTCCTCCGAGTTTGGAGTTTGTGCGTCGGCCTGTGGCCACGATTCACATCAACCACAGCTTTACGAGTCCGATCAACCAAGGAGATTCGTTTACATGAAGTACAAACAAGGTGATTATTAAAGGAATAAACTCTGGTGCAGAGGAGAGGCCCACCGCGGCGGTGATTCAAACTCATTCGCTCAAATTAAATTCCTATGAATTTCTCAAGGATGAGACAAATGAAGAAAATGAAGAAACTCTGGTGGCAACTTGATAAGAAACCAAGTACTTTAAAAACAATGTATATTTTTCTGTTTCAATAATAATAATAATAATAATAATAACACTAATACTAAAACTGCTACTACTACTTGTAGCTACTACTACTACTATAATGATAATAATCTTCTTTCGCTGCTCCCGTTTAGGGGTCGCCACAGCAGATCATCTGTTCCTACTTCTTCCGGTCCTCTGTATCTTCCTCTTCTCCTCTTTCCTGGCAGATCTTCAACATCCTCTTCCTGATATAATCCTCGTCTCTCCTCTGCACATGTCCAAACCAACGCAACCTTGCTTCTCTAACTTTGTCTCCAAGACGTCTAACCTGAGCTGTCCCTCTAATATACTCATTTCTAATCCTGTCCATCCTCGTCACACCCAACGAACATCTCAGCATCTTTAACTCTGACACCTCCAGCTCCGCCTCCTGTCTTTACATCACCGTCTCCAACCTGCACAACATAGCTGGTCTCACTACCGTCCTGTAAACCTCCCCTTTTTAGTCTCGCTGGTCCCCGTCTGTCACAGAACACTCCTGTCACTCTTCTCCACCCATTCCAACCTGTCTGCATTCTCTTCTTCTCCTCTCTTCCACTCTTGGCGTTACTCTGAACTGTTCACCCCGAGTATTTAAACTCCTCCCCTTCACTTCCTCTACTCCCTCCATCCTCACCACTCCGCTTTCCTCACCTTCATTCACACTCATGTGTTCTGTTAATAATAGTAATAATAATATGATACGTAATATATTTTTTAATCAAGTTGAATTATTATTCTATTAAAAAGAAACACTTTCCTCCTGTTTTCACACCCTGGTCACAGCAGGGAGCAGCATTATCCAGCAGGGAGCAGTGATGGGGACGGTACCTTGATCGGTACCTTGACATCAGGGCAACCTACTGGTCTGGAATTTTAACCCTGTACCTTCCAACCCTGGGTCCATTTTTTGACCCGTTCACACTGAGGTGTCCACACTGCTGTCCTTCTTTAAACTCTCGTCCTGACAGCAGTGTGAGGGGAGGGATTCTCCACAAGACACATGCAGACATCCCCAGAGTGGTGCTGTGGCAGGGACGTCCCTGTTTTTAGGGACTGAAATACTGCAGTGGGTGCTGGACCGGGATCTAAAACTTACAGTTTGTTCTCAAATCTAATCAGTGAAACTGCCAGTAAACATATGTTTGTTTGGAACAGAGGGAGAATATACTCAGGTCTCTGGGACTCTCTGAATTGGTCTGTTCTATGGAGATGTGTCACCTGTGTCAGCAATGGGCCTGCAGTGTCCAAACACTTTTGCATAGACACAATAGCAGCATGCATCTTCTGCACAATATCTCGTTTCAGTGATTTACGAGTGGTAAATATAATTACAGGGTGCATTAAGGGTTAATATGTTCTGCATCACATCAGCAGTTTGTGGTAAAGCTGCTTTTGTGCTTGTTTAAGGGGTGAAGACAGGCCTGAGGATGTCTGCACTCGTTTTGTGTCTCAGAAAAAAATCAAACGACACCACTTGTCTCTAAAGTAAATCATTATCACGGACAATCAAACCCCCGGCTTCATCCGTCTCCATCTCAGCTGCCAGGAGGTGATTGTGGAAGTTTGCTTGATTAAGCAGATCCACATATTCCTTCCCGCATGAATCAGCACAATTTACAATGAGCGTCTGTGTTGGAGAACTGGATGGTACCTTCACTAGAACACGCTTCTGAAAGAGTGTGAGTGACGGAGCAGAAGATGAAACAATTATAGACAATCTTCCGTGAGAAGCTGCCCGACATCATAACCTATGTCCTAATTTTCTCCTAAAAATTAATGCGGCGCTCACTGGCCAGTTTATCGGAAACACCCACCTTGTAGTTTCACTTTATGGCCACTTTATCAGAAACACCCAGTTTGTATTTTCACTCACTGACCACTTTATTAGAAACACCTTTGTGCTTGCACTAAATGGCCACTTTATTAGAATCACCCACCGTGCACGTCCACTAAATTACCACTTAAAAAAAACTATTATTATTATTATTATTATTATTGTGAAAAATGAAGCATTAATTAATCACATATTTGACATAATCCTTCGCTCTGTGTGAGCTGGGATGGACTCCAGCACCCCCCGACCCTAATTAGGACAAGCAGCCCAGAAAATGACTGACTGACTGATATTTGACATAAAACAGTGTTTGGTCTTTCCATTTACTTGCTTTTATCCAGAACCTTGTTGTCTTCCAGAGCCTTGTGCTTCCACTTTTTCAGAAAAACCTCACGCTTTATCATTGGCCACTTTATTAGAAACCTGTTTGGTCTTTCCATTTACTTGTTTTCATCCAGAAGTTAATTGATGTGTTTAGCTTTTTTCACGTGGAAATGATGTTTATGCAGGACTCTAATGAATTCAGTGCACTTGACCACATCTTCAGTGGAACAAGTGTTTGCTCTTAAAACGGAAATCATGCAGCAAACCCAGAACTGGCCCACTCTGTTGGCAGGAGCAGTGCATTCAGTTTACCAACAGAGGAGTTTCTCATGGGCTTTCCCAAAGAAAAAAACGGCTCATTTCTCCATAAAGAGCATCATGAGCTCCAGCAGTGGAGTTTCCAGCACACAAGTGGAAAATTAGGCCCTTAGAACAAAAACGGCGACCACACATGAGCCTCGCAGGTATTAAAGCTCCCCTTTAAACTTTATTGAGCTATTTTTTGCTGCAGGTTTTTCATGCCCAGCCTAATTTGGCCTCCTAAAAATAGAGTTTTTTTACATGGGGCTCCCGCTGTAAAAGCTCAGCAGGTACAGCGCCAGGAGATTCCACTGCTCCGGGTTTCTCACAGGTTCTGCAGGTAAAAAATAAAGCATAGCACTGACTTTAAAGAGCTCGTATCTCACGTTTTTATTGTATTCTGTTTTCCTCCTGAGCTCCGTTTATGATGTTTGGAGTGGTTTTATGCAGCAAAAAGAGCAATATTTCATTTTTAAATGATCATTTTCCAATCTCTCTCATTATTCTGTAAACAGGCTGTAACTGTGCCTTAAGACTGATTTATGTAAACAAGCTCTGCTGTGATTGGCTGCCCTGTATTGTGAAGTGACAACTTGTCATTGTGAGTACATGGCACAGCACACAGTGCACAACCAAAACCAATCCACACCGTCCAGCAGGGGGCAGACATATCCAGCACCCAGGGAGCAGTGATGGGGACGGTACCTTGATCAAGAGTACTTCAGGGCAACCTACTGTTCTGGGAGTCCAACAACCTTCTGATCCTGGAGCCTCGTCACCAAACCACTAGACCACTGGTTTGATGTCACCACTGTCCCTGAATTGTGCCTCATTCAAAGAGTCCAGGCTGAAACCCTCAGCATTAATAAATGGAACTAAACTGCTGATTAGACAAATAGATAAACATGCATTGGTTTTTGTGACATCACAAAACTGGAACACTTAAAACAGGATTTTTTTTTGCAGCTTGATTTACATATGTGGGGCACACGGAACAGGAAGTGAATGGTTATGAAAGTTTAAAAGAGTTTACATAGCAAATGAAAGTTATAATGCCAACTATCCAAAGAGTCGAGAAAATTCAGGGACACCAACTGTCCAAAGAGACAGGGAAATGCAGGGACGCCAACTGTCCAAAGAGACAGGGAAATGCAGGGACGCCAACTGTCCAAAGAGACAGGGAAATGCGGGGACGCCAACTGTCCAAAGAGACAGGGAAATGCAGGGACGCCAACTGTCTAAGAAGACGAGGCGGTTCGGGGATGGCAAATGTCCAAAGAGTCAAGGAGATTCAGGGACGCCAACTATTTCTGGTTAAATTAGGAAGCGCTTGAATCCTTGTTCTTCTACCCAGGTGCCACCTTTTACCTAATGTAACAGCACTGGCAGACCTGTCCACCTGAGAAGGTGGGGTTTCTGCGCTGGCAGACCTGTCCATCTGGGAAGGTGCGGTTTCACCGCTTGCAGACCTGTCCATCTGGGAAGGCGGGGTTTTAGCGCTGGCGGACCTGTCCATCTGGGAAGGCGGGGTTTTAGCGCTGGCGGACCTGTCCATCTGGGAAGGCGGGATTTCGGCACAGGTGAGGACGACAGGTGAGAGGCATCGCTGTCCGACTAGGGCTTCAGGAACTGGGTCCAAGACAACCCTCTGGAGATAAGGGCGGAGCTTCAGGGACTGCATTCAAAACCTGTCATGAGGACTGTGGTGACAACAGCGCATACTTTGTTCCTGGAAGGGATCAGTTGGGCTGTCTGTTTGTGTGTTTAACGTCCTTCTCTCCGGGACTCTGCTCCGGGTGGGGTACGGTTTGGCACCTCACGAGTGGCGCCTTTTTGGGGGGATTCTGTAACAGCAGATGGCGCTCTGCTCAGCTGTGGTTGGGGCGTCTCAGGTGTTCTTTAAGGGAGCAGGTGTGCTTCATTAGGGTTGGCCTTAAAAGCCCCACTGAGCCAGAGCAGAGCGTCGGTCATTGCTAGTCTGTACATATCAACGCTACTTTGTATTTTGTGTTCCTGTGCACAGTGATGTGATTAAAGTTTTAAGTTCTGTAAGAACCTCTCGGCTCTACACTGATGTCCAGACCACGACACCACTACACCGTTACACCTAAACCACCCAGGGTATTTCCAGCATTGAAAAATCTCTGAGCAAAGTGTGATTCTGGACAAGATCAACACCTGATTGTCCTAAATTCATGTGTGAACACATCTTTTCAGTCCACTACATTAGACATATGAACAACTACAGTAAGTAGTTTTAAAAATAACTAGAAATGTTTTGGTTTAGAAGCTTTCTTCACCTTTCGTCAGTGGAGGAAACCGGGATACCAAGAGCAACTCACACAGACACAGGCATAAGATGTCCACTGCACACAGTAAGGACTTGGACTGTCCAACCTGGGACTCAAACTCAGGACCTTCTCATAGTGAGCAGACAGCACCACCCACCGTGCCACCGTGCCACCCATCGTAATCTAACAAGCCCCAAAGAAATTCTCTGTGTGACGTGGTAGAGCTTCATGTAGAGCAGACTCTGCAGCTGCTAGAAGATCTAACTTCAGGTCTAGGTTTTCTATCATGAAGGACATGTTTTAAATGGAAACTACAAAGCTTCATTCCTCAGTGCACCTGTATGGTCAAAGGACCTGACGTAATGAACGATCCCCTCGGTTCACTGCTCCCCACCAAACCCCTCACGTTCCATCATGGCTTCCCACAAATGAGCCCTGCTGGGGTTTTTCCCCTGAATTATTACAGTTCACTCCAAGTTACTCACTTTAACTGTCAGATTTATAGGAGAGGCCTTTGCCTGGAGGGCCGGTTCTCTGAGGGGGTGTCCTGCAGCGGCACTGCTGTCTTGGGAAAAGGAATAGGCCTCCGGTCTGTGCCGCGGCCCTGTCTGCTCCGGGCTGGGAGGGATTTATGTCTTTCGGCTCTGCGGGGACCTGACCAACCCCTGACTCATGACAGGCTGTCTGCTAATAGAGAGCTATAATTAG